>JANVCC010000077.1:4150606-4263331 GCA_025345505.1 Todiramphus chloris collaris
TGTCCTGGTTTGAGTGAAAACAGAACTAATTCTGTTCAGTAATTTTACTTTTCAGCTTGGTTCTTCTAATGAACTGCACTTTCTGAAGTTAGCAGCCTGTTCTTACAGACAGTGTCTGCTCCTATCAGTGATAACACCTTATGTTTAGAGTTACTACCAAGGATTGGTATGCAGACCAAGGCCACTGCTGGGTCCTGTGTACCACACTGGGGGGTGCAGGAGGTGAAAGGCTGCACCTTCAGGGAGGAGCGGACAGGATGGGTGACTCTAAACTGACCAGGAGGTATTCCATCCCATATACGCTATATTTGGTCTAGAGCTGAGGGACCCGAAGGGTCTCTGGGCTCTTCTCTCCCCTCTTGGACTGCTTTGCCAGCTTTTGCCTGGCTTGGCTCGGGTCCTCTCTCGGTTCCTTCCTCGGAGCACCCAAGGAGGACTCTGTCCGTTCTGCCTTCAATCCGATCTGCGTGTTCCTGAACCCGGTACCAGAATCCAGCTCCCCAACACATCTCCCGTCTGTTGCGGGGCCCAGTCTGGGACTCCCCAGAAGCCTGCACAACATCAGTGGTGACGGTGATGTAATTACCATCAGGGGGGTTGGGTTCGATACTGGTTTTGTATATATTTGTATATATTCTATTTTTATAATTATTATTTTCCTTTTCATTAAAGCTGTTCTAGTTTCCTTTTCTAATCTAAGTCTCTCTCCCTTATTCCCTTTCTCTTCCCCTTTGGGGAGGGAGGGGGGTTAACAGAGAGCGTCTGTTATAGGTTTAAGGGGCTGCCCTGACCCTAAACCACGACAGGCTCCAACCACTGATGAGAATGTGTTTTCCATCACAGCTACTACACCACCTGATAAGGAAACTGCTCTTCTTTTTCACACAGCCAATACTACCTTGAAGGAAGGGAGAGGAGCAAGCCCCAGAAGCCATGGAACAGGAGACAATCATTTGCCCTATAAAACATGATGCTATAAGAGCAAATGAAAAATGCAGATCTCAGCTGGCATCTTCAATCTCTTCTTTTACCAGAGTAAGCAGTGGTAGAGGGTGTTCCCCTTCACCAAGCAGGAACTACTGCAAAGACACAGTTCTGCACAGCCATGAGAGGGTTTGAGGAGGTTCTCATTTTCACGGTCAAGGAAGCACAAATAGGAATTTAGTGAAGGCAGTAGATACCAGTTCTGGGTAGCTGTTGAAGTGAAGCAAGCATCTTCCTAAGGCTTTATATGGACTTAAGAAGAGAAGCAGGAACAGAATGAAATGCAGATGAGTACACAAATCTTCACTTAGGACTGCGCAGGTTCAGAGACAGGTGAAAATATGGGCTTGGTCAAGGACATAAATCTTTATGGCAACGATTATGATAATCTGCCATCTGCAGGTTCCCTTTCCTCCAGAGTGTTACACCCTTGCAATCAGAGATTACATGTGAAAATGTGGTCCCAAGATACTTCCTGGCTCCACAGAATTCCTGTTTTCTGAAACATGCTAGATGATGTACCATGAATGATGGAAGCACCTCAGGAACTATGCCAACATTGCCTGTACATTGATGCAGCATGAAGGGAGAAAGAGGAATAAAAGAGGATAGAGGGAAAGAAACAGAATTGGGTGGGCTTATCCATCTGAGTTTTCAAGATAGGGCAGGGGCATAATATTGCCTGGATTATCTTGAACACTTGAATGTCTTTAAGGCATTAAGCAGTATAATCACTCCCTAGTAAATATTTGTATAATCAGGATTTTGTGAATCTACACCCATTTTAAATGATCATTTTTCTCTGTAAAGACTGTGTAATGAAGGGAGCCCAAGAAGAACACTGCTCCATTGATTTCTATCAAGCCACGGTGAGTGATGAATACTGTAGTTCGACATTACACATAATTCCTCCAAAAGGAATCTTTGTTTGAAAAAAAAAATAATCACGAATCAGGATACAATAGGGCTTGTTGCAGTTTCCTTTGGGGGAGGGGGAAAAGATGTCTCTCAATTGTAAATGTTACAAAGAGATGGGGTTTTTTTTCTAAATAGGTTCTGGATGCTTCATGCTTTAAATAAAATAAAGACTAATTATATACAACAAACCAACTATTTCCAAGTGCCTCTTATTTTACTGAACAAATGGAGATTATTTTCCTGTGTGTCTTGTTCTGTAGTAATATTTAGATAATGGTTACGTAGGTATTATTAGAAGTAAATCCCAGGACCTCACGTAGGGGTAATTTGAGCACACGTATTTAGCACATAAAAATTGTTTGAAAGAATCTGAAACTGAAATAAAAGCTGTATCTTCTTTCCACTGAACTTTATTTCCCTCATTATTTTTAGAAAGGTGATTGAACTAGTTATTTTTAACACTAATAATTCCTCTAAATTAATTAACATGAAAGGTCTCCTTTGTTATTCCAGACAATCAAGTCCCAAAGCAGTGATATCCCAAAAGTAAGCTGCTGCAGCTTTTAAGAGGGACTCCCATTCATCTGCAAATGTGATGCAGTTTTGTTTTAGTTGCCATAAATATTAACAGCATTAAGGGCTTTTTGCTCTTTTACTCCCTCTTGCTGCAGCCTGTTGCAAAGACTGAAGTTTAAAGTAATATCAAAAAAGTGCAAGACTGACACTTTATAATTTAAAGAGCCATTTTGCTTTGCTAAATCCTCAAAAGGAGATTTCAGATAGCAATTTATGCGGCAAGGAGAGCTCAGTGGCAAGCAGATTCAATCAGTGTGACTGCCTTTAAGTGCAGGAAAGTACTTGACACCCATACCTGGTGCCAGTTTTCCTTCATGCACTGTTTATACTGAAATATCTAGTGATGCTTATCAGACAGCAACTCTTTCTGGTCTGGATCTTTCTCCTTTGGAAAATCTCTCATGTAGGCTTCTCTGTTTCACTTCTCCGCTTCTGGATCCAAAAGGTTTTCACACCATCCCACCACAGATGGCAAATCTCATACCCATGGCACAGTATCTGCATTTTACTCTTTGGGTCCAGACCTCTTTCCTGCTCTTCCAGCTGCAGAGACTTCCTGGGCCAGCTTTGCACAATGATTTCAGTGTTACCACAGGAGGAAAGGAGAATGTGACCTGCCCCCAAATAAGCTTGCACTCCCAGGCACATGCTAAAGCAATATTCAGGTGGCTGCACAACTACCTCATCCACGCTGGTGTTGAATCCAGCTCTCTTTGCCACTATGCCTACAGATCCTGTGATTTAACCCCCCCTATGCCATTTCTTCTCTAGTAACATCTGCTCCTCTGTGCTGGCCTTGCATTTCACTGCTCCAGTGATCCTCTCCCCTTGTGATCTGGAGGCATCAACACATTCCCATCCTGCATTCCTGAGTGCTGCTCCCACAGGATTTAGGAGCCAAAGACACCCCAGGCCACAGAAGACAGTTGATGAGAAAATCTGTTTGAAATTCCCAGCTGGCATTCTCTCTTGATCAACTTCTGCAGCCTAAGAAACCTGGAAAGCTGCCCTGAAAAGCTGGTCTTAGATTCTGCTGGGTTTCATAGTTTAGTTAAGTGTAAAGTAGAATTGCAAGGACTGCACTTATATCAGGACTGCACGTACTCAGCTAGTGCTCTGAGTTTGCAGCTAAGGAAAAAAATGAGCTGGAGCTCAGAGCTAGATGAGCTTTATTATAACAACTTTTAAACTAGTAAACATTGGCAGAAGGAGGAGGCCTGAGGTGTATCTTGTAGTCAAGTCACTCACCACCACCAATATGAATGATAACCACAGGGATGACCCAGCAATTGTCACATTTCATGCTGACTATTTTAAAGCAACCCCATAATACCCAGAAGGTTTTTGCCATCAATAACTGAAATGTACACTGTGGACATTTCCAACCACATGAAAGGAAAGAATGTAACCAGGAAAAATGAAAATGGCTTTAGCAAAAGCAAATAATGCTTGCCCAACCTGATTGTCTTCTGTTACTGAATAGCCGACTACCGTAATACTGGCTGCTCCAGCAGCCTCATGGTAAACTGAGGAGGTAAAAGCAATTGACAGAGGTTTGGAAGTGGGCTGGACAGCTAGTCTCAAAGGTTGACAATCAACTGACTGGAAAAGGTCTAAGGATTGCACTGGGGTCTCTCTTGGCAAACAGGGCAAACTGCGTATTTATCTGCTTTTGGCAAAGCATCATTAGGATCTCAGAAGAAATATATTCTCCTTCTTCTTAGTACTGGGGAGGCTGTTTCTGGCCTGGGCCTCTAGTTCAAGAGGGACATGGAGAAACTGAGGAAGGTTACCAAGTGGAGGGCTAGGTGATCAGCACACATCGCATGAGAAGACTGTTGAGAGCTGGGCTTGTTTAGCCTGGAGGAGGCAAAGGAGCAATCAAATATCAGCCTACAACTACTTGAGAGGGAGTTACAAAGATGAACAGGCCAAACACTTCTTGGCTGTGGCATGTGGTAAAAAAAAGAGAAGACAAAATCTGTGTTTAAAATGTTCAGACTGAAAATTGGGAAAAGCTCACCCAGGAAGATAGTGCCACTCCAGGACATGTTCTTTAGACTTTAGAATCTCCCTCAGGAAGGCAAAGGTATGGCCAACCTGATGTAGTAGTGATGGCAGCCTGGCTTCAAGTGGGATGTTGGTCTCTCACAACTAGTATTTCCTTGAATATGTGAATCTATGTGAGGTAAAAACTCAAGAAACCATATCTAAAGCATGTCTAAAGGCAGGAATAAATCCCATCTTTCCCAAGATAAAGCCAGTAACCTGTTCCAATGACAAATGGTTCCCAGGTTCAGCATAAGCTTAGATACAAGAAAGCTGGTGAAGGACTTTTTAGGCTGTTGGGCAGTGATAGGACTAGAGGGAATGGATTAAAGCTGGAGATAGGTCGATTCAGGTTAGACATTAGGAAGAATTTCTTCCCCATGAGGGTGGTGAGACACTGGAACAGGTTGCCCAGAGAGGTGGTGGAAGCCCCATCCTTGGAAGTTTTTAAGACCAGGCTGAATGGGGCTGTGAGCAACCTGCTCTAGTGGGAGATGCCCCTGCCCACGGCAGGGGGGTTGGAACTGGATGATCTTTAAGGTCCCTTCCAACCATGACAATTCTATGATTCCAGTTCCTTCAGAGACCAGGCCAGTTTCCCTTTTATTATGTGCCTAGATTTACAGCACTAGTTCAACAAATCAATGGGGATTCTTACACAATTTCTTCCTCTTGGGTGGCATCCCACCTACCTTAAGTATTGTTACCAAGTATGATTGCCGAATTCCTATGGGACTCCCAGCATTTATTTGAGAGTGGGGTAAACTGGATTTCTAGGTCTCATACAGTGTTAATAACAGTGGTAGCATCCATTGGCAAACAGTCAGGGACAGTTACACTATAATATCCTAGATCTGGACACACTGAAAAATTTGGATTTTACCTCACTCTCCCTGTTGTTCCCTCAGATATGCATCTATTCTATATCTGGCTCTCAGCATGTTCATTTCTCTTCTTTTCCTTGGGTGGAAATGCAAACCTCCTTTTCCATGACTAACAGAGGGTCTTTGATGGTGTTCAAAATCAGTTGCAAGTTGCTTAGCTGTGTCTATGGAGTTGTTTTCATTCCATCAAGCATGAAAATCATTTGTATTTTCTCCCTTTTTCAGAGATTACTGAACTTCAGTCATCACTGGAAAGTTTGCCTGACATTCTGTCTGCTCTGGGTTTATCTGTATCAACAGGAAAACAAAAATTCTTGTCTATCACTCTACTGCTGTCACATTTGGCTTCTTCACTTGGTTGTGGAAGAATTTAATGGAGGTAAGAGAATAATACTGAAGAGAAAGATTACAAACTTAATGGCCTGTAAATGCTGCTTATAGGTTATCATCATTACAGATGGTGTTTTCTGGCTTGTGAATCTTGCTTGATTTCTCCTAGCCACATGTTGACAAAATAGAAGTTCCAGGTACATCTAAATACAAAAAAATTCTAGTAGAAGAAAGAGGAGACAGAAAAAAAAAAACCCCAAAAGATTATTCTCCTTCTATCCTACCTTTTTACTGTAATAAAAATAAAAAGTATGAAAAAACAAGAACCCTTGAGGCTGATTGAAGATGTGAGCTTGCTCATTGACAGTATTTTATTTCACAACTGAAAAAATGACCAGGCAAAAATTTCTGTGAGGCAACTCTGTCCTGCTTCACTGACGCATCATTTCTTAAGTCACAGTCAAAAATCCTTTTCTGGAAACAGCTGTATTACTCACAGATCAACCAGCAGAGCTTTTCATACATACACTTCCACAGTAGAAAATTAGGAGAGAGAGATGGCCATCAGTTAAAACTATTGTTACTAATCCCACTCATTTCTTCTTCAAACAAGTTAGAAGATGCTCAAATGAATTTTTCTGCTACATGATAAACAGTGTGATATTTTCCAACAGACATCCACATCTGAACACTACAATGTATAGTCACAGACACTTCACATCAGAGCAGCTCTTTGGAAAGTTAATGGTTTTATGGGATCTACTTGGCCAGAAACAAGGCAGATGAAGAGAGGAGAACTGTCTCTAACCTTTTCTCCCTCCAGCCCAGTAGTCCTTTCAATAGCTTCTCAGATCTGTGACATCCATCTACCATTTTGTAGCTTAGTGGGACAGAGAGATATACTCTCTAAGGAGGACAGAAGGAGAGTATCCATGGAAGATTGCATGTCAGTCCCACATTTGGTGAGAAAATCCAGTCATGACTAAAGTATCAGCGGGAATGATTTTAAATAGGTGGTGCAAAATCAGGAGAAAATGCAAAGAAATATATATTTCTGTGTTGTCAATCTTTTCACTGTGAATCGTGTAGAGAATTTCAAGCTCCTGATGTCATGGCCTTATACAAGATTATCAATTGTCTTCTCTTATTTTCTTTTCTTTCTTTAAAATAAAATCATAATTAAAAAAAAAAATAGTTGTCCTAACTATTGGACAAAAATCTAACCTGAAGTGTTTCAAAAGAAAATTAAAAGCCAAAGCAGTCAAATTTATATATTACATTTGATCACTTCAAAAATGAAGGGTTTCTTTTTCTTTTTTTTTCCTTAAACATGGTATACTGGAGTGATTTTTGTCTGCTTGAGAGACTTTTTAAAATATATGTATTTTAAGTATACATGTACATATATATACATAAAAGGAAAACAAATACTATTTTTCAAGCTAAGCAAACTGTTATGTTCAGCTTGAAATGAATCTTTCATTTCTGAAGCTCTTTTGTCCCTTTTTAAAATTCAGTTTGGACAGGAAACTAAAAAAAAATCAGTTATTCATATAACATCAGTTACTTGAGATGTTTGCCAGAACACCTTGCAACATAAAAGAACTTCTTTCTTTAAGTTTGGTACTGGCTTTGTTTTTTGCCCAGAGCTTTTATCAATTCATCTGGGACACCTGGAAGATTAAGCTATATAAAGCTCGTACACAAATACATGTTTCTGGTAAACAGGACCAAATCATATTTATGAAATAAAGGTGATGAAAAAACAGTAACTCTTGACTGTTTCATACATGTATACACACAAAAAGGTTCATAAAAAGCCCAAGCAGTGGAAGGAGCTCATAAGTGACTATTCTGCTGATGTAATCGCAAGCATTCTCTTAGACTCCATTAATTTTCAGGAGTTTTTGCATGTGGATGGCTCTGCATGTTTAATATCTATTCTCATATCAAGGTACCATAGAGAAAAACCTCCCATTTGTATGCATTTTCATGCAATTAATAATAATTCAGGCTTTGTGCTTTTCATCTGCTAAAACTGTGCTTGCCAATGTTTGGAGTCCTCCAAATGCATACATTAGTCCAAGTCTGAATCGCTCTGATTTTCTCCTCCGTTTGAAACAATGTTTGTTCAAAAGATATTATTTGCTTCACTTTTGTCTTCACTCGAACCAATGTAAATTTTAACATTTTTATCAAGACTCCTTGATATCCTGTTTTAAAATGGTTTCAATTTTCCAGTCTCCCCAAGTTTCCATGTACATTTAAGTTTATTTATGTCTGATTGCAATCAGCAGGAGCCTTCTCACTGATTTCAATGGAATTTGGATCGGGTTCATTTGCAGCAGAGCTTACATATGTTTGCTGCCATGGCATAAGCCAGCTATCATAGCAGCAGCATCCAAGCAACTTCAGAGAGTAACGAATAAATCCAGGATATCTGACCTTGCTTGGGAGGAACTTAAGCAAGTCCTAGCTTATTAGAGTTGACCGCTCTAAATAACACATCTTGAGCATCTGCCCTCTCACAACAGTAAGAGATTCTTTTCTGATTCAGTCTCTCCATGCAGTCAGCTCATTTTAATATTTAATATGATGCCTTGATCTCCTGAAAGACTCCCTTATCATGATCTCAAATCCTCATTGACACACTCTGGGCATTTTGCTGCCTTCAACATCTGCTGAAGGAGTCTTTCAGGTGCAAACTCAACATCTTTTATACAGTTTGGTTCTTTTTGCAGCTTCCAAAATTGGCAAAAATAAATATACAAGGCATGGGGTCTGGACTGCTCTTGTTTTGTTTTGTTTTGCCACATAGGTGCATCTCTCTACACGATCTTATTTTGTCTTTGTTGCTGTTGTTTTTGCCAGACAACATAATTATCTTGATTGGTGGGTGGCCAACAAAGTTTTAATTAGATCCAGGGGGATTTGAGTAGGCCTGTGTATTAAAAAAAGGCAAACCAATGCTGCTAGAATTATTGTGTGTTTTTGTTGCGAGGCATCATCTATGAAATATGACGTCACCACTTTGCATTTCCAATTCTGTCCTCTCTTTCCCTGTCTTGTTCTTTTACTTGGTTGACTGGGAATGGTGATTTGGTGTTAACATTCATGTACTGAGGCAACACTGCCAAGCTGTTGCCACCGCAAAATTTCCAGCAGCAAAGCCCCTGCCAAACAGAGCCATTGATCCTCCAACTTGTGCCAGTTCAAAGGGATTCAGGATGCTTATCCAGCTCTGTGGAAGGGGTGACAAGTGATTCAGGGCAGGCGATTGGCACGGACCACAATAAGCAACACTGAATGCAGGGAAAAGACTGCATTGGGGAGGTCTTTCTGACTGGTTATAGTTATTAATTTTTTGACTGGAACGGGGTTGGTTTTACTTCTTTGGTTGTCTAAAAATATCCTGGTAATGAATTAACCTGAACAAGGGGAAGGGGACAGAAAAACACATATTGATTTTCTAAAAGCAGGCAGGAATGCCATTATTTTGCAACTAACATTCAGCATTAGAGAACAATACAGTTGGACAGAACCAGCTAAACAATACCAAGCTTTTTACTTTCTGCACTTTTTCTAGTGATGTTTTTTTCTCATGTAACTTCTTAAAAAAGACCCTAATAACAACTTAGGCCATTTCTTTGGCTAATGGGGATTCACTTGTCATGGACTCCATTGGGGTGACTATGAAATAACCGTGGTAGGGATCCAACAGTTCATGCTGAAGCAGAAGGCATATTCATCTAATAAAGGGTGCCTCTGTTCCAGTGCTGGGAAAATGCGTGAGAGGAAAACCATCTGAAAGCAGTATTGGTGATAAGGATGCTTCTCTTTAAATCCCAGAGTCAGGGATTCTGGTCGGACTGGTGCTGACCTGATGTCTGATTCTGGCTAAGTCACCCTTTTCTTTCCACTTCTCTTTCTCATTCTGTCTGTCATAATGTTCATACCTCTTCCTTCTTATGGTTTAGCATACTTGAGGTTTCTAAATTCAACAGCAAATGAGTGTAAGTGATACCATCACCTTCAGGTCCCCCTTAGTGACAACTGACTGCACAGCTATGTATGAATGATGTGACCAAGAGCAGCCTTCAGCACAAATCCAACAGGCAGCTCAGGGTCCTGCCACAGGCCCTCCAGTGAGACCCAGCAAGCATGAGATCCTGCAGCTCATGTTACATAAGCAGAGCAACGAGCACTAGTAACAGGAACGCTGACGGGAAACAGAGGAATTAACACATTTCTGAGTAAATATGTGCACACATAGGTAAACATACATTTGCATAAATTGAGATCCTTATTTTTCTAACAGGTTTCTGAGGTTTTTTTCTGAATTTTCAAATCTTCTAAGCTTTCTGAATTTTTATTTTTCTTTCTTGGAAGCTGCCGTTTTCAAATTACTAACGTGCTAGGGTGAACTCTTCTGAGTTCAAGCAACAGCAGAGCTTGTCTGGCCAACAGCATCCACTGCATTTCCATACAGTATCCCTCTCCTCCCAAACGTTCAGGGGTATCTGACAGTACAAAGTCGACACTGGGACTTTCCCCTGTATACAAGTTATGGAAAGAAGTGTTGAAACTGAATACTGCTCCTGTCCACCCTGGACTTAGCATAGCTTATGGAAAGCTACAAGCAGCCCTTCCTACTGTACAGAGATGGAAATTTTGCTAGATATTTCTCAACAGTTTTGCATAAATTTCAATATATATGTCCTTATTTAGCAAATATTTATTTAGCTATCACTGCAGTTTTCCTTTAAGGGTCTAGGCAAGGGCCCAGGGAGAGTGACAAAACCACCAGCTTTTGCTGAGAAATTATATGCCCTGCAGTCATACTATGTATTTAGAGTCTGGAGACGAGTTTTAGGGCCTGGATTTATTTATAGTGTTTAATACATGCTTTGATAATTATGTGCATGGGAATGGAAAACAAATTCTCTAGATTAAAAAGCATAAAGAAAGCTTGTTTGGATTAGCATGATGAACTGAAAGCATCCATTTGATTCTTGGTATATATATAATTTACTGAGCTACAAAATAAACATACTCTACTGTTCCTCTGCTGAAGGCTCCAGCTGTAAATATTTCATTACTTTAAAAATGTATTGCTATTAGATAGGTCTTTTAGTATTCAGGAGAATCAAGTTTTAAGTAATAAAATAAAATTGTTTCTATTTCCTGAAGGACCTTTTTCAAACCTACAATTTTAGTTTGGTGAAAATTGCTCTGCCACCTGTTGGATGCTGGCAGTCATCCCACAAGGAAGTGTGGCTCTTTATTATCTTCGAAGGCATAAACCAACTCCTGCTCTAAGCAGTGCAGGTATCATGACCTGGTCTGTCTCTCCCTGTCCCGCTACCAGCTCACAGGTCATCAATACCTCGAAGGAAAATGGGCCTTCTCCCTGTATTGTGCAAGGTAACAAAGGCTAGATGAGGAAAAGTGGAAGTTCATCATGCAAACAGAAATAACATCCACTAAAGGAGAGAAAGGCAGAGTACAAAATCCACCTGCTCATAGAATACCTACAAATATTCACAAGCAGGTGGGGGAAAAAAACCTCATGACAAAGGCTGGGCATTGTAGCACGGCACCGTTATAGACTGACAGGCAGCGACCTAGCGACACCATCGCTGTAGCTTTTCTTTGCACAACCAGGATGCTTCTGGTGTTCTTCCTACCTTTACTTGAAATGGCCAAATACCATGTTGTAGAGGATTTCATAATGGTTTCTTCCTGAATTTAGGGCAAAGAAAAAAATAAAAAAGGGAAGTATGGAATTCTTCAGTGTTTTCCTACTGTTGGAATAATTTTCAGGGAAAAATTAAAACAATCTGGGGCTTTTGTGGAATGATTTGATAGTGTTGGGTTGGCTCTTTTTATTTCAGAATTGGTGGGTTTTGCTCTTAAAACATCTGACATTCTAAGCACAGGATTAAATGTGGGTGCATTGATACATGGGAATACTTTACTGTATGTCATGTACTAAAGCCACAAATGGGAGGGAGGGAGGGAGGGAGGGACCTCATTTGATGCCCATGTAGAACTTTGGCACGGGTTGCACCAACTATTTCACTTCTTAAAAATAGCTCCCTGAAAATAAGCAGTGTGCCTGAACATCATGAAGTACATTTTTCTTTCCAATTTATTAGCATGCTTCTTGAAATCCTGAAGGAGCCCCAAACTGAGCACTCAACAAAGACGACAGTCCCTTCCCATAAAAAGTTACAGTCCCAAGTTATCCATGTGTTAGGAGCTGTTAGCCTATTCACAGAGGAGTTGAAAGCTGTCCAACATTAAATCAGTGTAAATTACATATCTGGGGTGAAACTTCACCCCCAAAAATTGCAGGATTACACTGTTAATGTTGGTAGTTTTCAAAACATGGAAACAGATATTCCCTCCTCCTCTACTGAGCATTTGGTCAGGAACAAAACCTCAGAAAGGCATTGCTTTGCACACTTGCAATCTCTCTTGAAACTTGTTTTCTCTAACAGTCCTGAAGAACTGTTTTGATCCTCAGCTATGAATTATCTTTGCAAAGGAAATTCCTTATGTAGAACAGCTGCACAGGTTGAAGTTTCTAAGGTTGACATGAGAGTACTTTGTGTCACTTGAAGAGCTCTTGAAAACTCTCATGAAATACTGGCATTTCAAGACAGTCTTGCAGAAATCTGAAATAACCTCAGACAATTTGACATCTCATCAAAACTCCAAATATAGATATTCTGCTGCAATTTTTATCATGATTTTCTAGTTTCTAAACAGTATTATAGCAGTTTTGACAAATGTGGAGTTATAATAGTTTTGGGTTTTGGAGGGTTTTTTTTCCTTTTTAGAATATGTATCGAGCTACATGAAAAGTTTCATGCCTGTGGAAAATTCTTCTTCAGAGTATTCTCCAACCTCCAGCAGTTTGCACTTCAAGGACTTACCAAACCAAACATGGTTCATATATATGTGCAGTAATGCCCAATGGATTTTCCTGCATGAGCTTGTCCAGTCTCTGCTTGAATCTGTGCAAACTCTACATATCCTCAATGTCCTGCAGCAAGGAATTTCATAGCTACACCCTGCATGAAGAATTACCTCTTTTCATTTCTTTTGAATGTGCCAATTGTTGACTATTCATGTGTCACAGAAGAAACAAAACAAGGGATCCAATCTTTTCTCACTGTATAAACATGACATAAAACTCATCAGCATTTCTTACACTTTCAGGTGAAAATTTAGACAATCTGAAACATTTTGTTTTCACTGCAAATCATCCCGATTTCAAGGGCATTTATACCCTGACTTTCCACACAACATCCAGCTAAAGCATGCCTCATTAGCTCACAAGCAAGCCTTCATGCCTCCATAACCCAAATTTCTTTTCTCACCTTCCTCAGATGCTGAAGCTTAAATTGATTTACTGCCCCCAAACACGATTCAGATGCTTTGCGGTTTCATGGCTCTTTTAAACTCTCTTCAATGGCAACGGATATGGAAGCACTGTTCAGGTCCTCGCATTTAACATCATTTGATTCTTCTCTTTGTGTCCTCCATCTCCCTTACTTCCCCTTATTTGTATTCTCATCAGTGTCATATTAAATGCCATGGAACACACTTTTAGGGTAATAACAGGCCTGAAGTTTATGAAATAAAAGATTGATATCAGCTTCATAAAACTCAGGGGAAGCAATATCTTTTCTGTGTCTTGCCATCCCTTTAACTGCAGCTACCTTTATACACTGTGGAGGGAGAGGAGAGTTTTTAAAAAAAAAAAAAAAAGAGAAAAGAGAAGATATCTCCAAACAGCAGTGGGATTTTGGAACTTGGTGTGCTGTTAATTTCTTTATCGCTTTAACAGCAAGGAAGTTGTGCTTGCCTCTTTGTGTATATCAGTGGTGTGTTTCTTTCAAGGGCTTGGCAATCTTTTTCCTTAAATGTCACTAGATTCTGAAATGTTCAGGCTCTGTAACCAGTGGTTTATAGCCGTCACACACTGAAAGGGCAACAGATGAAGAAACTGTCTATTACTGTAGATAAACAGAACATATGCCACATACCAGGATGGAATGAGAAACAAGGTGGTGAAATCAGGCTGGAGTTTTACACTGATGCCCAGGCTGGTGGCATCTGCGTACTGCCTGTGAAACATGCACCATCAGGCTGAATGATCTCCCTCAGCTGTTTTATCAACAAGCTGGTTCTGAATATGAACCCACAGTCATGTTTGGATTAGGGTCATACTCACGGCATGCATTAGAGGCTTTGTATACAGGACTTAATTTGGGATCCATCACTTGCTTCAGCTTCCAGTCCATCAGATCTAACCCCTCCAGAGCAGTATCTGTGTCAAAAAGCCTGACGCAGCTGCAAGGGCTGAGGATGGACTGTAGATCTAACAAAGCTCAGGGACTCTGGCATCGAAATCCTTTTCAGGATTGTACACTAATTCAACAGCATGAAGCTTTTGAGCTAAACCTGCCTGCGTTTATTCCGGAAGACACTGGAGAGGCCAAGAGAGGTAGTAGACAGCCAGATCACTCAGCCTTGCTCAGGATGGGGACACCCTCTCACCAGAGAACTGCCCATATGTCATAAAGCAGTGTCTCCCATATCCCTGTATCTCTCCAAATCAGTGCCATGCAAACCTTAGCAAAGTTTTTGCAAAAGTTTTCTGTTTTGCTGGCATATTTTTCTATTCCCAAATTCACAGATTAACATTTAGTTTCACAGGTTGGAAGACTGACACAGGTACATTTAAGATACAGAAAGTTTTTACCTTTTTATTTTTCTTCCTCTTTTTTTTTTGGCAGTCATTGTTTGTGTTTTCTACCCTTGATAATAGATCTTAAATTCAACAAAAAAAAAAAACGTCATAGCATTTCAACTTTCTGCTTCACCGCCTCTGAATACTGCATTTCCCCCCATTTTTTAATTATTTTTTTAAATGCTGACAATTTAGCAAAACTTGCTGAAATGGACAAGGGGTGGGAGAACCTGAAGAGGCAGATGACCTTGCCAAAACCATCCCACTAATCCCACCAACTTGTCAGTGATTGCCAGAAGCAACCGCAAAGCAAGAAATAGGCCTATTATGAAGAACAGCAATTCTCTTTCTAAAATGGGCCAAACTGTACTGTTTCCACCTTCCCCAAGTGTTAACGGGTAAATTGCTGTAACACAGCTATCCTAGTAGAGATACGATTCTTAGGTTAATAAACTCAGCAGCAGTTTCTGCACAGGCTTTTCCCTGAGCTCTGGACCAGGCCATATGGACATTTAACCCACAGCCTTCCACAGGGGTGTGCGAATAGGTGTGCCTATAAAAGTGGTGCACAATATTCCAAGATGGAAAATAAACACATGATTTTGAAATCTTGAGTTCACATAATGTGTTTGTCCATTTTTGCCTGTATCTTTCTCCCTTCCTCCCTTTTCAGATTTTTTTCTGTCTGAGGGAAGGGTTTTCCAGGTGTGAGCCCAACTCAGTTCAGTGGCTGAAGACAGACCATGCAAAAAGGGAAAGCAGCCAGCAGGGTTAAAATGTCAAAGAAATAAGCAGGGTTAATAGATATCAAAGAGCTGTGTTCTCGTGTAATAGGCCTTTCTCCACTAATTCCAACATCAAACCCATCAAGATGCATTCTTAGTCATAGAGACATAAAATTAATTATCAGAAAAGTGCCAAACGAACCAGTGTTACCTGTAAGCATGCTTTAGGTTGCAGAGTGAAACGACATCGCAGAGCTGAGCTAACTAACCATCACAACAAAGTGAGTGAAAGAGCTTGAACCGACTGGTCAACCATTAGGTTCAGAGCAGGTCCTTCTTTTCTGAGAAATATTAAAGAATGAAGTACTTTTTCTACCCAGGGGAAGGGACCTCTCAAAGCATGACACAGGATGACCCAACTGAAATACAATAGTTCTGTAAATACTGTGGATTTGTTATAGGAAGTTAACAATATCCCAACCCAAAATCAGATTCAAGCTTTGGGGAAATGTATTAGTAGACAGAATGAACCTTGTTGGCTGGAGAAATATCTCCAAACTGTGAATTAATATTGCAGACCAGAGGAGTGTTCACTGAAAAACGAAGGGGATTTTGCATTGATATGTAACTATGGGATTTAATCTCTGGCCTGTACTGCCTTTACTCTTTCAGCCCACCTCCTGCAGCTGCTGGGATTTGGCTCTTTCTCTGCTTTACAGTCTAACGGAGTTAGAAGCATATCCAATTGCACTTCAGGAGCCACTTCTGGCACTTGATAAACAGCTCTGGATTCAGTGTTGTTTATGTGTCTGGAGACACAGGCTTGGTGAGGGTTGCCTGAGGAGCAACCTCTGTTCCTGGGTGTGCTTCTTCACAGTGCCTGGGTATCTGGGCTGCATTCATCTGGTGTCAGAGGCAATGGCTGTTTAATAACAAGACGTATCAAGAGGGAGCACATGAGGGA
Organism: Todiramphus chloris collaris; assembly: GCA_025345505.1. Lineage (NCBI taxonomy): Eukaryota > Metazoa > Chordata > Aves > Coraciiformes > Alcedinidae > Todiramphus > Todiramphus chloris. Next base: position 4,166,801 of record JANVCC010000077.1, read on the forward strand.
AGATAACATGATCTGATGAATAATAATACCAAAATTCAATGCACCAGAGCATTTTGATTTAGCCATTTCAGGGACTGGCAACCCACATAGCAGCACTTCACCTGCTACAAGAACATTGCAAATCTGAGTAAGGACAGCGAGAAAGTACATAGATACACATCTTGAGACATGGAGCAGACAAATATTTAAACCCTTAGCCAACTGCTTCTCAAAACAGCCCTTCTCCTGCCACCGCAGACCCCTCACTCACTGTAATTTATCTGAAAAAGGAGACAGTAAAAATAATTGAGAGAAAGAAAGAAGTTTGAAAGGTCTTTTGTTCACTGACAGTGTCCAGAACAAGAAGAAGTAGTCTCATATTGATCCCAGTTTTCATGAGAAGGAGATGTGGAGACCTGGAAGTCCAGCAATTCTAAGTGACAGTATGAACAAGGGAATAGTTTTCTCAAGGAAAATGTTGAAAATCACTATAATAGACGTCCTTTCTAAGAGACAAGTTTGGTCACCTTGAAGCAGGGTGGCTGGATCCATTCCCACACTGCTACCAAAGCAACATGAACCCACTACAGTCATACAGGCACTTAGCTCCAAAAAATGGTCAAAAAAGCCTGGGAAGGCAGCGCAGACAAATATTTAAGACCTGACTGTTCCTGAGAAATGCTTGGCAATTATTGCAGCTTGATGTCAAACTATACTGACTGTAAGCAATTCTGCAGACATTTCTACTCTTCACTTCTACTTTCTGAATACAGAAATACTGTCACCCTTTTTACAGCTCTGTAAGGAGACTGGAGCAATTAACTGTTTGTTATATCACTCAATTCAGAGTGGGTGAAGATTTCAGGTATAAACTGAAGGACCGTCCACAGATGTAATGAAAAGCACAGTCATGAAAATCATTTCACAATTCGCTGTGGTGACCTTGTCTTTTCTCACAGTGTGACCTTTCAAAACTGTTTCAACTCTGAAACAGCGTTTCCTCTTCCCCAATCCACTCCACCATGCCTCTTGAAGGCCCTCTCTGCTCAGATTTTATCCCCAGTACTGTACATCACAGTGCTGTTAGCATTTACATAGAGGTCACAATTTTTCACCAGCTCATAAGGACACACACTTTGATCCAGACCAGAAGAAGCCCAGTTATTTGGATGTACAAAAGTTAAAAGGAATAGGAAAATCTCTTTGGCCCATGTGAAGATACAAATCATACCCAGACTCCTGCATTTCCATAGCACAACATCTACTTTTTTTTTTTTTTTAACTTTTTGATATGATATTTATATATGTATCTCGCATATTATGGAATCATAGAATGTTTTGGGTTGGAAGGGGCCTTTAAGGGTCATCTAGTACAACCCTCGCCGCAGTGAGCAGTGACATCTTCAACTAGATCACACTGCTCAGAGCCCCATCCAAACTGCCCTTGAATCGTTCCAGGAATGGGGCGTCTACCACTTCTCTGGGCAACCTGTGCCAGTGTTTAACCAGCCTCACTGTAAAAAAGTTCTTCCTCATATCTAGTCCAAATTTATCCTCTTTTAGTTTAAAACCGTCACCCCTTGTCCTGTTGCAACAGGCCCTGATAAACAGGCTGTGCCCATCTTTCTTACAGGCCCACTTTAAGTACTGAAAGGCCACTATAAGGTCTCTCCAGAGTCTTCTCTTTTCCAGGCTGAACAAGCCCAGCTCTGTCAGTCTTTCTTTATAGCAGAGGTGTTCCAGCCCTCTCATCATTTTTGTGGCCTTTCTCTAACAGGTCTATGTCTTTTCTGTGCTGAGGACTCCAGAGCTGGGCGCAGTGCTTCAGGTGAGGTCTCACCAGCATTAAGTAGAGGGGCAGAATCACCTCCCTTGACCTGCTGGCCAAGCTTCTTGTGATACAGCACAGGGTGTGATCGGCCTTCTGGCTTGTAAGTGCACATTGCCAGCTCATGGCCAGCTTTTCATCCACTAGCACCCCCACGTCCTTCTGCTCAGGGCTGCTCTCAAACCCCTCATTCCCAGACTATTGATAGCAGGCACTGCTCAAACTGAGGTGCATGACCTGGCACTTGGCCTTGCTGAAACTCATGAGGTTCACATGGGCCCACTTCTCAAGCTTCTTCAAGTCTTCCTGAATGATATCCCATGCCTCAGGCATGTCACCCACACCTCTCAGCTTGGTGTCATATAAACCCCACACATATATAATTTGTATAGATTTAAATAGACACATACGACGCATGTTTATGTATAAAGTATGTGCATGCTAATGACTCCCCTCATTCTCTGATTTTTCAATGATAAAATGATCTCTTTTTTGCTGGCAACAGCAGTTAGGAGCTGTGAAAATGGTTATTTTTTAATATAAGGCATTTCAACTTTCAAAACATTAATCTATACAAGACATATGTGTCAGTTTACTGCTGTTTGCACCTCAGTAATTACACTCTAATTCTGTAGTTGAAGATCTTGAATTCAGTTTTGCTTATGATACAATAAAGACTCATTATGAAAGAAAATGATAAAGAGTTTCTCCTCCTTCTCTGTAACAGGAGTCCCTGAAGGCACATCATAATTTCTCTTAAGAACCTTACAGGCATAGGTTTGACTTGACTGTTTCCTTACAAAATTATGTTGGAGGCTGCTTGAGTACAGATAAATTTCCATTTGGAAGGAAAGAGACAAAGAGGAAAATGCTGGAACCTGACTGCCCTCTGCAAATGTCCATTGATTAACTTACCTTCATGGCTCTAGGATATTCTGATTTCATTGTAGCACTGCAACATAATAAAAACTTAGGGTACTGGTATTTATTTATGTATTGCGGGTGACAGAAAGACACCAACTCGGTGCAAGGAGAGGAAATTGTCTCTTGGTAGAGATTAAAACTGTGATTTGGGATATTGTTTGAAGACATAGTCTAATTACAAAAAAAAAACCAGCTTGAATTAAAGAGCTACAAAAAGATCTATGTGTCTAGTCATCAGTCATACATTATTAAAATAGTTGAAGATACAGTTTGCTATCATTTCATCCCTAGAAACTTTAGAAAGAACAATATCCAAAAAACAGAAGTGGTCAAAACTGTCTAAATTTAATGACATCAGAATGTTTTCCTAACATTGCTTTTTCATGACAGGACATTTTAAAATACTGTTGCAACTCATACAGAGAGAGAGAAAGACTAAATAAACCATGGGCATCCAGTTTCACAGAACTGCTAAGTAAAACACCTCAAAGGTCCTGTGCTGTAGCAAAAATGTTTTTGTTGGCCTGATTCTGCAAATCTCATGTCAACACTAGATTTTAGGAGATTTCATCTCCTTAAAAAAGAAAACTCACAAGGAAATTCCTGGAAGAGCTCCCACTTCTCCAGTACTGTAGGCAAACATCATACTGTTTTGGTATGGGAGCAGAAAATCTTGGGCAGGTATGTTTTAGCACAAAGCTTCATTTTACCTGTGCACCATTTCATGCAGTAACAGTCCTGGTCTGTCTCTGCATGTAACCCAGTAAGCAGTGTACGTTAAGATCTCTTCTCTTGATCCATAAAGATTATGAAGGGTAGAGACTCTATATATACAGATGCTCTAAATCTCAGATCAGTCTGTAGATCTCTGGCTCTCCAGTTCCCAGTGTGTAAGTCAGATACCCTTATGCACTGTGTTATAAAAGTGTTGTGATAGGGATAATCCTGCAAACTCTGTGGCTGAAACCAAAGGAGGAGAGAGCTCCTTTATCCCACCCCTCTTGCACTTCATGTCCAGTTTGCAACCTCCAGACTTCTACATTTGCATGGACAGGGAGTGGGAGTGTTCATCAATGTTTGCTGCATTTTACATACTATGATACTGAGTCTTTTGCCCTGTGGTCAAACATTTAAGCAGCAAAGTCTTTTTTTCTCCCCTCTGAGGACTGTTGTGACTTTGTTTTCTGATGATACATCCATCTGAAGAATTATACACACACAGCATGCTCTGTCTCAGACATTGCTCTTTTCACCTTCAATTCTCCACCAAACAAGACTAAAAACATTATACAAATGAGCCTCATAAAAAAAAAAAACCCAAGCCTTCAAATAATGCATTGATCAGGAAAGAATAAGCCTGTAGCATATATTAGAAAACAATCACTCTTCCATCGTTTGCCAGACCACACTAATGGAAAACCTTAAAGAGACAAACTTCAAATATTTGAAGAAATTATGTTTATGTGTTTTTCCCTCTGTGGAAAACCAGTTTTATTTCCATTAAGTTCTATACTCAATTTTTTCCTTTAAATGCAGAATAAATAAATATTTTCCCAGAGTCCAAAAGCAGAGTTAATTAAAAAGACCAAGATAATTGACAATTCAATAGGAAACCACCAGTGCAAGTGCTGAAGTTTAAATTGGAGTTTAAAATTCCTCCAGCTTTTGCTAATCTTTGATGCTCAAGGGAACAAAGGAAGTTTTTTTGCATTGGAAAAATAATATGATTTTTTCATGACAATCCTCTTCCTTTTTTTTTTATCCTGATTTCCTAAGGAAATAAAGTACCTTGTCAAACTGTCTGTCATTCCCCCCTTAATTACTTTTGAATAAACTTGCCAATTTCAACCATATTTCAAAGAGGGAGATAAGTCGCAGAAGCAGTGATGTTTTATAAGTTTCACTGAACTGCCTGGGTTGAGAATTGAGACGCGGAGAACCAGCTCCATCTGAAAAGGGGCAGGGAGCCCTCAGCTGCTACACTCCCTGGCTGGGAAGGAGGGCTGGCAAGTCAGTGCAGCCAGGGACCCAAGGAAGCCACAGGCACACAGAGGACTGGGGTGAGTAAAGGGAGCTGCTGCTGTTCTGGTGGGAGAACTGACAACTACAAATGCACACATAACCTGGCTGCTCTGGCTCTGCTGCCTAAGAAATTTCCAGTTAATTTTTCTGATCCCAAATTGCATCCCCTTTTTTTTTTTCCTTTCAGGTGATTTTCTGTCACAGATTCAAGATACCAGAAGTTTCCACTGTGTCAAAGAAGAAAACAACTATTTATGAAATGCCATGTAGTGTGGAGAAGGATTATTACTGGTTGTATATTATTACTAATTATTAGCTTATTTTTATAAAGGACTCTTGTTCGTATTCAACTAAGACATGATTATTTAAAACAAAACAAAAGAAAAGAAAGTTTTGAGTAAGCCTTTTCAAATCTTTGTTTTTGTTCTTGGCCAAATCCACTTTTGCCACATCACAAGGTAGACTAGACTGGCAAATCTGTAAAATCCATGGAGAGTAGAGGCAAGAGGCAGACAGAGAAGGGATAGGGAGACAAAACAGCCATGCTGTAGATTGTCAAACAGCATACTTTCTCATATAGAAAATGACGGGCATATTGGGGGGGGAGGGGGGGGGGAGGAGATTAATTTCTTTAAAGCTGTAAAGGTCCTCATAGTCTATTACCATCAGCTTGTGGAAGCCAGTAACCATCATGTCAGATGTCTTTTGTTTTTGAGTACTTCAAGAAATTAAAATGTCAGTCTTCATTTCAGCTGATGGCTTCACCATGATATGATGCTGTACTTAAGAGGGTTTGAATTCAAATTAATTCCCTTGGCTTCACTGTCTCCCATATTGGATAGGAGTCTCCTGATGAAATCCAGGATATGGCCTTCAAGACATCAAGGCAAACAAGTGTTGGCAAGCATGAGGCTGTACTGTATTTTTGGTAATGAAATACTCCTACTGGAAAACCTGCAGGACATCCAGAGGCTAAATCTCTATTTTATCATTTGGGCTGGGGAACAAGTACTTAAGCAATTTGGAAATAAGTCCACCTCAGTCAGGTAGAGACAACATCACAAGTGACAAACTCCCAGTGCAGCTCCACGTAATTTGTCAGAGTTACACCCAAGGTAAAACCCTCATCTCTGCCTTCTGAGAAAGCAACAGAAAATTACTATTTAGGGTGTCATTACAGTAAAAACTTACTACTCTTAGTCCTTGCATAAATTTTGTTGTACTGATTTAACACCACAGTTGTGCAAACTGTCAGTGACTGCTACCCCAGAGAATGTAACTCTGCAGGCAGAAGAGGACAGAAGGAGCCAGTATTTGGATGTGGAGCTTGTAATTCAGGTGGTGGTGTGTATAGCTGGAGCAAGGGAGGACTTTCCTCACAATGCTTCATGATTTAGTGGCGATTCAGTAAAATGCTCACCAGGCTAAAGGTAGGAAGTCAAAAGGTTTCTTGTGTTTAACTCTGAGGGGAACCTGGCAGAGACCCTCTCCACACTTAAAAAGAGTTATTGCCCTTTAGTTAGCAACAGCAATTCACATTTCAATGTTTCCTAGAAAAACAGCCAAACTGTTAAGTCACTGCTGCAGGACTAGAGGAGATCAGTGGGAACTGCCTTTCTAACCTCCTGAAGAAATTCAACCCACCTAACCCTGAGTTTTGTTGTGCCTCTTGTTCCAAGTCACTTCCAGATGCTTTAAAGGCTGGTGTCATACATTGAGGCCTGTGAGGATTAAGGGATATATCGGCAGGAAAATATTTCTTCCCAGAAATGCCCCCCATGCTCCAAAGCATAAGGATTGATAACTCCTGTAAATTTTCTCTTTGCCAGTGAAATTGCTGATGTTATTCATATTCATGTAAGTGCCTAATCCTTTCCTGAATTATTTCCCTTATATCAACTTGAGTTCAGAAAATAACTTTATAGATAGCTGCCATTTTCACCTCTAAACTTTGTAGAATGCTCTTGCCAGTGGACTTTTAGCAAAGTACTGATTTAAGGATGAAGGTTTGCACTTTGCAAACCACAGGCTCACTTTTTATGGAGAAAAGATACCAGACAGGTTTGATGGCTTGCATTCCATTAACAACAAAACTCATTGACCAGAGACAAAAATGACCTGATTGCAGAGAAAAATCCCAAAGCAACTAAGAAACTATCTTCTAAGGAGATGTTAAAAATGCCCTGGAGAAAGTAGTTGGGACTTTAAAATCCCCCTGGACATATCTCTCCCTGTCCTGCAGATTCCTCATTCATTACCTGAAGTAGATGGGAATATGCAATTCTTCCTTTAACCACTGCAATAGACTTCTCTGCACTTACAGGGCAGGAAAAGAAGAATTCTTAACTCCCTGAAATCACACTTAGTTCTTCTGACCCTAAAAGAGGAAGAAGTATATTCCACACCATGCCATGTCACTTTGCCTGTCCCATTTTGAGCACTCACAGGCTCATCACTTTTTGCTTCAACACCCAATAACCTTAAAGCCTGCCCTTACAACTGTTTATACAATTACTTCACAGTCCTACGTAATTAGCAGAGCCTCTCATGTCCTTAGACACAACAGCCATCTGCATTTTGTCATGTCTGTTAGAGTGATGATTACCAGCACCAAATTTATTTCAGGGAAAAAAGAAACAAATGGAAAGACTTAACAGAAAGTAGGTTACCGTGAAATGAGGATATCTGCTAATTTAGCATTTCAGGTCCATCCAGTGGCTGCTAATGCAAGAGCTCTCAAGGAGTGCAGAGTAGGCAAAGATTAGCAGTGTCTCCATTGCAGGGCTGCCCAGATCTGGTCAGGCACTATTTCTGGACACAATGCTTGGTGGTTTGTTTTGAAAATGAGATAGTTACAATATACTTTAAAAAAAACCAAAAAAACCCACAACAAACCCAGACTTTCAAAAAAGGAACACTCAGGTTAGATCAGCACAGATATTAATCCTGGGCTCAAGTGAAAAAATATCTATATGCCTTATGTTTTGGACTGTGATCCATTATCTGGTATGCTGGAGGTTCATCTACACTGAGAGAAAAATAAAATCACCTGTGATATGATACTGACACTGTCTTCAGTGTATACTCTACTGTTTGAAAAAGCATGCACCCAGGCTCTGTTCTTTCTGAGCAGTGCAGCAATAAACCAAAGTAACTAGTGTCCTTGGTCAAAAATCACTGCCAGAAATCAAAAAGCCTGTCAGTGTATAGGTTTTATCCCCACCAAATTTCCTCTTTCTATCCCTTTGCTAGTCCTCTTCTTAGCTTTCCTGTTTTCCTAAGTCCTACAGCCTGAAGACCTGAAATATATTCTCCACTCTTTCTGCAGAAAGTACACCTTGGGCCAATTAATTTATTCTGACTTACCTACAGCCCAGTGCTATGGACAGCATTTTCAGGGTCTGAAGCTCCTGCATTACTTCAAGCAGTTTAACTGGCTTTTCCACTTTCAATTCTCTGTAGCATATAGGAGTCCGTGACTGACCAGCTCAAACACCACTGGTGTCCTTCAACATTACAACATCTACCAAAATGACATTTTGAGGTGCAAGAGGGAAGAGTGAAACTGTTATCCTGCTCAACTAGAAAAAGCTCAGAAAGGACATTCCTATGCTGTCCATTTTTTATCATTTATAGAAGTCTATGAGGGCATTTGCTGGCACTGATGGATTGATCAGCTTTTAGGACTGACATTCTTCCTTGTACCCAATTAAATTTGCACATGCACTGACTTCTTACACTTGCCCTCTTTTTCAGGCTTTCTTCCCTTCTCTGTGGGCACATCAGAGAGAGTGAAATTAAGATTATACCGAAAAAGGAAAACAATCCAGAGAGAGAACTGAAGCTGAGGTAATGGAAAAAAGCTGTTTGCAGAAATATGACTGTTCTTTCTGCAGATATTTACAGAATCCTAGAAAGTGTTAAACTGGCAATGAAAAACAACTTCTGTCTGAACTACTCATCGCAGACAGAAAGAACAAACAGAGAATTTGCACTTACACAATCACTAATCCAGTCAGTGCTTTTACATACCTCTTTATGCTTAGTCTTGAAACCAGAGTGAAAAAAAATATTTCAATGCTCCAATTAAACATTTGAATTCATTTGTATTTTTCCTCATCAAGTGCCATAATGAAAGAGGGAAAATTAAATGTAGCTTTACTGTTCAATCAGTCAAAGCTGACAACCAACAATAAAAAGCATTAATCTAAATTACCAGCATAGAAAAAAATGACACAACACTGTCTCCAGGACTGGATGGAATTGGTACCTATCACTGAAGGCCACCTGATGAATTCTGAGTCACTCTTAATTTGCAGGGACTATGACTGCATTTTACTATTGCACATGATACTTCCTGTTTTTCAGAGCAATTTGTTCAAGTGTGTGTCACCAACTGGAACATGTTTTTAGAAGATGAGAATGTCAGCTGAAACCATCAAATCTTTTCATGGGGCAAGTAGTCAGCTCTTAAAAAAAATCAGTTGTTTTTCCATTTCCCTTCCAAAAGCAACGGTGTTTTTTAATGCGTTGTTTCTGTTACAGTGTCCTCTTGGACAACTTTCCAAACCAACCTTGCTCCCTTCCCAGAGTTTCTACATGGCAGACAGTGATCAGGTGTCTCCTGCTCCTCCATGGCCATACACCTGGCTGGTTTAGTTGTTTGCTTCCCGTAGGCAAAAGCAGTGGGGGGACACACCACTTCTTTCTAAACTCTGTGACTTCAAAGGATACTCCAAGAGCTTGTGCAGCTGCAAGCACTTTACAGCCACAACTGGAAGCATCCTATGCAGTTTCTCACTGCAGCATTCTGTGTTTGGTGAATCCACTGAGGTTTGCGCTGCCTGTCTCACAAGCTGGAAAACCATCCACACCATCCAAAAACCACAGGAGAAATCCAGCAGCACCTTCTGATCTAACCTTTTTCTTCTACTTCACAAATGGCACAGACAGCCCTCCCTCTTCAACAATATCCTACCTATGCTCCTCTATGAGTTGCTTATCATGACCCAGTCAGACGTGCATTACTCTTTGAAATGCAAATGAATCATTTAATTTGCTCAGCCCTGATGAATGACAACAAATGTTTCAACAAATGTTTGTTTCTCCCCAAGAAAATGTACAGTGGAAATCTCTTATAAGTGCTTTGACTAGAAGGTTAAAGAACTGTTGCTTTTTAATTTGATGCCTGCCTGAAGCCTCTGATTCCAAAAAGTATTTAGATTCTAAGGAGAAAAAAAAAAAAAAAAGGAGAAGAATAACATATATATTTTTTTCTGGATAAGAGAGCTGAAACTTTTCTTATTCTGGATGTGTCTTCTTTGAGTTACGGGCTTCCTTCTCTAACCCATTGCAATTTGAGACTGGAGAGGCAACCTTCAGCTCTCCATAGTGCAGAGTATTAAGGCTCCTAATGCTTAATATCATTAAGCCTCCTGTCACATGAGTGGAAAAGAGTTGCTCAAGAAGATGTTGGGTAACAAAATTAATAAGACTCACTACATTTTGTATGTGAGAGACCTCCTATATAACCAACAAAACCTGCTCAGTATCACCCCTGGAGTTTGGGAAATTATTTGTTGCATCCTGAGTGGATACCTCTCTTAATTTGTGGATAAATTGATGGATAAATTGATGGATCACACCTGACTGACTGCACTTAGAGAAGCCACACTGATTTAATGGGAACCTACACACTGGGTGCAGTTATAAATGCTTCATTAAACTGATGCAATGAAAATAATCTTGGTTTCAACTGGACTCTGTTTATAATCCCCAGAGAGAAACTGGTAATTCCAGATTATGATTTATTTAATTTTAAGATACTTCTTCAGAGTAGGATGTATAAAACATATTCTCAAAGTACACCTTCGACCCATGGACTTCAGAGGGAGCAGAAGATGTACAGCTTAAGAGGTAGATATCTACAGTGTAGATATTTAGATGAGTATCATTTCAAGTGTTTTGAGCCAAGGACCATCATAACGGTCATGATGGTAAAACCCTAGATAAGATATTCAGTTCCAGATTAGAGGTGGAAATTGGAACCAGGTGGAGTCATTTCAGCTGCATTGTACTATCCTTCCTGGACTCCTGCTGGTGCTCCAGGATGGTGCAGGTCTGGATTTGTACCAGCTGCACATGGTTGTCTTGAATACCTTAATATATAAAATGTCTCTACTTCCAACAGAAGTGGGTTGGCACATGAGCCAAGATCTTATATTTCCATTAAAGTTCATGGGAATCTTATCAATAACATCTGTTGAGTATGGAAAAGTGCTCAGCTCCCTCTAAAGTTTACATTTATATTCAGTCAACTGAACAGCTCGCTTGACTCCACTCCCTGTAGTGACTACATCTCTGCTGACTGCGAAGGCACCCACTGAACATCGAGATACACAGACACTTGAATGAAGGTGTCTTAACGTGGAACTGAATTGTAACGCAGGAGCACAGCACTTTCAGAGACTTTACAGTGGGCATTGTGCCTGGGAAAACCAACTGTTCCAACAGATGCTGTAAAAAATAGGGGCAAAACCTCTGCAGACTTCCAGGGAGAAATTCCCCTGGTACAGACTGTTTAGAACATCTGTGATTTTTGTAATTATTGCCTTTTTTTCCTGCTCAGATGTGCCCATGCCCAGATAAACCAAAATGTCTCCAAAATGATAAACAGATGAATATAAGGCTGAGAAGATACTTGCTATTAGTTATTCACATTGAGGGAGGGATATAATTAGTTTTACAGTTGCTAAGGTATTGAGAGTAAGCAATTGCTATCTCCAGTTCATCCATAAACAAGCTTCTATATTAGTTAGCAATAAGAAGAGACCACAAGTGCCACCAATTACTGTAGCTGTGTAATGACATGGGCTTTTCCTTTGCTTTCTGGTTTGTTTGTTTGTTTGTTTTTTCAGTGCTTTGTGATTTCTTGCTCATTCATTCTAGTCAGTGCTCTTGAGTTCAGAACTTCCTTTATTGGAAACAGGAGGTTCACATTGATCATAGCATTGGAAAGAGACCATTTGGGATGGTAGCTGAGGAAATTATAGAGATTCTTAAATTAGAATGCAACCCATTCCCAATAGAAAGGGAAAAGTCAACACAGTACCAATTCTAGCAAGGTGACATTCTTCCAAACATCATTAGCTGCAGAGGAATGGATTTAAGTGAGAATTTGATGGACTTCTTTCCTATGTTGCCAGTTCGACATACACTTGTCTTAGAAAAGAAAATACAAGCACTAATTTCCTATTCAGGATAAAGAGTCTGGTCTCTTGGAAGAAGTGCTAGCAGTAGGCAGTTTGGTTTCTAGCACTCTCCAAAAGGTAAGGAGGTGCTGGCAGAAGCGACAACAACGTTAAGATGAACTTGCAGTGAACAACTGATGCTCAAAATACAAACGAAGACGTTGCTAGTATTGTCAAAATACGAAGTGAGTTCATAACTCTACAAAAGGTAAAGGCTCCTCACTTGTAATTATTTCTTTCAACTCTGAAGAGCTCATCAAAAATGTCTTCCTATCCTGGGCAAAGACAGCTTTTTAAATGTCACAGAAATAGAGAACACTTCTTGCAGTACCAGAAGAGGCCATTTCAATCTCTCAACTAGCAATGGTTAGAAGTTCCTAACAGTAGTGCTTAAGCAACTGATACTCCTTCTCCATGCCTGCTCTTACACCTGCTGTGCACCATCCATGGTGCTAGCATGAGAATTTTTGAGGCCAGGTGAAGAACCAGAACAGAAAAGTGGCTCAACTGAAAAAGAACCAGCTTGGCAGTGGTCCCAAGGGACAGTGGACAGAAGCTACTTCTATCACCAAAGAAAGCCAAGTATTAAAAAGTATAAATGTCTTTCTAAGTATCACTCTTTCCCCATAACCAATACTTGTACTGGTGCAGAATTTGGTTAATAAACTTTGCCACCTTCAGTCTCCACCTTTCTGTATACATCAGTTTCCATAAGTCATATACACCATGTTTCCCGCAGTTTTTGTGACCTAACGAGGACTCCAGGATGCCAGACAAAACCACCCAGGCTGCAGAGCAAGTGATTTGTCAGCTGTGCCTGTCACTGCAAGACACTTCTTGAACCTCATTGCTTACTACCTCTCACCCCAGTCCACAGTGCTTAAGATTATCCTCCACAATCAGTGAGTTCCTATCTTCTTTTTAGACCTCCTCACAGAGAAGGTCTGCCGCTGCATCTGAAGGGTCCTTATTCAGAGGCTCACTCCAGCATCAGCTAGCACTCACAGGCACAGTGGAGATATTTCCCTTATTTACACTCCTCCCTCCATCTCAGCAGTTCCATGTCAGTAGAAGATATCCGCCAGCTCCCTCTGTAAGTGCATGATGCAGCAACAGTCTGGGTCTCTCTGGTTGGTGTCTCTCTCTGTACACATGACATCTTTCTGAACCTTCCACATTTTTCCTCAGTCTGTAATTTTTATTTATTTGTTTGTAATTATCTGAATTCTGGAATTTTTCTGCTCTTGCTGTCTTCTCTGTTTTAAGGGTTGCCTCTCTAGCCAGTTACTACAGAGCTAATGGCACAGCGTTGCCAACCTCTAGAAATATACTAGTATGCTTTACACACAGGCACATACACAAATGCTTTCACCACTATATACAGACATTGTATCATGTCATCTTTATAATACCTACATAATAAAGGAGCAAGTGCCCTTGAAATATTCAATTATAAATACGTCATTTTTATAGATCTGAAAGTTTTATAGGTTTAAAACTTTCACCTCTGCTCATGCAGATACATTTTTTTTTAAATAAGTTTGGGAAAACTAATCACAAAACCATGAGATATATACCTATTTGTTAATGCTTCATGGCTTACTGTCAAAAGGCTGGTGTAGAAACAAGTTAATAGCCTACAAATTCTGTTTTGGGAGATTACAGGGTTTTCATACAAGAGGATTAACACAAAGACATGATTATGCTTTCAATTGCATTGTTACGTATATCATAGCATAATGTGGAGTTCATCAATGGAATTGCATATTTTCTGTGTTGTGTTTGGTGAACCTGGAAATTACAGAGGAACTTGCTGAGATAGAAGGACACAGGTTAAAAGAAAGGAAGCAAATTTGCCGAAGACATACAAATCGGAAGAGTTAGGAATGGATTGCATGTTTCTTGGTTCTTAATTTAGTGTATTACCAAGTGCAATATGCTGTTTTCCCTCTGTAAGCATCTTTATGACCTTTACTATGACAGCTCACTAATAAACTAGTCTATTTTATACAATCATAGCATCATAGAATCATTCAGGTTGGAAAAGACCTTTAAGATCATCAAGTCCTGCCATTAACCCTGCTCTACCAAGCCCTCCACTAAGCCATATCCCCAAGCACAACATCTATACGGCTTTTGAACACCTCCAGGGGTGATGCCTCAACCACCTCCCTGGGCAGCCTGTTCCAGGGCCTGACAACCCTTTCAGTGAAAAAATTTAGGGTCTGACTCCACTAATCTCTCTCCCTCTCACACTCCCTGACACTCCTTATCCTTTCTGCTTCCTCCTCCATCTCAGCCAGAGGCTGACCAGATCACTCGGCCGGTCACATGGCACACAGGCATTGTCTTTGCCGCCCTCCATTTCAAGTGCCAGGCTCAGGCGCTCCCTGCAGAGAGAGACCTGGACACCCGTGTGTTTGCGTGCGAGCTCCCTTTGGGTCAACACATTTCTTTGGGCAACAGCTTTCGCCTGGGTTGTAACCATAGCTGGGTCCTCTACTGGGAGGGCGATGATGACTAGTTGGGCTTTGCCCCTCAAGTCAGGATAAGGACCAGTTGGAGCGACTGAACGTAGCCCTTGGCCCAGCACAGCTCTCTGCTAACAGCCGTGGCACCGGCCGAGTGGCACCAGCACCATTTGCCCGCCCGTTCTCAGCGCGCAGCGATCGCTGTCCTCCCTGATGCTTCTTACCTGCTGCGGGTGCGGCCATCTGGCAACGCTCACACCTCAGCAGCCTTTCCCACGAGAGCTGCCGTCTTGTGCCGGGTCTCTCCACTCCCCAGGCATTTCCCTACGAAAGGAAAACCTCAGGAAAACCCCTCAACACCAAGACAGATGTGTGGTTTTGTGCTCCAGCCTTTTGCCTTGCACCTGTGGGTCAACTAATTGTGTGAGGGACAGTAGATCTTATTTCTCTCTAGTACGAGACAAAAGCAAGTTATTTGGAGCTTGGTTTTTTTTGATTTGCAAGGATATGTGTTCACATTCTGCATCCAGAACTCCAAGTTCACAGAACAATGAAAGATCATTTTTATATTACGTAGGAAAATTATCCTTTTTACACCCTGCTGGCATATTTCTGTGAAGAGAAATGTATCCCCAGCTTCGTATAAGTATAAATGAGGATATTAACTCTCTGCCTCATGAGCCAGTCCTGCGCTGAGGTGGCAAAGCATGTCAATGCTCCATAAAATACCAGCATGGGGAAGAATAAACTCTGCCCTATAATAAAAATCACCATACAACTGAAACTGATACGAACCAGAAGATGACAGGCTTAGGAAAGAAAACTGGTTGCAGTATACTACTAGGATAGAAGAAAAGTATATCACCTCAAGAGTACTGAGCTTGTAGGAGAGAAAATGGCATTGTTTGCCTCAGCTTCCTGAGTGGAAATGCTCTGGGTTGCAAATAGAAGCTCTCTTTTATTTCCCTTGAGCCCCTCTGGGGATGATGCTAGCCCCTAACAATGGACTCTCAGTTCCCAGTGGCATAGTGGTTTCACAGTGGATTCACACAGGGCAAAGGAGGGTTGCAGCAACCCTACTCACCTGATCAATCACTCCCTGTTTAAAGATGCATGACTACAGACCAAAAATATTTGACAGCAACCTCCAGGGTGGAACTGAGCAGGTGAAAGATACTGCACAAGGGACATCTCTTTTCTCTATGATGAAAAGTCGTGTCCCATCCCCCCCCACCCCCCGCCACCCATTTTCTAACCTCATTATTCTGGAAAATGAAGAGAAGGGGGCAAAAAAGTAACAACAACAAACAATGCCTCCGTCTACTTAAGCAAATTTACTACGCTCAAAAATCTGTCACGGTTAGCACTGTGTTGGTTACTGTGCTGTTCAAAAGACCTTTCATGTCTTTTACCACCCTCCAGCTTCATGCTCAGCATTTCTAACATCTCCAATATTTTATCTGATTTTGAGTTTGTCATTTGCACCTACAATTTCCATCATTTCCTCCTTGGCTACACTCATTGCTCACTGTCTGCCAAGATCAAAGTAGAAGACACAGACATCTTCCCTTCACTATTTGCTTTACTGTTACTGTTCCTCATGATTCCTGCCTCCTATGTAAATAATACCTTCTCTGGGTGGTTTTCTTGCTGTGTTTTACCTTTTTGCATGAAATCTCATCACATTTTTTATTCCATTGCCAATGTCTCATATTGGGACTCTTGGAAATACATCCTTACCCCTACTACCAAAGATGATCTTTTCAAAGATATTTCAACACTATTAGGTCCCAGTTTCACCAGAAGAAAGAATATTTCCTTTGAGAATCCTAGCATAAGAAATAACCACAATCAATCCACAGCTCGGTTATCTGAAAACAATTTACGAAACAGGAATTATGATTCCCATTGACCAACAAAGAGAAGACACAAAATGTAAAGGTAACTGCTGGAGGAAGCCAGATCAACACAGGGTAAAGACTCCCTGTCACCTCACTGCTCAAGTGACCAAAATACCTATATTGAAAAAGAATGCAGAATTTAGTGCTTATCACCCATATGTACATCAGGAGGCTAAAAGAAAATTCCTCACTGATTTTCAATCCTTTGCAAGTGACTAGAAAAGTAGTAGGTAGATGTGCAATGTTTCATGGGAGCTGTATTTTAGCCCAGAGGCCATTCCTGTGGAATTATTGGGATATGAACCAAATCAGGAACCAGTGAGGTCCCATGGGTGGAGAAAGCACAGTCTGAAAGGATAAGAAGCAAATCCTCCTACATTCAACCACCTACATTAAGTATGTGTAATCACAAACACTGGAAAGTGTTATCTCATTCCAGATAGCCCAAATATAGGATGTCACCGTTCCCAAGTAAAGACCTTCAGACAGATCCTTAGAGATCTTATAGATGATTGTGGCTTCCTATAAAAACCACAATAAAGGAGGTCCATCCCAGATTATCAAAAGTTAATTAACTTTTTTTTTTTTTTTTAATCTCTGGGAAATCTCCTTTGGGGGCAGAAGTGGGGATCAACCCTTGTATTTAAAAAGACTGTTTTCAGCTTTGGACTTCTCTCTGTCTAAACCAGGGCCCAAAGAGAGCATGAAATACTAAAAATCCTAGGTCAATATTTCCCTCTGATCTTGTTTCTCCTGCAGTCTATGGTCAAAGTCTGATACTCACATTCAGTTCCCCCTTTGTGCGCACATATTAATCTCATAAATTAAAAGGCAGCTCACAGTAGATATTGCCCACAAGACAGAAGTCCACCATATACTACTTCTTGGAAGAGAGAAAGAATTATTTTTAATTTTCAGAATTCAACTAGGGAAAAGCAGATATATCTCAGTTAGCAGAAACCAGTGCCTGCATATTAAAAATACATTAAGATCAATAAATGGATAAGTGAAACATCTATTAAAACATTTCCACCTAATATAAAAGACATGCATAGCTGTATAATTGAAATATAATTTCTGTTCATACTACTATGAGATATAGAATTTCAATGAAAACATAAAGCACAGAATTATATTGCTCACTGTTAATTATCCAGGAAATAGGATTATTATTTTGTTTTTAAGTGATTTTTGTGTGAGTGTGCACTAGTATATGACTTCAGATTTACAGCTGGAGGATGAAAATCTCTATCTGCCACCTAGAAAACAGATGGAAAAAGAGAGGGCAGGTTCCTCTCACTACTACTCCTTTCAGTCCTGCTCTTCACTCTTGTTTGGAAAGGACTTGGTTTTTAGGACTACCAGCCAGGTTTTATTTCCATGACTCTTCCCCTTCTTTCTCCTCCTTGTCCTTATCTTCCCATCCTTACCTCCATGATCATTACCTCCATGATCATTCCCATGCTTTATTCTCCAAGGCAATTTGGTTGTGAAACTGTCCAGAAACTGTAGCACGCTATCATTTTAAGCATATTGTGAAGCAGATTTATGATCACTGTTGGCATAATCAGGAAAACAGAAACTTAAAGTTTCCTGAGCTAAAAACAGAATTGCACATGATTCAACAGACACTATTTTGTACTATAAATAGTGCATAGAGATGACATGCAAATGAAAATATTTAGTAAACTAACATTTCTGGGTATTTTAAATATGAATCTAAAGGTAATGCGTGCTTTGAAAGTGTCTCACATCCTTGGAAGTGGGCTCATGCATATTTCCTACTTACAAGCTTTAGACTCCAGCTCTGCTTCTAAGCTTTGAGGTGGGAACCTGCCTCTAAGTGTGCTCAAGGCCCACACTGAACCACATAATAACTTCCAAGAAGTCAAACTTAATAACAAAAAGACATATTTTTCTATATTTTTGCAAGCACCATTTATCTTCAGAGATGGATCCCTATTTCTGAGGATACTGGCAGAATACTCTGAAAAAGGACAGAGGGAAAGCTGCACAGCTCCGATATGTTAAATGCCTTAATTTCATTTTCTTTACAGTCAAGAAGGGTGCTAAAATAGAGTATAGCTTATGAGAAGCTGTCAGCTTTTCACTGTACTACCAGAAAATATGAAGCTTAAGGCTGAGAGGGCTACCTATAGATCTATCCCCCAAACATCACCAGAGCTTCCAGGACATGAGGGGCAAGACTCAGGGTGGATGTGCATTACACAAAATATATAGCAACAAGAGGCCTGAGGTGGATGATAAAAGGACATCCTTCCTGGCTTTGCACTAGCTGTCCTGGGTGCCCTCGGGCAAAGCTGGTCCCTGGTGTTAGAGAGACAAGCCATCTTAGAGGAAAGTTAACATTCTAAGCTGTGGTGCTATCATGCCACCACTGTAAGATGCCTGCTGGGAAGTGAAATCATTTGTTTGTTTGACTTCAGTGGGAAAAGTGAAAGAAAAAAAAAGCGAGAAAAAAGAAATCAATTTGGCTTTAGGAAGATTTTGATGAGTCAGAGATGTACTTGCTGCAGAGACACTGGGAGCAAGTCGAGAATACTCTGTCCTTGAAAAGTAATTGGCTAAAGCTCAGGCTTTTAAAATATTTTGGCATTGCTGCACTCCACATTGCAACATCCTACTCCCTGAGGAGCTTCACCCTCTCTGAGATGATGTAAATCACATACATTTTAACTGTACAGCGCAGAAGCTTCTGAGTTACCATGCAGCAAAACCAGTACATCCCCATAGAACAGAGCTCCTGAGCAGGAAGCCTGAAACCAGCTGTGCTTCTAAGCTGACTGTTACAGGCCTATTCGTGTCTAAATCCTCACTTTTCTCCAGAAAGCGAATGGAAGAATATTCAAGACCACAGCTAAGTGTCACCACTATCTGATGGGTATTGAGTTGCACTGATTCTCAGATGAAGCCAAATCCAATCCTAATACTGATTTCTAGTGAACAAGGTGACCTACCAACCTGCTACACTTATGTGACTTAAATGTGCTCTGAAAGAGAGAAGAAAACCCACTCACGCACACAAAGACTATGAGCCTTTCCTTCTCCCCCTCTCTCCTCCCATCCCCCCGAGATATTACTCAGTGTTATTTGGGTTTTCTTGTTCACAAAGACCACGTGTTTTTTGGCTTGGGATTGAAGGAGAGCTGGCATTAACCGATAATGCAGTTGGCTGTGGTAAGCACTCTGCTTATGCTCAGAACATAGTGTTAATGCAGCAAGCCCTGCCCTTTCAACTAAACCTCATTAACAGCAGTTTCATACTGTAGCCTCTGTCAATTAGCTGTGGAACTAAAACCACTAACTTCCCCCAGAGCACATGCCAGCAGAGCTCAGCAAGCTCAAGAGATCACGGTCAAAGAATACCAGTATCTGTGAGTTAGGGCAAATATTGCTCAGCACTTCTTTCATTTCATTCAAGAAACCTCTGTCCCAGCTAAAATCCCAAGTCCCTATTCACAGGTGTCTCATTGCTTTTGGAGGGAGCTACTAACACCCATGATCCCTAAAATTCAGACAGCTGTCATACTCTCAACATGGATTATAACAACAAATTTTTTTTTTTTTTTAACAGAAAAAAATGGTCTTTTAGTGGAACACATAATGTTAGTTCCATTTCTCCTCCAAGAGAAAAACAAGACAACAGAAACTTAAAGCTCTGGCAGTTTCTGTTGTGGGGATCATAAAAAAGGAACATGTTTTCAGGCTTTGTGGTCATAAACTGGATTTGGGAAAACAGACATATTGGTTTCTTCAGGGTTTTGGGTTTTTTTTGTAATTAATTTTCCTCTCACTGCAGAAGACTACCTTTAATATGCAGGGTTTGGGGAGTTTTTATTAATTTTGAAATTTCAGCCTTCTGGTACACCAGAATTTTTACCACTTTATAAGCTGCAACTGAATCATTGCTTCCAATTACTTCTATGTCCAGGGTCGCTATTGTGCTCCTTGACAAATAGGAACATGTAGGAGTCCTATTAGTGAATTTGGATTTATGGGCAGGTTTGAGTGACAGATGATTGCATGTCATGAATATGAGAGCAGTGAGTTTCTAAATACGACACACAGCACTAGACTTTTGGATTTATACTGTACAAGAAAGGCACAACCACTAGAGACCTCCTGAAGTAGAGGAATATGTAATGCAAAGTTAGAAATGGAAGTATGTTTCACTGAAACCTATAACCTACAGAATCTCAGACACACTATTTCTTTAATATTGTGGGTAATCACTTGATCAAAATAGCAGGTTTGAGCTTAAAGCTACTAAGGCTTTTCCCTCTTCTACATTCTACAAGACTACTGCAGAAAATTTATATCCTTTTTTTTTAGTTGGAATATTTACTTTTAACTGAAATAGCCTGTTTTCCTACATAATGTTTACTTACTGAGATATAAACTGAAAGCAATGCATTTCAGTCATTGTTCTACCAGGCTAAGCCAGACATGTTGCTTTAATATCCCCCTAAAAGACAGGCTGTCCTCAGAAAGGAAGAGATAGCAGAACATGGAAAAGGATTCTGAAAGGAACAGGTTAGGACAGGGTGGGATGTGAAGAATTAGTGGGAGGATAAAGAGAGGGAGAGGTTTCAAACAAACCTGGCATAGGGCAGAGAAACTCTCAGTGTCCTTGTATCTCTTCCATGGTTTCTCATGTTTCTGCTAGGGAGGTATTTAGCCAGCTCCACTTACCAGTTCTCAATTTAAGCTATAAAGTAGTGATGAGAATGGTGGTCACCACTATAGACCAGAAGGATGAGCTTCCTTTCTCCTGACAAGACAGACAAACATCTGGGACTGACAGCATTGGGGAATAAAACAGGTTTTGAAGACACTATGTTTCATTTCTAGCTGTAGTTCAGTTGAATGCTCAACAGTATAAAAAACAAGGTAAGAAAAGATCCCTGAGCTTATTACTCTGGTTGCTGTCTTAATGTTGAGATATTTCTTCCTTTATATTTACCACCTTCCTCTTAAGTAAGCTAGTATCCCCTCCTGCCACTTCTCCTCCTGGGAGACTATTCCAGAAATTAATGGAAGTCACTGCTAGAGGGTTTTACTTTATATTCTGGCTCTGTTTCTCTTGGCTCAATTTCATCCCCTGAAGTCAGTATGGAAAAAAAAGATTCATAGATTTTTTTTAAGTGCAGAAAGGACCCCAGTGATTGTCTAGCATGACACATGTAATGCAAGGCATAGGTCTTCACACTACTCATTTTGATTCCAAATCTATGAATCAGAGTGCTTTTTTCTTGTCCTTCAGTTTTGTTTTCTTTGCTTTTTAGGAAATTCAATGTTGAATTTAAAAGTTTCAATGATAGGAAATCTACTGCAGTCCTTAGTGGGTTCTTCCAGTAGTTAGTTTGCTAACTTTTCAAATTCACACTTCATTTTCAGTTGGAATTTATCTTGTTTGAGCTACCAGTCATTGTTTCACCTTTGTTTGTTACACTGCAGAACCTTATCAAATTTATTCCTTCTGCCCTTTCCCTTCCCCCTGCAGATATATTTAGACTGCAGTCAGGTCACCCTCTAAGCCTTCTTTGATAACTAAATAGAGTTGCTTGAGTCTTTCACAACAAGGCACGTTTCCCAAGCCTGTAAGCATTCATGTGGCTCCTCTCTGAATCCCTTCCAATTCATCAATATCCATCTGAAGTGTAGACACCAGAACCCAATAGTATTCCAGCAGCAATCTTGCCAGTGCCAAATGCAGAGTTAATGTAACCTCACTACTCCTACTGAGTTCTCTCATATTTAAACATTCAAAGATTACACTAGCTTTTTGAACCATGCTCAGGGAGCATGACGACTATAAACCCTATGACTTTTTTTCTGCCACTGCCTTCAGAAGTCTTCCATGCTATGTTCATATCCTATATTTTCATTTTTTGACATATAAACTTAGATTTGGCTCAGCTGAAACACATATTTGCTTGATATCTTCAAACTGGCAGATCACTCGGCAATCTGTTCCCTTCCATGCTCCCCTAAGCCTCTGTTATTTATAGACTTAATCCATAATTATGTTCTAATTTTTACTTCCAAGTTGTTGCTATATTTGTTGAACAGTGTAGGTCTGGGCAGATTCTTGTGGGAAACACAGACTTTAGACAAAAATTCTCACTTTGTAATTAGATTTTGAGATCCATTGTTTAATGAGATTTCAATGCATTCAGTGTGTGCCCCATTGATTTTGTACCACTCTAGCTCAGAAATCAATATATCATGTAAGCATCATTCCAGAACTTTGAGAGAAGACTATTATAGCAACAATATTACCTTGATAAACTGGACATGAAATTTGATTATGAAAAATAGTATCAATTCAGTTAAACAAGACCCTTTTTCATAAAAACATGTTGATTGGCAATTGTTATTTCCCCCTCATTAAATCTTTGATTACTAGAGTCATGCCTCACAAATGCCTTTATTTTGCCCAGAACTAATGGTTGGCTGACAAACCTATAATTACCTAAATCATCCTGTTTTCTTGTTTCAAATATTGGTATTGTGGTGATTTCATTCAAGTTTTCTGGGATATGCTCTGGCTTCCTAGAATCAATCAATATTAACGGTCATTGACCACTGCTTTTCTTTTTCTTAGATGGAAACTATCTGTATCTTCTGATTTTAAAAGTTCTGTTTGACAGTATCCTAGATTTTCATTCAAGTTGAAATTATTTCTTCATTGTGGTCATCATCTGATGTTAATACTCCTTGACTCTGAGACCTGGAGAAGAAAACCTCACTAAACTTTATTCCAGTATTATTGGCAAGTTCCAGTAACATATCAAAGCCATTGTTATGTTTCTCATGTTTTTGATATACTTAATAATAAATAAAAAATATTGGTGTTATCTTTACATCTGCTTACTACAGATTTCTCCCCATGTCTTTCTGATTATATTTGTTACTCCTATACAAAGTTATATATACACACACTCAGATTTGGCTATTTTCCCTTTCATTCTAAGCAGACTTGGGGTTTTTTTTTTAAGCCATGTAATTTTTCCCTCAAAGTATTTGTTTGTGACTTTTTGGCATTTAGCAAAACGGTCACAAACAAGTCCCAATTATTTTTTACATTTTTTCTATTTAAATGCTTTCTCTCTGCAAATTTAGCTCGTAATTGTTTCTGCCTCTGAGAATCTGACCTTTTTACAGCACAAGATATAAATAGAAATTATTTTTAATTTATTCCTTTTGCACTGAAGACATGATCATACACACCTCACTCATGATTCACAGATGAGTTTCTCTCTGACTATGAATATAAAATGTAATATAGAAATCCCTAGTATTGAATACAGTATAATGCTGTGGACTACAAAGAATATTTTAGTCCTATCAGTATGAAACTTTGAACATGCTCGTCTCCCCATAACAATTTCTTCCCCATGTACCTTACAGAGGGATCAGTAAGGAAGTATTTACATTGTTCCCTTGTGCTTTGTTGATTGGTAGTTGATAGCAACAACAAGTGTCCATGTTATTCTTTGAGTATTTTAATATAATCCACAAGCACAAATCATTCTGAAAGCTGTCAATGGCACAGATGATGATATTCCTGAGAAAGTCAACTTTGACAATTTGAGCTTTCCTAAACCAGTTATAAATTTCATCATTTCAGCATGTTAACACTCTTACTAAACTTGGTAATACCCATCAAACCAAATTTGGGTTTATGAGTGAAAACTTACACTTGCTAGCAAAGTTCTCAGTACTAGAGTATGGATAAGTACACAGTCCAGCCTTTTTAAATTTCTTTGTGCTTAGTATTTTTTAGGTGGATTTTTGTTCATGGTGGGGTTGCTGGTTGGTTTGAGCAGGTGGGGAGGTGTGTTTGTTTTCTTCTGTTTTTTTCTTAATATCTTTCTTCTGTGCAAAACAGTTCACTTAAATATTTTCCCTCTTTCCTAGACTGTTTCTTCAGTCTGTTCCTGATCAGCCTGACCAGCATGATGAACTTTAGAAGATTGTTTCCCCATTTACTGAGATAGAAGAAGATGATGCAAAATTGATGGCTGCTACCAAATAAGCACAGTACAAGTTTTACAGAACTCCCTACTCAGCTAGCAATCCCTTTCCAAAATCTTCTCCCTCCTGTTTTCCATCTTTTGAAACGGGGGAAGATGACTCATCACTCTTTCTTCTCTGGTGCCACCACTGCAAAACCTGTGAGTCACCTAAAACACATGATACTGTGCAAATGAACTCCCTCAAAAGGTCAATGCCTAGTCCTTGTCCGTTGACTTTGAAGCCTAAGCAGTTATGCTTCTCTCATCAGCTCTGGCAACTTTACACTCCACCATGTGGACGTCTCTCATATCTCATGGAGGAGAAATTTCTAAAAACTGTTGACTTGGTTTAATATTTTTTTTGCAATTGAGTTTGCCAGCTGGGCTGATTCAGTTCTCTGAAGGGTTCCCAGCAATCGTTCACTCAAGTCTGTCCACTGGAAAAAGAGTAACATTTCTAAGATAGAAACGGAAGGAAGAATAAAGGGACTGTGAAGATACAACACATGAGGAAAGCAGCGTGAGGAAAATCTCAAGCCACTCAGACTTGAGCAATAATGGGACTGTCCCAGAAGGCAGTGCAGAATCAATAGCAAATTCGCTTTTTAATTCCTAGTACTATGTGTCCTAAAATGTGTCTTTTGATGTTTGTTTCAGTAATCTCTGTGGATTTGGCCGATTCTTAGGTTGTTAACTTCAAATTGATATTTAATCCATTTTAAAATCCATTTCTATCCATGTTAACTTGTCCATCAATGGTTCAGTTTTGAATTAATCTTGCAAAGAAAACAAGAGAGAACTAAATAAGAAATACTCATGCTACATTGTTCCAATCCCTCTTGCTTTTCATTATTATCTGAAAAGAAAAACCTCCATCTCTATTCATTTTTCACCTGAGATGTTTTGCTTCTGAGGATTTGAGATTTTTCAAAAGGCTAAAAAATATCAAGAGGTTCCAAGTAGTACTGAATGGCACAAAGTTTTTGGGTTTTTTTTTTTTTCTTAAACATACTAACAATAGGAAAAGTATATGTGGCTGTGTATGTCTATATATGTATGTAAAAGCAGGGCATATGCCTTAATACAGCATACTCTTTACTCTTTAATATACTATATACTAGAGAAAAAGTTATTTGCATGTATGCAAATAGGAATGTGTGTGCACGGATCTGTGATGACACCATCTTATATAGCATGAAAGAAAATTTGAACTATGAACCTCCAGAGCTAGAAGCACAACACTCAACAGTAAAAGCCAGACACGGGGTTTTCTTAGACTGTGTTCCAGTACAAGAACTGATAACATCAGAGTAGATCTTAAACAGACTGTTACTGGGTTGCATAAATCTGCGAAAGAATGTATTTTAGTTTGAGTTCAGATTTTCTCACACAAAGGTTTGGTGATTATTTGAGAAATACTAAAATTCTGTCCTAGACAGTGACAAGAAAGAGACTGATATTCTATATTACATGGAAACAATACCCTAAATATATAATAAATATATATCTTCTAAATAAAGACAAAGAGTCAGGCTGATGCCCTAAGAAGGCTGGGACAACTGCAGTGAATGGATACCTTTTCTGTTGTGTAAAGAATGAGGAAGGGTGGGTAGCGAAGAAGCAGCACTTACCCTCACTAAGAATTGTGAATTATAAAATGTTTTTATTCCCTAAAGTTAGAGATAATGCAGATTTTTTAGCTGAAGGCTTGGTTGAAACAAACCCAACTTTATACCTCTGAGGCACTTTGTTGAATGAAGTGCAGCTGTAATTGTGGAGAAGAAGCTAGGCCAGATAAAGTGAAATGTGAAAGAGGACCAGACTGCCTAAGTGACTGTCCAAGTCAGTAAATTTCCCGAGATTATATCTGCATTTTTGCTTCACACTTCCGGAGTTTTTTCTTGCAGTTGTGGCAACCAGCCATCTACCATCAGGTACAGCTTTGCAAACATGAGTGTCTTGATACCAGAAATGCTCCTGAGACTCCCAAGCCTGTTCACAGCACAGAGATGCTGACTCCTCCTAATTCATATCTGTTACTTCTGCAAGTTGTATAACTTCTAGGTTGATAAATTTTAACGTGTTCTCTGCAATGCAAAATGATCTCTACTTTCAGTTTCCTAATTACTTCTGGGCTGAGGATACTTTTTATGTGTGTATCAGCAGTCTCTGTCCTTAGGATGGTAAGAAAATGTACACATGGATAATTATTTTTTATTACCAAAAAATGAGACTAGAAGATGTATCTTTGAATTGTACGTGTACAAAATTGCTTGATGGTTATTGCTTCCTGGACTTAAATTTTTCACGTTTGCTCTTAAGTCCTTGCTCCCCAATATTGTCCTGTGTATATCAATGAAGTTACTTGTGGCATGAAGACTACAGATCAGTCTCAATTACAATAATATCATCTCAATCAGAGCTCTATTCAAACAGCTTCACAGTTTAAATGGATGAGATCAGCAAAAAGGTTATTTCCATTGCCATGTTACAGAATTAAGGCATAAAGATTTTAAATGAGTTGCTGAGCACCCTGTGAGGTATCTTTGCCAGACTCAGGAACTGAGCACTAATGTGTTGGCCTTAGTTGCAAAATCATTTATAAAAGCCTCTCTAATGGCCATCCTGAAAACAAACTTACTGTGTGGTGATTCGCTATGAAAATGTCCATTAAGATACATGATCAAAGGCTCAATCAACCTATGACTGCAATAGTTTTTCAGGTGGTCCAGACCCCTATTAAGATGGTGCTTCATTGTTCACTCTCATTCCATCTCCTGTGCTGTTTTTAGCCCACTACTGGCTTTCATTTACATTTCATTAAAACAAGTCAACATCTGATTTACTACAGCTATCATTCTGCAGGAGCTTGAGGTTTTAAATGAGAATTCAGGCTTTCAAATTACAGCTAGTGACATAGGAAATGCTGAGAAGGTATCAAGATCTATATAGCTGTTGAAGAGCTGGCCTTGGGGTTGATAATCTCTTTTCAGTCTCTAACAATAGACATCCCACTCTACTGTATCACATGCAGCCCAGAAGTGTAAGGCATGAAGCAGGGAAGGCAGGGAGGTCAGAGGAAGGAAGGCATTTCCACTGAATGATGAGAGGACACAGTAGCAACGGGACAGGACTGCAGAATAATAATAATAATCAAAAAAAAGACAGGCAGACAAGCTCAAGAATTATTTACTGCCCAGGAAGAAAGAGGATTTTTTCAGTTACCAGAGCAGAACAGGCTGACTAAATTATAACTTTAGCCCCCAGCAGCAATCAAAGAACTAAAGGGGAAAAAATGAACTCAGGGGAAGAAGGAATGTGAAAGAAACAGAAATTCATAAAGAGCCTCTATCAACATGGGAAAGAAAGCAAGAAACTTGAGAAGTGAAATCAGAAGACAGAAACAAGTTAGAGGAAAATGTAAAATAGATCAAAAAATGACGAGCCCTGGATGTATTCAAATGAAGGATACTTTTGTAAAAATTCTGAGAAGTACTCACAATGTGCACAATATGAGGCTGTGCTGGTCATATGAACTGGAATCACAGAAAAGAAATTACCACTGAAAGCTTTTATTTTACACATGCTGCTTATTCAAACAAAAAGCATCTTCACACCAATCAGCTCTCTGGGGATTCAGCAAGAGATTTGCATAGCCAGTCTAGGATGAGACTACACAAGTATGTTCCAATAAATAAAATAGAAAAAAGACTTGAAAATGGCGAAAACTTACAGTGGAAATAAAAGCCCAAGTCACCTGCAAAAACGGTGTGAATTTTCTTTCTCAACTTCCTAGTTAAAAAGAGCTGTGTAGCTTAAACTGAACCTTTACTAAATGACACTGTATGTGCACATTATGAATGATCCCTTAAGAAAAGCTTTCAAGGAAAAGTTCTATACTAAGTTCCTACTCACCCCCACATTATAAATGGTTTAATAATAGTAAAACCAATTTAAAATAAGCAGAAATTGTCTAAAATGTTTCTGAAAGAAATGTGGTGAGCTTATTGAAATACATATGCTTACTGACAGCATAAATTATTGATTGTAATGGTCTCTTTGTCCTTAAAATACTTGAGAGGTATCTTAACAGTTACATGCATGATATGAACTGAATGTCATTTAGGAGGACAGAGACTATGTCTAGCAGATACTTGCTTCTGTCAGCATCAGTTGGTTAATTTCTTTAAACCATTTTTATGGAGATCTGACTCTTTTATGGTTAGTAGATTCAGTGAAGTCCCACTAATTAAACTGTGTGGCTATGGCAAACCCATAGCTTTGTAACACTGTTGATACCATAGAGGAGAAATTTCAAATACTACAAAGCGTGTGCTCTGTAACCAACTCTGCTCTCTTACAACTCCCCAATTTCTTTTAAAGAAAACAACCACAAGTTCCTCTAAACAAGTCCCACAAAAGTAGGGTCCATCTTTAGAAGCCGTGAAATGATATCTTGCTATTTCCAAGAAAAATGTTCTTAGACTTTCCCTCACAGTTCTGCTTCTGCATACCCAAAATGGCACTAGAAAATGTCAAACGTTGCAAATAGATCCATATACAAAGGGTATGTGCCTTGGGCAAGCTAACATATTTGTATCCAACAAGGTAAGGCCTCTCCTGGGATTTCCACCAGACCTCTAGAACAATGAATGACCCCTGAAGAATCCACACCATTTTTTACAGAAGACTCCATGGGTGAAAGGGAGGAACAGTCCCTCAGGGACTCTTTATGTCATGTTATTTATTTTTCACACCATTAAAGATGGATCCAATGCAGATCCCCTCCAGATGCATGTACAAGAATGATAAAACATCAATTAACAAGACACAAAATTCACTAAGAACCAGCTCAAATAAATTCCCTCACATCTGCAAAATGAAATTCAACCTTCTCAAACTCCTGGCTTCCAGCAGAAGCCTGAATGAGTAGATAACGTTTACAATATGTCAAGGAAGCTTAAAAAATAACTTTGTCATATCAATACAATGAGAAAGGAAATCCCAGCGCTGAGACACCTGCTTGGAAGGATTAGTTTATGCTGTGGAACCATTACAGAAAGTACTGGGAAGAATATCGAGCTCTTTCATGGTACCTCATGGGACTTGTAGATGAAATGCCTCAAATGCCTTTGTAAATGAAGCATCTTGAGGATAATGCATTTTCTATGAGGCACCATTAATGCTTTTCTGGAAAGGGAATAATCAGATTCTCATGAGAGTAGGAGCAGGTACTGGAGATGCAGCAAGTGATAGAGATGCACCTCAGAGGAGAGAAAGGTTGGAGGCTCTGCACTCAGGACAAGTTTCTTGCTTTAAGACGTTGAACTTTAAATGTTTTGACTAAACAATTACATTTTCCCAACTTATCAGACACACTTTCTGACACAAATGTAGCATTTAATTGAAAAACGGGTTTTAGTTAAAAAACTTTCTTCCATTTTTTTCACAGAAATTGCTCAACTAGCTATATAGCTGCTATACAGCACTTGCAATACAAATAAAAGGCAAGGGTTTGTGCTTCAGCTCCAGATCCCAGCAGGACTGATACAAAAAATACAGGAAATAGCTCCACTGCTAGGAAAGTCAATAGTAAAGATGCAGACTTCTAAAGAAATCAATAGTATGACAACACCCCTGCAGAACAGACCTGACCGTTAGAAGTGATACCTCTTTGCCCGCTGACATACACAGTATTTTTAATCTAATGATTTCAGCAACAAGGAATCATGTGTCTCAAAATCATGACATGAGTTTAAATGGAGGAAAGTTAAAGTAAAATATGTTTTGCAGTTTAGTGCTTTGCTTTTCGGTTGTTATGTAAAAAAAAAATAAAACCAAAAAGAACATGCCTTGTAGCTTTTTGTTCACAGTTCACACACTCACTTTTCATTATGACTATGAGGGGTCAAAATCAATTTTTTAATGAAAGTTGAGGTTAGTCATAACTATGTCAGAGATGACCGTATAAGAAAAATAGCAAAATCAGTGAAGTGAAATAAGTTAAGTTTGCAATACTGAATTACTCCCTCCTTTCCTCTTCTACTATTGTCCCTCAGAGTACAAATTCATGGCATTTAATCAAACAGGCATATATGAAGCACTAGCGTTCAACCTTGGAAATGTTTTCATTAGACTATTACTATAGCATATAAAGCTATTTAACCTACTATTTATTCTGATGCAGTTACCCTTTTTTCTGTTTGAATGAGAAGTAAATAGCTCTCATAAGAGCAGAGGTCACCTACAAAGTGACCTCTGTAGAGCTGATCAGTTTGCAGTAAATATATTTGCTCTTTGAGCATACTGTGGTCAGAGCTCTGCACCAGCTACTTGCTAACAGCCGTTGTGTTTGCTCTCCTCAAACCAGGGACAAGTATTTGTCTCTGATGGTCTGACATATTGCTGGGTAAGAACAACAGAGCAGAACCAGATATATTACCATTCCTTCATCTCCCATGGTTAAATCCACTATCTGGTACCCATACCCAAATCCTGCCCTACAGAAAATATTTGAAAGGATGCAGATCATCTCTGATTCCTGCAACTGTCACACATGGTAAATGAAGGGATGGAGAAATGCTGACTCTGAGGAGAGAGATCTGCAAAGCAGTCATGAGAGCCTGTTTGGACAAACCTTGGTAACAAGCCTTGCAGGGATCATAGGATGATTCCCTACAGTGAAAGATGACATCTGGTAGAGACAAGGGGCAGTGGATTGTGGTTGTTGACCACTCTCCCTTCCATCCCCAGTTGGGCAAACAGCCTGGGGCCACAAAGCCTGGGGTCGCTCCACTATGAGCTGACTATGAGATTTCACCTTCATCTTTCTAACCCTCAGCATCCTACTTCTCTCTAGATATTTCTTTTAAGGTGCATAAAAAGCTTGTCATAGTGATATCCATCTCCAGCTACCATAATGACCTACAGTTACATCCTCTCTGGTCTTAAAACTTCCAGTGAACAAACTATACTTAGTATACATAGATAATATATTTCAAAAGCATAGTGATCCTTCCTCTTAGTATCATTTTTCTAATGCCTAACCTGGATCTCTCTCTCTCTGCAATGTCAGCCCATAAGTCCTTGTCCTCTCCACAGCAGACACACTGATCAAACACTTCTCTGCAAGGTGCTCTCAGATGCCTCTCAAGGCTTGTGTCTTCTCCTTGCTAGCATTTTCATGATGTTTCTGAAGCCACTAATAACAAAAAAAACCCCAAACAAACAAAAAAAAAATCCACCACCTAATGTCAGGGACTAGCAGACTGGGCTACTGTTAGAGAGACCTATCGGGTCAGTTGGTTGAGCTGGGCAGAGATCCAAAGGCTTACTTTAATGTATGGGATGTATTTTCTGTGACTGATTGCTTCCTCAATAAATTAGGCAAATGCTTCTCCACTGAAACCAATGACTTACTGAGGAGCCCTTACAACAGTAAATCCATTCCTCTGTCATTTTTCTGGACAGTAATGGTGCTGCTGCAGTCACAGAAAAATATAGAGCTGCCCTTTGCATTGATGACATCCTCTTTTAAAGAAGAAGTCACAGTTGCTAAAACAGCACTTTTGTGGACATAGTAAAAATCATTATTCTCGGCATCTTCTCAGTCATTATTACCGATGAGGACATCAAGCCAGGCTTGAGGGATGTAAGCCTTCAGGAGTTCAGTATATTGTGGAGGTCATACGTGAATAATGATGCATTTCCTGAGGGCTTTGAAGGCTAAACATTTCAGTTCCCAAAAGGATGCTAGGGGTCAGTTATTTATGTGTAGGTTCCCAAATTCTTTCATTTTTGTGTTGTCAGGCACATTAGAAACTACAAATAGCCAATGGAAATCCCACAGTCTAACAGAAAACAAAGAATCATCTTGGGCAGCAAAGAAATGTGAGAGGCAGCCTGCAGAGATAGCTGAAAAATCATCTTGTTACCACATAAAACAGGTGAAAAACTGCATTAAACAATCTCAGGGAGCATGGTTTCCTCCCTATAACCTTCAAGTTATAGGTTTAAATAACTTAATTCACTACTGTAAGAGAAGAGTAACAGAAAGAGTATCCCAAAGGTCCTCTCTTCTGTAATAATTTCGTTTCCTCTTATCTCCCATGGCCTTCACTGTTTTCTCCAATAGTTTCCCACCTCTGTGTCTTCCTTGACTTGGGTTGCATAAGACTTTTTAAAGCTAATAATAAAGGGGTGCAGTTTGTCAGAAGTGCAGTGTACACACATGAAAATACATAACATTGAATTAAATGATGATAGAGTACCCTCATGTTCCCTTTAAGGACCAATTTGCAGACCCCAACCAAGAGCAGCATCCTTTTGTGCCAGAAAATACAGACCCCATAGCAAAGCTTTAAAAAAAATCCATGGAGAGGCACACAGTCTGGCAGCTTCACCTTCAGAAAATAATGATTTTACCTTGAAAAAGGCACCAATATGTCTTTATATTTAGGGGTTAAAAAAAAAAAAAAATCAAAGGGAAATATAATTCAAGAGTAGAACAGTTTCTTACTATTCTTATGGTTACAAAATAAGCTGAATGACTTTTGAGTGCAGTTGGTTTCTCATGAGAGACACCAGTCTATTTGATTGACAGAGAAAATTATATCCTTTAATTCCCATTTTCCTCAGAGAGGGAACATGCAAGAGAGCAATCAATGAAAAATGAGAGCAGGTACAGAGCAGACTGTGACACCTGAAGTGTCCAGTTAATCATGGACCAGTGTCCCTCCAGCATGACCTGAAGGGATTCCATCTCTTGTTTGAGTTTCCACAGGCATTCAACCCAAGGATACACACCAAGATGGCTAATTACTACTCGGATATTAAACCTGTAGGTGCCTAATGAAACAGGAGCTTAACTGAGGTCACTAGTTCTTGCCACTGCTGAACAAAACAGTTGGAAGTCACTTGCATCCCTCCATCCCTCCTTATTTGAGGTGCATTCAAACCAGGACCTATAGGAAAAGTGAAAGGCACCTGAAGTCACAAAGAACCTTCATTTGAGAGCCTTGAGTGATTAACCTAGAAGATCTGGTGATTGCTCCTCTGGACATGCCAGTGAGGTCAAATGGGTCAGCATTTATAGGCACTCCCCCTATCTCTTTGTGCTAAAGTAGACAAAATTCTCTTTATTCCGTGGTTTTACCAAGCAAACACCTCCCAGTTGTCACCAAAGTGATGTCCTATCCATCTTCAAATTCAAAGCTGCTTATTAAAAGCTTATGTGAAGGCCTGCTTCAAGATGGACACAGGTTAAGTCTACTGTAACATCTGGTCAGATCCCAGAATTAAACAGGACTCAAGCAGATCCTTAAGGAGGCAGGAAAATCAGGGGCCTGGAGGGACACAGAATAAATGGTGACCAAGGTATTAGTTGATATAGGTGGGAAAACTGTGACAAAAAGAAACTGAACTAGTGCTAGAAACTGTAAACATGTTTTCTGAATTCAAGGATAATCTACAGATTTCCTCCTACGTCTAAAAGATCCCAGATACACAGAACATGCTCTCAATCAAGTACTACTGCTATTGAAGACAAACTCAAATGAGGAAATTGTTCCACCGCTTCCATCTCCTGATTCTGAATTCTCACCTGGGTACACTGTCCTTCTTCAGTTCCCATTTCAAATAGTTGCCTTCTGTTGTTGTGTGCTGTCTTGTCTTTCCTGGAAATTCCCTATTCATTCTTGCTTTTTAACGGTGAGTCAACTCATGAACCTGGGCTGAACATAGAGCTAAGTGGGTCAGCCCACTTCTCTGCTAGTAATTTCTAATATATTACCTAGTCACTGCAGCTTGATGCTTACTAAGGGTCTGACACACATTATCTAGAATGAGTGTTCAATATTCTCAAGCAGTTGCAGCTTAAAAAACACCCCTCATTCCACCCAGTAAAACTGGTCTTGTGACTTGAGATCTGTGGGGACAGAAGTCACAATACAAATGTCAGGGATTGCATAATAATTAATAGTTCTGCAGTGAATTTCCATGAAGCAATAATGTCAGATATTTTTAGCAATTACAAGTAACCTCTCAATTCCTACAGCATGCATAGATGAAATACATCTGTATGCACTATGATGTGAAGTTAATCTCATCATTAATAATTCCTCTCATATTTATCTTAATACTGTTAATTACATGGGACTTGCTGGGTATGAGTACAAGAGCATATGTAATTTGTCTTTTTTCCAAGAATTTCCAGTGCAATTTACCATTAATTACTTGCTGCTTAATACAACAACCTCCCCCAAAGAATAATTCTAACATTATTATGGCATCTTAGAACAGTTGCTAAGGCTTTTTATTCTGCATAATATGTCAGTACCAAGAAGGGTGAAAAAAAACCCTGCAGCCATTCTTACATTCTAAATGGTATGCTAATAGACAGCAAAATTTGGATAATTTAACAAGATAAAGGCTGTCCTTGAACTTTACTTATTAATGATAGATCCTATCTTAATTTTAATGATTTATGAGAATGCTTATATAGCATATTCTCTAGTGTGTGCCTTATCCAGTGCCTATTTGAGGTTTTGGATAGATTTCCTTTGGCTTTAATGTCCTTTTAATAGGCACTTTATGACCTGAGTGTTAAAAAGGAATATGTTCTGTCCAGGAGCTGCTTGGTATTGCGCAGAGTGTTTAGCAAATTTCTGGAGGGAGTAGTCCAGCTCTAATGTGGTGGAAGAGCAGGCTGTATAATGTAAATAGCGCTAAACTTTGAGGGTTTTATAGCTTATACAAGACGGAGGTCTGTGTAGATTGTAGATGCAGCCACTGAATGATAAAACTGAGGTGCATGTGATCATGACATGATTCTGTTTAAAATGAATAGGATTATCAAAAATAGGTTTATGACAAAAATTTCCAAGGATAAATTTTAAGAAATCATGGCTCTCTCTAAATAAAAAAGTAAGCTTGGGCATATACAGAGTGTAGCCCCCTGATGCTCCAGGAAGGGGAGCTGAAGAAATATCATTTTGGCTCCTTTATGATCCCCATGTGTAAATTCCTTCTCACCAGCATGTTATGCACATCATGTACAGAGAGACAATGTATGTTCAGGGCACACCCCAATTCAGATAGAAGTCATTGAAATCAAAAGCAAAAATACAGATAAATGAGGTCTGTTGGGAGTTGAGGACCCTGCCCTTGGAAAACTCACAGAATTATCTTTAACTCAAAGGTGTTTAACTGTGTTGAATCTGTAGGCCAAACAAGGAGAAAAAGCCTTCTGCACAGCTGGGAGTTTTATGCCACTACAAAAGAAACTCACTGAACAGACACTAGCACAGCCCTTTCTTTTTTTTCTCTCTGAATCTGTCCATTGAGCTCTAGCTTCAATCACAAATAAACATCCTGAACAAAGGAAGGAAGGAGCTTTCTAGCACCACCAAAACCAACCCAGAGAAACCGCAGACCTGCCAAAAATCCAACCAGGAATTAACTGGTGCGCAGGATCACACCACCATCACGTAAAACACAGCAAGACCATTTGCCCATTAGCTCTGTTCTCGGCTCTCCAACCTCTTTTTGCACTGATTCTTCTTTCCCCTGTGGAGCAATCACTAGCAATAACTGTGAGTAGCAATTTAGGCAAACACAAGAGAGTAGCAAAAGAGCTAAGAGTGCTGCTGGGATTCTTTAAATATTCATCAGACATTGATATGGCTCCCAGGTTCCTCCAACTGCAAATTATCTAACAAACTGACAACCACAATAGGACATGTCAGTCTGACCTGTAATACATCATATCTCAATCATTCTTTTACTTTTCTTTCTTGTTTTTTTAAACTTGTGATATAAGCCTAACCACAGCTCCCTTCAGTCCAAGTGACAATTTCTACAATTCAGTATTGAATTAGTAGCCAACAGATTGTAAATAAACTCAAGAGGCACCAGAATTTTGCTTAACCTCAGCATACTATTAGTTCACCCATGTTACAACTGACTAAAACTCAGAGTTTCAAAAATTTGGGTTATTCCTAAAGTTGAACAAAAGTTTGAAGGTTTGAGTTTTTCACAAAGCAGAAGTTTCAAACTTCTAGATAATACCACAATGCCTTTGTAAAAGTGCTTGCAATGGATCGGATTACACTGCACTAACTGAATTGCATGTTATTATATCGTGAAGCTGAAGCACTGCTCCCAAGCCTCTCAGAAATGAAGTACAGGAAAGTTCCGTACAATCAAGACTTGTCTGTGAAAAATAACAGCTTAGTCAGAGCCCCATTTCCTCACAGAAACTTTTCCATTAGAAAAATACCTCAACAGTACCTAGTTGGTCCCATAGCAGCAATTTTTCCAGAACTGAAGGTGGTTCTGATAAGAAAGGGGTAGAGAGACATATTTAGTCCTGCAAAACCCAGAGCAAGAAGAACTGGCGATATCATTTTGTTCTTCCTTGATATTACCTACTCCAGAATTTGAAATAGCTTACTCAACAAATTCCCTGTTTAAAACAAACAAAAATAAAACCCAAAAACATTACAAGAAATAGAGTCTAAAAACAAATGCACTGAGGAACAAGTATCTTCGAAGCATTGGAAATACAAGAGCATCAAATCCTTGGAGAAGACACTGAAATGGAACAAGAAAGACTGGACAAACATTCAGACATTGACAGACTTCTGTGTATATGTATAAGAAATACGAACCACTTTGCCTTTACTCAACACTAGTCATAATACAGAGTAACTAAATACGGCCCATAGGCAACTCGCTCCCTTAAAGATGCAAGGGGGAGATGTCTGAATTGCAGTGATAAGATAAAACGAACAAACAAACAAAAAACCACCAAACAAACATTGATCTCTCTTTTGCTAAAATGAGATTGATATTTGTAAATTCTCCAGATGTAGACATCCTGGAACAAAGCCACCATTGTCTAGGAACTTTTCCCTAGGAGTTTCATGTCACGATTCACAGGAACTTTGAAGAGATATTGGTGTGATGCTGAAATCATCCTACTTAAAAAAATCTGAGCTATAGGAGAATTTCCAACAGTGTTGCCACTCTGAAAAGCTTCTGACATTCAGTTGATCTTAAGATGTGAAGTTGATTACTTCTGACTCCATCCATTAAAGGTCACTGGTTTGTATTCCCTCCCTCTCTCACACATGCATGCACACACACACTAATATTTTCTCTTATTGTCTGCATATTTTCTGTGGTATAGAGCAAAGCCAGACACCAGCTCAGTATATATCAAAGGATATGACACCATTCCTGAGAAGGATTATGCTGAAATTTTGCTATCACTCAACACTTGTAGCATCTCTGGGTATTTGGTGCTCACTTATCACATTTTTCCTTGGGTCCCGCCAAGTCAGTAGCAATACATCTTGCATCTTCCAAATACATAAGTTATCCACACTCTGTGAAGCACTTCTCAGAGTTACTTTTCCTATGGTAATGTCTCTCATGTGAGCTACCCCATTTTTTAGAAGCTATCCTCTCATCCCAAACTGCCACTATGACTGAACACTGAATAAGTGTCACTTAAAAAGCATAACATAAACTTGGTAATTATTTACAATGGCCCAATTAGATTTACTGAAGAATGAAAGGCTCCTGTGTTGACTTCCCTGAGTGAGGAAGGCATGACTGTTGGAAACACATGGGTTACAATTAGGCTTGTATTGCATTTATTTCTGAATCAGAGATCTATCTTTTCTCATAAACAGTAATGTTCATGTTGGACATTGTTTATCTCTGAATACATATAAACACTGTTTACAGTTCTGCCTTTTGAGACGCAGCAAAGTAGGCAGATGTGCCAAGCACACACTTCTTGCTAATGCAAAGGTACCCCAACTGAAGTGGAGTCCTGATCTCTTTTGGAGTATTTACCCTCTTGAAGGATGAAATGGAGGTTGCCTTTTTGAGCTGCAGATGGATGATTTTTCACAAAGTCATGCAGTCAGAAAAATCATTGAAAAGGGATAATTACAAGCCATAGAGAGATGATGGGGTTTGTTCTCCATCAATACTAGATGCCAAATGTCCTTGTATTCAAGATCACTAGGCACATCACTACTTAATGGTGCTTAGACAGAAAAGACCTTTTTTAGTTTAACACAGAAATAACATATTGTGGTTTTTAGAGCTAAAATCTACAGCAGATGGTTATTAGTAGTACATAAAATATATATTAATCAAGCCTCCCATACCTGTTCTTCAATGAGCTCACAGACAACATATGTGGAATAGTGAGCCTTCCCTAAAATCTTTCCCAACAAGCAGATTGAAAAATGGCTTTCTTATGGATAGTTGTTCCTTTAGAATTTTTTATATTGAAATTTCTCACATCAGTGACCAGGAGGGAGCACAATACACCGATAAGTTTGATTTGCAAGGAACACAACAAAGAACAGGAAAATAATGCATGATTGTTTGTCCTCTGTTAACGTTTTGTTGTTGCACAGACTTCTTTTTTCCCTTAGTTGTGCAGAAACTTCATCCACTTGGTTTTGAAATACACCCCACTAAAACATGCTTTATGCCTTGGTGATTTCTCTGTGGGCTTTCCATTCTGCTGAAATTTCCCAAGGCTGCCAAAAAGCCTGAATGAGCTCAACTTAACTCTGATGTGACTGGTAATATCCAGGTTACTACCATCCACCAATAATGGGATTAGTAGGTTTTGTATGTGGGGAGACAGGATTCCATTCCAACAGCACTAAGACACTTG
Organism: Todiramphus chloris collaris; assembly: GCA_025345505.1. NCBI lineage: Eukaryota > Metazoa > Chordata > Aves > Coraciiformes > Alcedinidae > Todiramphus > Todiramphus chloris. Next base: position 4,205,922 of record JANVCC010000077.1, read on the forward strand.
TTCTTCTGGCAGTTGGAAGGCACATAGAATGTCCTAGGACACCTGAAATGACACAGTATACTTGTTTAAGCAGCTGAGTCACAGCTAAGGTTACTATAATGCTAACTGGCAATGGGAAAGAGGGAAGTTTAGGGAAGGAGATATTCTGGATATCCTTCCTTTCCAGATACATAGAATCCAAACTTTGAACAAACATTACTTACATCCCTTCCAGTTAGAGAAGGTCTTAAATTGCAAAATTCAGATGTGACTCAAATCCAGGGGTTTGGAGAAGTCCCTTAACAGAATAGATTCCACATTCTCTGGTCTCAGACTCTCCAACAATTCCTTGTTACTATTTACATCCAAATATTTGTTTGGTACCTCATGGTGTTTTGAGGTACATCTTGGAGCTAACTCTGGAAATCTGACTCTGTACAGTGTCCTCTGGGTCATATAAATTTAATGCTTTCAAATGTTTGTCATTGAGTTATTTTCCTGATTGATGGCACCAATTTCAGAAAGACATTTCCTATCAGACCAATGCTTTTTTGATCCTCCTAAATGCTGAGGGATCACACTAGAGGACGGAAAGGAGGAAAATGCTAATGGTCCATTTCCAGACTCCTCCCAGAAAATAAACCACTATCTTGCAAGCCCGGTCTCTTTTTCCCACATACATTTTTTAAATACAGTCTGTCTTTTGTGGTCTGATGGCATACAATAGTTTTAGGGTGAGAAGAATGCATTTCTATTAAATGCTGAGTATCTTTCAATGAAAAATTAAAAAGGCACAAGAATATTCTCCTTACATCATAGTTACTTGCTCCTAGTGTGTGTTTCAAACTCCCTACATCAGTGCTGCTTTCCATCACAGACTTCATTCAAGAAGCATTCATATTGCCAGTAGTGCATGACAGTGTCTTATCTTTCCTCTGGTGGAAAGCAAGTGAGGCCAAGCAAACATCAAAAACTCTGCTGCTTGCTTTGTGACAAAAGTGATCTGTGATACCTGTAGCTACATCTTTCTGATAACTGCATACACCTCATACCACTTCGGATCATTCTTATGGATTCAGACAGAAAAATCTAACTTACAACAGAAAGAGCAATTTTGGGACCAGAAATGTTGGAATTATTTCTGTTTACCTGAAGATACTCAGCTTTGTCAAGAACTGTTACTCATAAAAGAGCAAGCAAGCATAGCTGGCCTACCACAAGAAAAGTTAAATTCTGCTTTGCTATGGATGAAATAGAAAGATACCTCTTCAATATCTGCCCTTAGAGAGGTTACTACAAAACATTTTTACATCGCTAAGGCTCCTGGTCCTGCAACATGCCTTGGGATCCCTGTGATTAACCAAGCATGCAAATTGTGTCATCCCAGACAGCCTGCTCTTACAGTAGCTGCCAGTTCAGGTCACCCGTCCCAGGGCAGAATGCTTGCCTGTGTTATCTTAACATGCATCCAAATCTCAAGGGAGAACCCACAGTCATGAAAGGCTCAGTAAACAGGCTGGAGCTAAAGACAGAAGCTACATTCTGAGATGCAACAAAGAGCACTTACTGTCAGAGTACTCGTACCCTTCAGGTTCATTATGTCTTTCCTTTTACATCCCAGTTGAGCAACATAACCATGCTACTTCATTTTAGTACTAGAAGATAAAGCAACTTGCCAAAGGTCACCTGGGAATTCCCCTCATGGCTTCATGTCTGCCTGCATTGTCTTTCCTTCAGTCTTTAGATTGCATTGCTATTTACCATTATTATTAATTCATTTATTCTCTTCGATGTACAGAACTTTTTCCTAGGAAAAAGTTTCTTTGCTTTCTAACTTGGTATGTCCACCAGCTCTCAATTTGTCAACACTCCAACAATCGTAACTCTTGTTCAGCATCTCTAGCTTTGAGTAGTTTCATCATTCAGTCTAAATTTCTTTCTGACTCTCTCTACATACTTCTGATTAAACAAACTGCCCTGGAAACAGTTCACATTACTGATTAATGCAAACAGGGTCTTTCCTTTGCTAGCATTTTGTTATTTCATGGATTTTGCTGTTAGTTAGGACTGCAGTTGGAAATTTTCAAAGCTATATTTCTTTTGATGTAGCAAAGGTGGACGAGGCCAGTGGCTGAAGTATAAGCCCATGAGTACCTGATTAACAGAGGGTAGCTGTATTCAGAGGGGAAAAAAAAAAAAAAAATCACAGGCCAACACGGAGAAAGAACCCTGCTCTCCACTCCTCAATAGAGTGGTTACAAATGAAGAGGAAAATATTACTAGAAAACTCGATCTGAGCACTATGGAAGGAGTTAGACTCCTTTTCAAATATGTTTTTCCAACAAATACTCTTGTGTGGCTTAAAATTATCCTGACAGAAAAACAATTGAGGCACCTTTTAAACTAATGATACAATCCCATGGATAATTTCCCCTAAATAGCTCAGAGATGTGACTGAATGAATCATATATCATTGCAGGAAGTAATTTTCCTCAATGAGTTCTACCTGCTGGATATCACAATGCATTACAGATTGAGTAAAAGCCTTCATCTGAAATCAGATTGAAACTGGCTTTGGAGCAAAACTTAAACCCTGAGGGTGAGAGAGCTATTAATATATTTAACACTTCCCTGTGATTCACGGGTTCTACATGTCCCTCTCCACGTCAGACAGCTAACTTAGAGAAGCATTCCCATGAGCTACATGACTTTCAGCCTGACTTCACAGGTGTTATTGACTTTAATATGGCCTTTACTGCTCCTTCTGATACGTTGCCCAGCATCTCACAAGTGTCTTCACAGTGTTCTCCAGCATTAGCTTTTTCTCCTCAGGTTGACACAACCTCAGGCTGTGACACTTCTTTAACAACAGAAATTTGACCCTCCTTACTGAACAAATCCTGACTTCTGGGGAATTAAAACAGGAAACACTTGATCCATTTGGAGGCAAATATGAAAATGGCTTAGATACTGAGAAGTTAAATGTTTAATGTAACTTTATCTACAGTGAGGATCTGACTCAAATCTCTTTGAATCCAGGTGCTCCTGAAACCTGGAGCAGGTTCTGCAATGGCAATTAGTGCAGCACAACTGATGCCAGATCCACACTAAGTAATGGAAGTATTGTAAGTCAACAAACTAGAGCTTGGTTAACATCTAGCATAATGTATGAAGGTTTACATAATCCTGCCCTGAGCTATCTGAAGGACCATACTCACAGGTTTTGACTGCAAAAAGAGTATAAAATATAAGCTTTTGATTGTGTCCATAAACTTATAAACCAAATACTGCTGGTGTTCTTAAAATATCCTAGGCCAAATACAAATCCTATGCTAGATATCCTGGGGAAAGATTCTTCACTGATGGATCCAAAATCATGGGATAATTGTTTCATTACATCACAGCATCCTTCTGGACAAAGAAATATATGCTTATTTCCGCTCTGTGTACATAATTGTACATGTCCATATTCTCTCCATTTTTGAAAAATTCCCACAGGGTTTGGTAGTAGTGTCATTGTATTTTCCTGATACTTAAATGTTTGTGCAGAACTTGACTATTTCCAAATTACAAAATGTTCCTAAAGATGTCATTAAAATAAAACTAGTTTTTTTCTGTCCAGTTTCCAATCCATTTCATATTGGTAAAAGCTTCTAGATTGCCCTCACTGCAGTCTAATAGCTAACAAAAATAGTAATAAGAATTATTTCGGTGCCTGAGTCCAAAGCACAGCTGTGCCAACAAATTTGGGTTTGCTTTAGGATGAATTATCCCCTCTCTAGAGAGCACACAGACTGGATCTCTTGCCCATTCAGTCCGTCACAATTCTCAGGTGGAAACATATTTATTTGTTGTGTGTTAGGATGAAATCCACTGTCACACTTTCTAATTAATACACATTTTCTTATGCATAGCTGTTCCAAGCTTTTATCCATCTCAAGGGAGATGACAACCTTTTGGATGGTGGTTTCATATACTGCAGACCACCACATACTCCTTTATATAACTCATAGATATTTTGCCTTCTGTTGCAACAGTCTGGCCAAGCCAAGTAGCAGATACCTGACTAAAGCTGGCTGTAGCTATCAACTCCCAGAACCTTTTTGTGGGTTTTGTGATTCTTTTGCTCTGGACACAAATTATGGATAAATGGACAGGTCAGTTTGGCCAAGAACGGGAGAGTCACCTCTACAATAGGTGTCCTGCTATGCAACACCACCTTCACCAGCATTCATCCCAATTCTGCCATCCACAGACAAGTCTCTTGCAACTTAGCTTCCCAGGCTAAGTGCTGCAGATCAAGTGGATGGAAAACCTTCCAAACTGTAGGCATGGGGTAGCAATCATTGGTGGATGGTTGTGACTGGATCCATTTCAAATGGGATAGTGAACTGGCTTCAAGTAGTAAAGCCTTTTGTATCATAATCTGATAAAGGGTGAAAAAGAGTGTCCCTAAACCAACAGCACCAACTCCAGAGCCACATCTGTTCTCCTTGAAGTAGCTCTACTGAAGCACTACATGCAGTGAAACAAAGAGGTGAAGCATTAAGCAAGATGTTTGTTTAAAAAACAAGCAAGCAGGACACTGTTGTCATTTCTATAGGCTAAAATGAGCAAAAGCTCAAAAGGGTAAGGACAGAAGACAAATACACTGGCTCATTTTCTGGCAGAAAGAAAGATCAGAGGGCTGAGGCAGCTGAGCCCAAGGTTCTGCAAACTCACCTTTCACACCACACGTTTCAATAGCTATGACAAAAAAGTACCACAAGTAAGTTTGCATCTTTGCCAGGCCGCAAGCTTTGTTCCTGGCCATTCTGAGTCATAAATAAGCAGTATTTTATGTTTTGAGGAATAGCCCCAGTGAATAGAACCTTAAAAACAATTCTTAGCCATTTGTTTGTGTATATATTTTTTTCTAAGGTTAGCATTTATTTTAGATGACACTTTTTTCCCCCTTGGACGAGATGGAATATTTTCTCCATGCCTTTTATTAAACTGACAGGTTATATTGCTTTAAATTGGGCACTGCATCATCAACAAAGGCTTTCTCATTTCAGACCCAAAGAGTCAGTCGGGTGGATGAGAACTCATTTCGCCCTTTATTTACCAAATGCAGATTGGGGTTTCAAGAGCAGGGAGAGCACAAGAAGAGGAAAGAGATGCCTTGGGTGATAATGGGAATGAACGAGGGAGGACAGCAATAGAACAGCACAGAATGAAGCACATGGGAATTTATGGTGGGGTGATTAGATGACATCCATCTTCTTGTCTATAAAGCATTCCCACAAGCATAGCTTTCGAATCCACTTTGTCCCCTGTCATGGCTCCTTTTCCATTAACAGGAGAAAAGGTAATAGGGGGTTAAAAGGACATTCCTGGTGGATCTCAGTGCACTATGGATGTAGCTAAGGGATTTACAGATCAGAGATGAAATATGATTTCAGAGAGAAACCCTGGATTCCCCAGCTCCTCTTGCACACAACACCCAGCCTGAGGCCCAGAAAGAAGCAATTCCATCAAAAAAGGAGGGAGGTTGCTTGGCTGCTATGATGGCCTACCTGGTTAGCCCTCAATATCTGCAGGATCCCAAGAGCAAATTACACAGAAAAGATGATAAAGATCAATTCCTGAGACTACACTAGAAGAGAGAAAGTTTCTGGATGGTGGGAATGCATAAAAATATTTGTTAAGGTGTCATTTGGGAAACAGCCTCTCAGAAAACTGTGTGTGTGTGTGTATGTGTGTGTGAGAGTAGCATATCAACAGTTCACAACCCTGAAATTTTAACATACATTTTTAGAGGACTTTCTTTTAATCATGTACCTTATGATCATTTCTAAGAGGCTGGCAAATCTAAGTGACACCATGAAACTACACAAGCTTTGGTGTCCTTGTGCATATTTCAACCAATTTCTATCAAGCCTCATTTTTATAACATTTAAACTTCATGTTGAAATTACGTATGTGAGCAGAATACAGATGCTGAACAGGCAGGGAATTCTGCTGCCTCTGCACATGATCTCCTGCTGCTAGAACACCAATTAGCCAGAAGGAGGTAGGACATTTCACTGTCATAAAAATGGGACCAGGATTCAAGCACAGCAACTGTTGCTGAAAATTAAGGGGAGGAGAGGAGGGGAGGAAAGGAGACCTGCCCTTGTTTTGTCTTATAGAAGTGATAAAATAGTATCTGTGACAACTCACTGCTGGAAACTAGAGACAGACAATCCAAATTCATGCCAAATATTCTTAGTGGTCTCTGCTCCCATATCCCCTCTGCTATCTCTTAACTGAATAAAAATTACCTGGATCCAAAGACAGATGGGGCTATGTATGATTTAGGCAGACTGTTCTTTCTTTGCCTAATGACCTCAATATTGCCCTGCACTCTTTTGATGTTATTTATGGTGACTGGTACCTATCTCAAGAAGGACTTCATCATTCACATTTTAGGAAAAGCAGTTAGGAGCCATGCATGTGAGAAAGTTCTGAACAACTTCTGTGATTCCCCATGACCACAGCAGGCTCCTGTGGTTTGCCCACGCAGAGCTGCAGCTCACAGATGCCTTCTGCAGCCTTCCAGTGGAACATTTAGCTCTCCTTCCCTTTCACTGCCCCTACCCAAAACCTCCTCAGTACCAAGTGGAGCCACAGAGAATCCCATCCACCAGCCATTGTACCTCATTCTTTTCTTCACAAATTCCTCTAAAGGCTTTTTAAACCAAAAAGTCATGTTTGACTAGAACAATTAAGTTGCCTCTTCTTTACAAAAGTAAAGTGATTTGATGAGAAAGAAGTGTTAGAAAGTTTTACAGCCTGGAGGGTTTCACACGCTGCTGGGCAGACCAAAGCCAATTGCTGGTGTGGCCACTGTTAGTTCAGTAGCTCTCTGGGGCACAATAAACTCATAGCAGTCCTGTCTGCTCCCTGGCAGATTTCTCTTTCTGTAACCACAGATGTTTGTCCATGTGTCTGTGCCCACTTTTTCCCGCTGTTAAGCAGCACTCCTGGCTCTGCAGCTGCTTCATGTAGTCTCTTCCTCCTGTCCTGCCATAAAATCTGAGACCACCTTACAACTGCTCCTGAGGGATAGAACAATGTTTCCTTCACCCAAGATGCTTCCACCTGACCCCATCACTCATTTTTTAAAAAAAGTGACACAATATGTAGGTGGAAAAGAAATAAATAAAATAGGTACTGTCTGCTTCATAAACCAAAGGGAGTCAGTCAGTGACCTTAAAAAGAGCCAGCCAGGTGAAAGGAGCTGGGGTTAGACCTTTAATACATGTCATATCTATTGTCACATTCCCACATCACCCTTGTGCTCTCACTCAGAGCTATTTTACTCAGGCACCCAACTTCAGGGCGCTTCTGCTGGCAATCTCCACCTGGAAGAGACCAGTGTCTGTGGCACAATACAGACAAGCACATAAGGACTCAACATTGACATGCTATTTCTGTGCCTTTCCAGATGGTAGAGAGGTATTTAACTGAGCAGTGAGATTTTTTTGCTGTCATCATCTGTTGCTGAGCTTTCTATACACTGCTTTCTGATAGGTGCCACTAGAACTGGGGGAAGCACATGAATATATGAAGGAGCCTGTCACCTGCTTTTTCAGTTGAAAAGCACATACCTGTCGTGAACACAAGACAGTCAATCCTCATCTCAAAAGAAAGACAAAGTTTGTCAAGGTTTTGCTTCAAGGCAAGTACATAATTTCACCAAAAGATCATGATTATGTTCAGCTTGTAAACTGAAGGTGAGCCAGAAGAGCCATTCAGAGTTCACAGTAATTAATTGCAAAGACAGCTGAAAGATAGTTTCCTAAAACTGTCTGAATTTAGAAAAGATCATGGGAACAAGGAAGTCTCTGTGACTCTGAAAGGTCTGTGATGCTGTCAGATCTTGCGCAACATCAACATCTAAAAAGATTTAGGCACGTATAGAGTGAGGAATGTCAAAAGAATCCAGGTAGATAAGATGTCTGGTGTTATAGTAGTGACAATGAATAACTGAAATATCACAACAAGCACAGATTGAAAGTCACACTATAAAAAACACAAAAGCTAAAAATCAACCCAGAAAACTAAAAAACATATGTGGATGCCACAGAAACCCAGCAATGCAAAGGATACAAATGGAATAAACAACACAATGCCATCAAATATTTAAAATGGCAAAACAAAAATAGTTCACCTAATTCAAACCACAGAATTATCCTGTTATGTTTAAGAGAGGCATGGAGCTGATAAACATGTGCAAGAATGCTGCAGGGCACTCAACACAATTCAGACTGGCTACAGTAGTGAGCTCTCACCCACCTACTGGTCAGACATCTTTCCAGGCCTGGAAAAGGTGTGCTCAGAAATGCAAGGGAGTGAGATAAGGACAGGAAAAGCAAATGGGATTTCTACCCAGAGTTCGAGATATCCCATACATTGAACTTGGCCTACCCCCTACCCCCTGACCTTCTCATTTGATCATGTAGCAACACTGGTTGAACTGGTGGCTATCCCTCTGACTTCTCTTCGCCGAGAGCTCTTGAATTTTAACAGAACTCTTAGGAGAAAGTGATGCTTCCCCATGGCAATAAGGAAATAAAACCATGAACACAGGTTAGTATATGTGATTTACATGGAATCAGAGAAACATAGAATGAAAGAATCATGAACTAGATCAGAGACATCTGAGAGAGGACACGTCTTCCTGCATGGCTCATGCCCTGGGGAGACCAAACCATTTAGGACAGTGGGGTGTGGATGCTGAAAAGCTGCTAGCAGAGGGATTTTCCTAGGTTCTCACAATATTTGGTGAGAATCCTGCCTTTCTCACACATGTTATGAGAAACAGTAGGATGGTTTTGTAAACTAGACTAACACCTGGTGTTTTGATAAGTTCTGTTTATGGTACATTGGAAAAATATTTTGAAATAGGTGCTGTAGGACTTCAGCCAATCACCCTAGGAGATGGGTGATCACTGACCAATCGCCCTATGGGGCTATGGTATATAAAATGGGGTTGTAATTTAATAAAGTTGCTTCTTTTGCCTGCTCTTGCTGAATTTATATGTTGCTGCATCTCTCCGCTCCCGGCTTAAACAGCGACATTGGGGGATACTTTGTAAGAGGCTTTAAGAGAAAACCTATGCTCCTCTAATAGTCTAGCCAAGAAAAGCCCACTTGGCTACTCAGAGTGAGATGACAACAGCAAACTGGCCTGGCCCTTCCTCCAGTTTTCTTTGCTGAGCTCTCATGTCCCACTTTCAGTCTGTACCACACTGACTACCATTACCTCTCGCCACAATGACCCAGAGACCAAGATCTCCAATCAAGGAACTGTCTGTCCTGGCCGTTAATAAAACCTATTCAGATGAAGTCCAAATTTGTCGTGGAATGGCAAAGCCACTTTTATAAAAAATATTTTAAAAATCCATGTTTATAAAAAAATTGTTCCAGAGCTAAAACAACTCATTGTTATCAAATTCATCAGCACCCACTTCCTTCCTCCTCTGGACATCTTTAGGACTCTCTTACAAAATGCCAAGGAAGAATAGTTTCTCAGTTAACAGTGTTTCCAATTCAGAATGTGGAGGATTTGATAACAATAAGTTTTAACATAGTGTTTCCCAACAGTGATTTACATATGCATTCCTGTAACAAACCAGATAATTTTCCACTCAGTGAACAGCTGCCTTACACAGGCTATTTTACAGGGATTGAACTTTTAAACTGATGTATTTCCACAGGAGCAGAGAAAAGCAGAGTCAGGAAGACACCATTTAATGAGCACAAACTCATTACTGATGCTAGTCCTCAAGAGAGATACAATAGGATATACCTAAATTGGTGCCATTTCTTCAGCGACGGTGAAGCAATACTGCTTGACACCAACTGAGGATCTGATCCCGTTAACCTTCATTGACTTAGACATACATTTCCCAAAGCACTTCGCTAACAGGAGAAATGAAATGCAGCTAAGATTGGAGGATGAGGATGTAGCTCTTGAGGACAGGGAGGGAGAAAGGAAACTACAAGCTGAATTTTGGTTCATCTCTGAAATGGAAATCCAGTGTCACTGTTGCAGGGTATTTTCCAAACACACAGAGGACAAATGTGAGCTGACTCTTGTTGCTGACCTGCACCACAAACCATTGCAAATTCTATGGTCTTTGTCATCTCCTAAAGAAAAGCACAGTGTGTCCCTGGTATTTCCCAAACAGAAAGACAGCTCAGCCTCTCACTCTGTAGAAGCCCATCTAACAAAAACTTTAACATCCCTGGGTGACATCTCTGCCACCCTGTAGGGCCCTGAAGTATCTTATTCACCAAAGAGATAACTCTAATAGCTAACCTCATGCAACTCAAGCAGAAAGCATCTGAATTTTGGGAAGACAAGAGCACGTAGTAAACTGCGTTAGGTTTCCATTAGGTGTCTTGGGTAGAAATTTGAAAAGCTCCCAAAGTATATACAATGGTTTGATAAACTTTGAGAGGCAGAAAGGCAAAGGATAGGCACAGGTTGCCTTTGAACCCAGGCCACATCAGCCGTCATCTGTGCAGTCTGTTCTAGATGCTAACTTGTTCAGTTACAAAGAATGAAAGCAGACTCATAAATCCCAAATCTTTCTCCAAACATATCCATAGGGCGTCTCTGCCACTGGGAACCACCCATAACATAAGGACAAAGCTTTCATCTTGCAAACACTTTCTAAATAAAGAACAAATACCTAATCACCAGGAAAAAAAAATGCTATGAAATAAGTTAACAGCTGAATAAAGTAAGAAAAGTGCTTTAAAAAACTTCATTTCTAGTCTCTAGGAGACAGAAGAAGAACCAGGCACACAAGAGGTGCAAGGGAGAAGGAAAAAATACAGACAGGTGTGCTCAGTATCATGCAGAAATGGCAGGACTAGAAAGGGAACTGAGGTCTCCCAGTATTTAGGAGACCACTATGGTCTCCCTATCATTTAACAGACATAACCTGCAGGGGGTAACAATATCTAGTTTTCAGGTGTTTCAGAAGGAAACTCACAGACTTCTAACAGTTTCTTAGTCAGGGGCTATCTAGGCTACATGTAAATAATTGCAGTAGACCCACACAGAACATCTCAGCCACCTTTGTACGCAGAACTGTAAAGAAACACTAAGAGCAGGTAATCAAAGATGATAACTAATTAATTGATTCTTCTGCCATGAAAGTGTTCCTCTCAGCATGATAAGCTAATGTGCAAGCCACAGTTACTTTCACTTTAAATAGTATCTCTTTAAATAGTCTTTTTTTTTTTGTCTTATACCACTGCAAGAGGGGATTGTGTGGGTGTTAAGTTTTAATAAAAGGTATGTCTCAGAACCAGTTTATCTGAGGGAACAAGGCCCTTTCTAATTTCAGCATCTGCCTGTAAACAAATAGCCCCAGTTTAATAAATCTGGTTTATTATGATGGCATATTTTTTTCTTCTTCCCAGTCTTGTTTGTGCATCAGGGAGTAACAGCAGTTAAAGTTCACATTCCACCAAAACAAAGTATGTTCATAATGGTAGTTAACAACATAAAAAAAATTGTTTCCCTTGTTGTGAAAAGTGCACCCATCTGCAATGTAACCAGAGCAGAAAGGAAAAAAAAAAAAGACTGTTGACCAGCACTCCTGTGCCTCCTGAAATGGATTTTAGTTTCTGCTCTTTTTAAAGACAATAACCATACCTCAGATTTTGCTATGACCTCTCAATGTAGTCATGTCAGCCCACAGACTGTCATTAGGACTCTAACAAAGATAACTTTTCTCTTAGAAGTGGTAGCCTGGTGATTTTTGTTATGAAAATCAACACCAAGAAACAATGCCATGGTGTGGTGTTTCCCATCCCCCCTCTCTTGAGCTTTAACAACAATCTGTTTGCTCTACTATAAGGAGATAATGAAAGGGCAAGGGAATATACTCAAGATACAGCTCTCAGAAAGTCATTAGCACGGGAATATTATGAAAGTTTGCTCTGCTAGCTGAGAATGCTGTTCTTTCACCCACCTTTGATAGCTGGCATTTTCAAGATACATTGCTGTGTAAGAGGAAAGTTTGAACATATCCAAAGTATCGACCTACCTCTACAGTGCTGGAGGATGACTGGAAGCAAACAGGGATTCAGGATTTATTGAAAATAATGCAGACAGGCAGCATTCCTCTTTTCCTGGCAAAACAGACTTCTGCACACCCTAAAAAGGAGAGGAAAACAACTTCATGCACATTGTCTCAGCAAAATAATTGCTTCCAACAGCAATAAATATATTCTTAATCACACAAGAAATTTCATGTAACCCTGTAAAAACTATTACTTGAAGCCCAGAGATTAGTAGACTTACCAAAGTGTTACTCCATTTCATATATTATTCCATACTTCCTTGGTATGGAGCATTAACATTTTATAGCCACTTAGAGTAGCATTTAGAGTATACACAAATGCAGCTTTTGCTGGATGCAGGCACTTGCAGTTTGCACCTATACTTAAGAGAATAATGAATGATTCAGACTACTTCCTATCCAGAGCCTTCCAGATCTTGCCTCCATATGTAATTCTATTCTAAAACACACTCCAAAACACAGCTAGAAACAGCTGAAGAATGTCAGGGAATTAGTAGACTCAGACTCTCAAACTGGGCATTAGCTGAAGAAACTTTTTCCTCATTAGCCACTTTTCACCCTGGAAGGCTTTCCTGATTCCCATAGCTTCTGAAGCGAGCTAACAGCATTACAGACAAGGTTGTAGTGGGCCCCAAGCCTCATATTCAAGCTGTGTTGTTCATGTTCCAACTATGATCAAATTTTAGATTTTAGACTCTGTTCTCAGTCCATGTGCTTTCGAATGCATAGGACACTAGAGACCATTTTCCCACTGACTTGCAGAATATGAAGAATGATTTATAGTGTCCAATACATAAAACTGTAATGTTTGTAAAGGCTACTATGATGTTATCATATTGTGAGAACAACTTACCTAAAAACATTACACCCATGTATGATGATTGCAAAAAAATCACTATTAGGAGAGTGCAAAATTTTCCCCTGTAAAAGAGTGTATGCTCTTTCTCTGGACTGAGAGGAATAAGTAAAGAATATCGGCTGTGGAAAGCACTATTTGATATTTAGGAGAAAATGCCACCACTAAATTAGGTCAAGCTTCAAATCTCATGAGCAAAACCTGACAAAGTCAGTGAGAAGTTTTTAAAATGCTTTTCCCCTAGTACTTCAATAATGTTTGGATCAGGTCTTCAGATTCATTTATTAGGCACACAACTAGGGATTTTGGTGGTTGTCTCTGTGCTGCAGGAATTGACACATACCCTTCCAGAATGCCCTATTCTCAGCAGGTACATCTTCCGCCCAGTGAAATGGAAAGAGGGAAGGACCAGAGTTTAATTTGCTGAAACACATTATGATTCTGGACTATATGTCTGCATTGTGCTTATTGCAGTGAAGCTTCTGCTAGTTGCTTTTCCCAGCTGTTTTGTGCAGTGTGCATATGTAGAGAGGTAACTGATGGATGGTTCCACCTCAACAGGAGGAGAAACTTCTTTACTGGGAGAGTGATGGAGCACTGGAACAGGCTGCCCAGGGAGGTTGTGGAATCTTCTTCTCTGGAGACTTTCAAGACCTGTCTGTATGTGTCCCTATGTGTCCTGCCCTGGGTGATCCTGCTCTGGCAGTAGATTGGACTTGATGAGCTTCAGAGGTCCCTTCCAACCCCCATCATTCTATGATTCCATGATTCTATGGTAGGGTTTCACCTGGCATGCAGAGAGCTGCTGAGACTACTCAAGCACAGGTTTCAGCTCTGGCTCAACTGGGAAGAAAACCACCCTGGGAACACCAGCACTGCACTTGAAAGTGCATAATCAAAAGACTCCAAGTATAAATACAAGGCAAATTCCCACCTACAAGCATCTTCTCCAATGCACTATATCTATGTATATGGATCCAGTGTAAAATTTGAGACGGATTCTAGGATATGACCCAATTTTAGTTTCTTCTAACTTGGAACATGGCCAGCCTAATTTATACCAAGTCTTTGCACAAACACTTTTCAGAAACATATCTCAATTGATCCAGGTCACTGAAAATCCAGCACAATTCCTCTCTCCATCCCCTTAGAGAGAAGTGAGGCAAGCTAAAGAATCCCACTGGCTCAAAATAGATTGATGCATATGTTCATTTTTCTCAGATTTTTTTTCTAAAACCTACCTTGCAGGCAGTGATTCCCTTGGTTGTTCCTAAGAAAAACAATTTGGTATGGCACAGTAATCAGCAGTGTTTAGGCCAGGACAGATTGTTGGCCAGTGAGTAGGTGTGGGCATGCTGAAAACCATGTCTTTTCACCCATATGGCCAACAGATGGGATAAGAGGAACATTTTCAAAAAAACACAAGTCACTTATGCTATGGTTGCTTGGAACAACAACAACAGATGATACCAGTCACTTCTCACCAGGCCTTTCATGCCCTCACAGCTTCTTCCAGATTAAATTTCCATCCTCCCCTCCCTCTGCACTTGTACCAAGTTATAGATGTACACACACACACACACAAAGAAGAACAAAAAAGAGAAAGTAAAAAAATGAGAAAAAAGAGATGCTGTATCCTCAGGGAAATGATCACCAGGAGTGCTTAGCAGTAAGTTTACTTATTACACACAGATCTGAATAGTTATGTGCAAAATAAAACTTTGATTCCTTTCAGTTTTCACCATGAAAGCATGCCCTGATTTTCAGGAAGCATTTAAGTAGGTGGGAAATTTGGATACATCAAGGAACAGCGCAGAGTTTCATGTTTGGAGTATTCTATGTGTGGTCAAACAAAAATTTTCAGAACAGATCCCCCTCCTAACTGAACGCTAATATTGATACTTTGGATAGTAAACATTCACTAGAGCCTACTGCTTTAAAGTAACTGATAGAGACTACTGAAGAGGAAACTTATCACATGAAGTAACAAGTAGTGCAAAGCTCACAACAGTATATTGCAACTGAATAATTCATCAAGTGATGAGCGTGTCTATTCAGGTCACATCCAGAGTATGTGAGGACTGGTTTAAAACAAATCCTCAACCACAATGAAGATTGACACCAGCAAAAGTAGTAGTCTGGATGAGAAATTCAAACCTCAACTTTGGCCTTTCAACTTTGTAGCTGGATTTCAGTTCCGGATGAGACCCCACAGCAAATTTGAGGTAACTTCTCTCTCTGCTGCTTTCCTAGCCATTCCCCAAGAGAAGTTATTAAGGATATTGGCTTTTAAGGGGTCAGGTATTTGTCACGGTCCTGAAAGGCCCACCAGTATCAGGCTCTCTCTGGGCACTGCATATATGACAAAGAAGATGCCACATGAGGGGTGGAAGATAGCTGTAAGCCAGTTGTAACCGAGGAACATAGCTTCTTACTCTCCCACAGACACTCATAAATAAAAAAAAAAAAAAGAGCAAATCGCAGACCAGACACTATTAGGGATGAGCTTTTGTCCATTAAACAGCCTCCTAAAATAAATCACCTTAATGAAATACAGTCTTTCACATGTATTGTTGGATCCCCCTATCATTCCTTCCTTATCAGAATGCCTTTTCTGTTTGCACCAAAACCAGCACAAATGCAATCCACATCAGCTTAAAGCACAGAAGGTATCACAGACTTCTGCCAAACCATGCAAAAGCCTGTATGAAATTTCCTTTTGGATATTTATTTCCACAGTAGAGCTTACAAAGCTTGTATGTTTTATGTTAAAACAGCGTACAAAAAGATAACAAACCAGCAAAGCTCTTTCTTTGTCCATGCAAACCAGAAAATGATAAAAGTGTCATTATAACTTGGTGTCATCTGGTGATTTAGGTCATGATAAGGACTGTGGAAAAACTAAGAAATCACCACCTTAGAGAGTTCAGAACAATCAGGAAGTTTCTTCACATCCAACATGCACAGCACAAGAGCACGTTTACTGGTGTGGAGCAAAGATTCATCCTGCACAGTGCTGTGTTTCCAGTAAAAACCTCATCTCTGTACTAATATAAGAAGAGAATATAAGAAAAGTATTCTGATTTTATACACTCCGAGCTTTTAAAGATTTGCAGCTCCTGTGACAGACATAATATCTTTACATTTAGCAGCCATTTACAATATTTCTATCATGTTTTTATGGTATCTTAGAAGCACCATATGGTACTCCAGACACATGAGAAGTTCATCCTAAGTCCTTGACCAGAATCATTTGGGATATAGGAACGAATTCCTTTTGAGAACAAACTTCTGATTTTGTGGCTCATTAAACCTTTAGGAGAGGGACACATCCTTTTTTGCTCTGTGCATGACCTGGTGTCATGGAGGCCAATATTTGGATTCAAGCATTTATGAACTATTACAGTATAAATATATAAGCCATTGTCCCTGATGCAGTTGACCTCAACACTCAGAATCCTACAGCAGGAAAAAGTAGCCATTCAGCTTTAGGAAACAGAATTTGTGCTGGTCAAATATGAATGGAAAAGTGCAAGGAGGCACCCTCAGCCAGTGGGACACCTGTTGTCTTAGTCTTATAAACAATAAAGAAGTGTTTATTAGATTGAGAAAGACTTGGTATCTTCAGTCTTGAGCTCCATGGGTCCCTTTCTCTCTCTGACCCTAACCCAGCAAAAAATAATTTTCTGATTTTGACAATTGAATTCTGAAAGTCAAGGCTTTTACTTGAAATTCCCTTCCTCCACACATATGTCCAAACATTCCCATTTGCAGGTTATTTAAATAATATAATTGGATCACATTTTCTCAGGCTTCTTTGGTGATTCTATCAGAAATGTGTAGGTCCCCATAGAGATCTTTCTTATCTTTAGCAGGGACAAATAAGTCTGACTTTTCTTACTCTTCTTACTGTGGTTAAATGTTGGAAATCAGGACTAATCTGTGATTGCTCAGCACTACTTTCCCTTCAACGGTGATTACATGTTTTCTCAATTTTAATCACCAAACCTGAACACTGTGCTGTGAGCAAGGTCCTTGCTCCCCAAACCTTCTAGCAATAACACTATATTATTTGATTTATACAACATTTCTCTTAGAAGAATACTCAGAATACTTACAGTATCCTGAAGTGAACCTGAAGACTGGGTGGCTTTTTATATTTTTACTTCATTTCTTTTACCGTCCGTTAAACTGTCAAGCCTCTACCCTTTTCAGTATGCAGCTTCCAACATATTCTCTTCTTAAAGATAGCTTTTATTTTTCCTTTGCTTCACTGCATGTTTTTATTCCGCTATTATCTATATTAACTGCTTTGAAAACTTGCAGCCATGAGAGCTAAACTAGAATCTAGTTTTTCATCTACCTGTTGCAAAATTTCAGTTATACATTCCTGTGTGATTTTTTTTTTTGTTCGCTTTGTTTTTCCTTCATATCCAACTTCAGAATTTACCTTCTGGCTGCTGGCAGGTAAGTCAGCATATAGTTAATAAAACCCCGTGGAGTTCCACACTGATCCCCACAGTATTTCACGTTTTCTTTTGGTTTGGCATGTTCCCTTTTCTTTGTGGAGTTACACCGTCCTTGAGCAGATTCAAAGAAGCTATTGAACCAGAAGGGGAAAAGAAAAGGCAATCAAAAAGAGAAAATCAATAGCTATGCATGGTTACTTGCTTGATGGTTCCACACCACCCCCTGGTTCTTTGACCAGAAGTAGGTTAGACCAGTATCAGATTTACATTGCCTGCCTTTATGCTGCTGCATCAGCTCTTAGAAAGCTGTATTTAAGGAGCCACAGAATCCAGTGACACTTTTGGAAGCCAGTGTATCGTGTCTTAAGCTCCCAGCTCCAGCCAGAACATAGTAATTGGGATGCTGGCCTCTATCTAGCTCATCCCAATTATGAGGCAAACCAGCTTTGCTGTAACTGAATTTAAACGGTCTTGTTTTGCAGTTGGTCTGTGCCAAGAGCATCCATGTGGACTGCTACTGTGTCTCGACTCATGTCCACAGATGCAGCAAACTGATGACTTGCAAGAATAGGAAAAACAGTTCCAGACCAGAGTACACTATCAGTCTCGCACTGCATGTTGTAACATGTGCTTTATTCTAAAGGAAACAATCTTTAAGTGGATAAACCCATGAAATGGACAGTCTCACAGAAGCTTTCCCAAAGAATCATGTGGCAGGAATCAGTACCGCATTTCAGGAGCAAACTATCTAGTGCATTTATTTAATTGAGAGTATCTGTGCAACTTCACATTCTGCATTCAGAAAACAGTGAAAGCTTTTGGTTACAGATCCAATACACAGCAGAAAAGAACTTCCCTGTAACTTTGTGGTATTAGTCTAAGTGCAACTACAATTGCTTCTCCTAACAAAAGTATAACTACAATGAGTTTGCTCCACCGCTCAAAGATAACGTGTAAGCAGGTCACAATAACCAAAGTCTGTGTTGTATCAAGATAACACTGAAGTGTGCTGAAGTACAGCAGTGCATTTCACATGCTGAGATGTTAGAAGCAGACAAGAAAAAGTGCTAGCTCACCTTCTGTATGAATCCAGTACAAATACAGCTGAACTCTTATGAGTCCCCTTGTAGACTTATGATATAGACAATCATAATAAAAATATGAAAATAAAAAAGGTTGTAGTATAAATTAGAGGAAGACACAGAAAAGAAGGATTTTACTATAATATTCCAAGGCATTACTTACTCCTCCCCTCCTAGATGTTCTAAATTTCTATTTGAACCAGTGAAGCTGTATGCTAGCTAAGCATTTACTTTGCCATCCAATAAAACAGTACTTCCGTGACAGCCTAAAGATACAGTATAGCCTTCATTTCCAGAAAAGCCAATCTTTTCTCCACTTGGACTGTTGCCTGGTTTTTTTAATCTTTCCTCCCCTCCCAAATGTGCAACCCCAGGCAGTCAGGCTGGACAACAGAGACAGTCAAGTGCCATGTTGTCTCTGTGACATGGGTGGGTACTGCTGGTGGTAGAAACTGTTGTTCCTTTACTGAAAGAAACCGATGTCTGAGCTATGCTCTGAAAGATCTCTCTTTTTTGGCACAACATATGCCTTCTCTATGTTAGACACTGTACCTATGGAGTAACATATAAAGTTGACCAGTCCTCATCCACAATTAAAACCCTTATATGCCTGCCTGTGGTTTGGCAGAGAGGGAGAAAGAAGAGGTGAAAGCTTTTCATTTCCAGAATAACACCGTTTTCTTAATTGCTTCACCTATGCATCACATGGTCAAGAAACAGACGCAAAGTAATTAAATGCTTACAGCAGATATGTAGAAAGTGTTTCAATTAATCACAACAGGATATTAAAAGAGTTGTCAGCGTAACAATAACAACAGCATGTCTATAGAAATATTTTCATTATCCGTTATTTGGATTTAACCCTTGGCCTGACACAGCAAAACACCACCTATGAAAGATATATCCCAGGTTAGGACTCAGTGACAAAGCCCCTTTATTGGCATCAGCACTTGCCTCTCTGACTCATCCTAATAGCGGTTTTCTGTCCAACCAAGGCAGAAAGTAGAAGGATGGACTTAATTCACTCTGCACTTTTCCTCAAAATGTTGACAGTCATTTTCCTTGATCCCTGAAGATTAGGATGATTGAATTATTTCTGCCCAGGTCAAATATCCTTAAGAAAGTCTCTAGACCACATATTTCAATGATATGCTGCTTAGTCTCTTGGTAAATGCATTTCATAGCTCTGGAAGAATGTCTCTTTATTACTCCTGGTATCTGAAGAAAACCTATATATTTGATGACCCCATATCTTTAAAGGGATACATACCAAGGTCAATGCCACCTCCCACAACTTCAGCTCAGGCAAACAATTTTTTCTAAGGAGTTGCATGGTGTGTTTGCCTAGATGCTTCTGATTGTACACAGCTACTGCCTTTTTTTCTAATTGGAGTGAAATAATGCAACGAGAAATGCAGCATCATACAATGAAAGACCCAGCATGTCTCTGGAAGGAGGTAAACCAGTAGCAGTCACTGTGGGGTGGCTGGGAGGTTAGTGTAGCTTGCCACTCAGGCCCTATAGGCAAGAACCAGCATGTATACATGCAGCTAGAATGGCAAATACAGCCTCTACAAGCTGACAACATGCCTTTTTCTGTAAGTTTCACTTCACCTGGAACCAGATTTCACAAAGATTATAGATCTATGCTTACCTATCAGCAGCTACCAAAGTTCAGCTTCCCATACTGGTTTCCATGCTAACAGCAAACAGGACAAAAGTGAGAAAGTCACTGCATAGGTAAGATCCTTGTTCTAAGTTATTCTTTACTTCTAAATCAAGTGACTTATATCCAGAGAGGAACTCTGGATTTATAGGATCTTCCCTATAAATTTTAGATATTGTATTCCATTATTGCATCAATTGATGAATTCTAAAAAAGCACAGCAAAATTTGAGTCATACATAATTTTAAGTACCAAAGAAGATAATTCTCTAAGAGCAAGTGCCTAAATTCCCTACCTGCTATATGGAGAGAAACACTTGCAAATACCTCTTTGAAAGCAGTCTGGTCTACCAAAACCTCCTACTTACTGCTGCTATCTGTACTTAGCTTTTGTGTGAAGAAGCTTTGACTGCTCCTGAGATTCAAAGAGACAAACCGATAAAAATGAGCCTGTCATACAAAGCACTTAGATTTTCAAATGCAGCAGCAATTAAGAACAACCCCTTAGCCCAGGCTAAGTAAATCTGTCCATTTGACTATTGGTGGCATTCAGCTTAAAATAGACACCAGAACAGCTTGTGTATTGCATTAATCTACCATCTTCTGTGCAAAGTAGAAGACACAGACTGATGGGTGTCAAGAACTTCTGCAGAATGATGCTACGCATATCCCTTAATTCCATTTAATGTGCTGCAGTGGGTCTGTTGTACTCTTCCATAGATTACTGAAAATTAAGTGGTGTTAGAGTTCTTTTCCTTGAGAATCAATGAGGCTGACTTACCAATGGTGTCCCTGATGGAGTAAGAACATTTGCAATATCAAGGATTAAATATTTAAGCTTCCATGGAAGGCACTTCAGAAACAATCTTTTATTTACTCAATCTTATCCAGATTTCCCTCTGATTTCACAGACTGAGATTTGAGCCTACGTCATGTCCTGAAATGCTGCTCATTGGATATTTAGTCCTTCCAAATCTGGTCCCAAAACACCGAGGCTTCACAGCACTCTGTTTTCTTCAGCATGACTGGTAAATCAGGTGAAAAGAATCTCATGTACATATATACTACATATATGCACTTTGCCTTCAGTAAATACATATGTGTGTGTGTATGCATAGCAAAACATATGCATCTTAATTTACATGTGTCTCTAAGGAAGAGGTCCCATCCAGGCTTCTACCCAGAAGTTTCAGCTTAATTATATTTCTAAGGATTGTAATCCTTTTTTGTTCCACAAGTCTTCCATTTTGTGCTATGTATCCTAAATCCTGTATTTATTGCTTCTAAATCAGGAAAACACTCACTCTTCATGTTTACAGTGAAGCTGACACTTCTTTCTAGTTTTTAAGAACTGTATCAGGGGCTGGTTTTATTGCTACTACAAGTAATAGATGTATTGGCTGGTTTTATTGCTACTACAAGTAATAGATGTAGTGATACACATTACAGGTGATTTTTTTTTTTTTTTCCAAATGATTGGGAAAAACCTGAAAATAAAAAATATTCAGAAGGATAAATACAATAGTTTTTCTCTAATGAGGTCAGAGATACAACAGGGCAAAGGAAGTGTAAGGAGAGTGAACTGGTCATGAAACTTAGGACAGAAAGATACCGAAGGGAGCAATCATCTCTCCTCTTTAACCAGTTGCTTGAAATCCAGGATCATCAAGCTTGGGAGAGTGGCAAAACCACCAAGTTTACTTCAAGGCTAAAGGCAAAAGTTTTAGTGCCCTTCATGCAACGTCTGATGAGAGTATCAGATGCATCTATTGAATTAGCCATTTTTTAATATAAAAGTTCCTAAATTATTAACTTTTTTTAAAGTGATATTTGATGGGAAAAGTAATATCCGTATGAAGTATTAAGTGTTTCTTATGAAAGAGCTGTATAAATCTGACAGAGCATAATAATTATGCTGTCAAATATACAAAATTCCATTTTCCCTGAACTATCTAGACCACCAAAATTCAGAGACTTTCAGAGACTATCATCAGGATAGTAAGATTTATTTCTTCTCCAAAGGCTCAGAAGACACTTTTGCTGAAAACACACATATCTAACAGTTAATTCTTTTTTTCTTTTTCCTTTTTTTTTCCTGTAACACTGCAGTTAGATTTTGAATGATGGCTTTCTCTACTCACAGGCAGGGAAATGTTAACTGGACTTTATTTATTCATCATCATTTATTTATCATCAGCTTGCCCAAGAGAAAGGATGTTTGTGGTTTGCAGAAGACAGACTAGAAGAAGGTCTTCACAGTATGTGCCCATGTGCAGCATACAAATCCCCAGTGCTTCTCTGGGTCCCTTTCCAAACACCCTGCAGCTAATGTGATTCCCTCATTTGAAGAAAAAAACCTTTTCTTCTGAAATAATGTGTCCTGGTGATGATAGAATTTTAGCTTTATAGTACACTTTAGCTGAGTCACTCTTATGCTTATTTAAGGAGCAACAAATACCCCAAGTTCTCGACCTTTATCCCACTGGAGAGTTAACATGTCCATCTCCAAAATTCCATATTAGACCCAGACAGGTAAGTTTTTGTCAAGTATGGCCTAACTGGATTGGTAGATGAGTTACAGTAGCTATGGGAAGTATAATTTTAACTTGTCTTGGATTTCTGCATATTAATTTTCATCCAGAACATTGCATTACAGGAATTTTTTGTATTACCTTATTTAAGAAGTTGTGCAAATCATTAATTCCTTAATTTCTGTCACTTATATTGAAATTTATATCTTTTTCCTACACGATTTATCTAGAAAGCCTTAATTTATAAATGTCTTCAACACAACTGAGTAGTGACTTACAATCTCTTCTCAGCCGTCAAGGAAATGAAAGGGGAATGTCTTTAAGTACTGAAATAAGGATTCATTCTGAGATGAACCTGCAACATCAGTTTTAGTTCAGCAGAGCTGAACTTTACTACCCTATCTTTGGCCTTGCTTCTGGACATTATCAAGCTAGTATTGCTAATATCTCCATAAAATTAGAAGGATCTGTTAAACGCTAATCAAAATTTTCTTCTAGTAGACATTTGGGATCATAAAAGCATAAGGCAGTACTGTAAATGTGAAGAGACTTCACTGAAGAAATGGCAGAAAGTCAATGCCTTCAGACACTGCCCTCCAAGGATAAGCTCTCTCTGTCCCTAAAGAGAGTTCCATTTCAATAGCTAAAGATATCTCAGATTCTCCCAGGTTAATTACCATTTCTGAGACTACAAGAGCTAACTAGTCATGAAATACCTACTGTATCAACAGCTTCCTTATCTTCTATTTAACTTAATTGCAACTGAATTCTCATTGTATATAATGTTCAAAATGCACAGCTCTCACTAGAATCACAATATTATACATATATCAAATAAGACGATATCAATCACATTTTAATTTCACATTCAGGTAAATTTAATAAAGCATCTCCCTAAGATGACAGTTTGTGGGGCTAAAAGGAGTCTGAATTAATATACTTCCTGCAGAGTTAAACCACTTAAGTATGTACATGTCATGTCAGCATTTACAAAAAACTGACAAATTGTCAGTTCCACTAATAATTTTACAAAACAATTTATGTTTTTGGAATTCAATCATATGATTTTTTTTTATCTCTTGGATCTTGAAATTACACTTATTCAGATTAAAAATAGCAAGATAAAACTCTCTAAACTTGCCTTCAGATTTATTTAACAAAAGCTTCCATCATGCTGCAGTTTTCTAAACAATTACAATAATGAATATCCTTTCTTTCATAGCAATTCACATTGCAATTACCCTTGCACAGTCAACAGTTACTATTAATAACAATAAATGGTGATTTTTTTTTTCTTCTGTGTGATAAATGCAAAATCATGATGAAAGCATGAAAGGACATCCTTTATTGCCTAGCTCTGTATAACTGGAAGGTCAAAATTTTCAGTAGAAAACATTTTAAGGTAGGGAAATGTAAGAGAAGACTAAGTATCCACAGCAATGGTTTGTTGTTAGAAGACAGTATCTAAGACTACATCTGCAGTAACTTGTTCAAAAAAAGATCTAACCTACTGATCTGCCCCACTTAAAGAATTTTTATTTACATCACCACATAGTCTTGGAGCACGTGAACTAGACTCCTTCAGTATGAAACTAAGCTACTCCAGCTAATAGCCTTTCAGCTCCCAGGACAACATTAAAGTTGATCCAAAGTTAAACTCTCTGAGATACCTGCAAGGTCTACATACCTTTTCAGCACCATTTCTCTCTACAGATCCATCCTTCTTGCAGCACACTGCTTTCTAATGAACAACTTCTCCAACTCACTGTCTTGAAAATTGTACCACTGAAAGTGGGGGCACACCAGGCAAGAAGCAGAGCACAAGTGCTATTAAAACAATGGAATTCCCATCTTGTCATGGGTGTTTGCATTTGTCATCTTACAACCTACACATGTGTGTGATTCCTGAATGGGTTTAGTCCTGAATCAGAGCAGGACAACAATATTTCAACAGTTTTCATTAAATGGAGAAAAATAACAGAAGAATGGTTTTCTTTTGAAACATTAAAAGCAAAAGATTTCATTTCAAAAGCAACAATAAAAAGGAGGTAAATATCTGAAACGTTTATTATTGCATGAAAAGCTTCTTGACCAAGTTATTAACACATAGGTGATGACAGGTTAGGACAAGATTCAGGCATGGCAAAAGGCATCAGAAAAAAAAACACCTCAGAGCAAGACACTGTGTCACAACACAGCACAGTTACATTTGCTCAAGAAAGTATTTCAGCCACCTTCAGTCACCAAAAAAACAAACAAACAAAAAGTTTGTCTAGCATCTTTCAAATGACATTTTCAAATGAAGGTCTCACCAGCAATGCGTTATTTGTGCTGTGTTCAGTCATCCTACCAAGGAGCAGAAACAATAGTTTGTAACTTAGGAGGTAAATCACAAAATAGCAGCAGGGAGTTTTTGGTAAACATCTCATAGACAGGTCATTTCTCTCTCAGATGCTTAGGGAAAAGGTGTGCCTTTATGATCAGGAAGGTGAGTGACTCATAGGCTAAAACGGGTTAGGTTTGTTATGGGTGTTAGTCTGGACAAAAATTCTGGAATGATGCTGGCTGATGCTATCTTGTTCTTGAGGTAGTGCCAGAGCAGCCCTCATCCCATGGGGCCAACAGTGTCATGACTGAAAAGTTTCATGGCATCTGCCAGCCAGTGTGAGAAAAATCAAATGGGGCAGGTTCTCAGCTTTCAGACCTATGTCTCCATCCCACTCCTGCATCACGGCAGACCCCAGCCTGGATTCAGATGAGGGATATGAGTGAAAGAGTAAATCAGCAGGAGTGCTCCCTGTCCTTGCTGGCTTTCCCACACCTGTCTGCCACAGGCAGTGGGCTTTCTTATGGATGGTTAATGCTGTTAATAGAGGAAACATGCCTTGGGTTGCCAGAACAAAAAAAAAAAAAGGAAATCAAAAGCTAAATAGCTGCTGAGACTTGGTGGAAAACTTGTACAACATTAATTTTAGGGACACTTCTGCTGAAATATCATATCTTGAAGAAGGTTGAGGTATGCCTCCTTTTAATTATTTTTCTTAATGACAACAGGGAAAAAAAGAGCTTTGTGGCTCAGAAGTTCATCTGCCCCTGCTGCTTGCTTTCCTACCTGAAATCAATCATGTTTGATTCCAATTATCCCCCTAGAAACTAATTGTGACAATCCTAGAGGAAAAGAATAGTTTTTTCATTAAAAACTGATGCTGAAAATTAGAGTAACTTTGTTTCACTTCTGGTATTATCATTTATCCTTGAGGTGACTTGTAGCTGATGAGGAAATTATTTTTTTCTTCCTCTTCACCATAATTTTGCCCCAAAATTAAAATTTATGATTCCCATCCAGAACTTTTTTCAGCAGTGCTTGACTTGCCAGACAGAACCTCTTTGTGCTTTACCCCCTCCTCCAGGAGGTGATAGATATACATAATTGTGATGCTAGATGAAGTTCCATCATTATAAAAGCTGGTAATGGAGTGGAGAGTTAGGCCCAGTATTTTAATTATTTACTAAAATGCTGCAAAAGAGTCTAGAGATGTGACAGCAAATGGCAGATCTGTCTGAGAAACACATGAACTGCCAAGCCACAAAATTCCCATTTTTCTACAAACGCACTCTGTGTAGTAAATGTACTGAGCCCTCCCATACATAAGCAGAGCTCTCTCTAATGGGAATGTTTTCAAAGTTCTCTGTGAAGCTAAAGTACATCTTTATGTCTGGAAGGATAATAGGACAAACTTCTTTACCACTGTAGACAAAGAAGATGTGTTTTAATCTTGCCCAAGGGAAATTTCCAACTGGCCAATTACTGCTAGCAAAGATCTCCTCTATAAAATGGCATTCCTCTAGGGTCAGCTGGCTACTAAATGTGTTTTCTAAAGACCGAAAGCACGTAATTACTGTAAAGGACTTCTGGACCTTGTTGGTGGTTAATGTTGCTAAAATAAGATGGTTTTTTGGGGTAGCATATAAACAGAAACAGATGGGTTGGCTCCCAAGATCTAATTATCAGAAGAGATTCCAGTGATTATTGTCTCTTCACTTGGGGAAAAAAAAAAAGAATAACAACAATAAAAAGCCCTTAATAAATCAATCAATCAATCAAAAGAAAACAAACAAACCAAAAAACCAAACCAACAACAAAAAAACCACAAACCAAAACAACAACAACAAAAAAACCCCAAACAAGCACCAAACCAAAAGAAAGTCCTTAAATATATTTACGGCACTATACCATCTGAGACATACAACAGACCCCAATGTTTGGGTAGAAGAGGACAGAGGGAGGAAAGGTGTATGTTTGTAATCCCTTATGTTATGAGCAACCATATCTAAAGCATGTTTCTAAATACTCACTATCACTGTAGTGTCTTCAATAGACTCAACTTATTCAGAGTTTTATTTCCCACATTGCCAAAGGAAGATCTGAATATAAAGCTTCCCTGCTAGGAGGTATCTCATGAAGTCTGCCAAGGGACTAGATGTGACCAGACTGTAACTAATGATTCATATCAACACCTGCATTTTTGGGCTGTTCTAATATTTCCTTCTGAGAGTTTTAGAACAAAGCAGAAAATTTTCATGCAAACTAGTTCAAGGGATCCTCTCAGGTAAACCAGAGTTGAATTTCCCCCTACTTCTGTCTGGAAATTGAAGGGCAGCAAAGTAAAGGACCAAGTCTCTTTTGCCTGTCATCCCAGGTCTTAAGGCTCCTGGCATTTGATTCCTTACACAAATTAAAGATTTAGGCACTACAGTCATCTTGTGAGCTGGAGACAAAAGGTACCAAAAATTCGTAACTCCGCTAAAAGCTTAACACAGACACAGCAGACCTCCCATATGCTGTTTCCTGTAGGCATGAAGAGGAGAGGGAATAACTAAAAGCATCCCTTTAACCCATCTAAACCTTTCATATGCACAAAACAAGCTGTGCGATCTCTCAATGTACATGCCTGGCTTCAGCAAGAATTTGTGTGCATACAGAACCGTAGCTAGACCAAACACTTGAAAGATAGAGGCTGGTGGTTAAATGATGTCTGTGTATTCCCTGACTCTCACGTACCACATAAAATTTCCCCATCCCTCTCAGCAGCATGTGCAAAAAACAGGTTTCTAAGATACATAAAATCAAACCTATGCTTTGTAGAAAGTTCCACTCTCTCTCTTTCAAGTAAAACTAGAGCAAAAGGTGGAGCACCACAGAATCAGGAATCAGCATCTATGGTAAGATACGAAACAAGGATGGAACAACCCAAAAAGAAAACATGATGAAGAAGGAAATCACATATCATGACACTGCCTTTAACTAGGGGCCAAATAAGAATCTGAGGGTGTTTTTAAAAATGCACATTAGGAAAAATTTCAGCATTTTGTTCACTCAATTTCCTATAAATAGCAGACTACAGCAGGTTGCTCATGCTGACACTTTGTGATGGCAACACTGCTAAACTTTGCTTGTTGTTTTGTCAATGTTTCCATGTTCCACTTTATTACTCAACCCAAAAAAATTGCGCCAAGCAAAAACTCGGTTTCTTCTTCATGTCCCAGAGGCTATCTTACCCCTGCCTGCTTTTTTTTTTTTCTCTCCAGGACTCATTGTTGTTCTTTGTTCTTTATGAGAGGAAAGGAGAGAACTCTTATTTTGGAGATCTTTCCATGGAGGTCAAAAGCTACAAGCATCTATTGGAAAAAAGCTCTATTAATATTTTATGTTTCAGAGAAGAGAGGTATGATACAAAATTTTTTAAAAATTGGAGTGGGGTAAGGTTCCCCCTAAAGCCCTAATTTTTTATTGTTTCCAATGGCAAGAGTTCCAGCTGCATTCAAGACATGGGAGCAAAGCCAGACAGCACACAGAACGTGGCTTTCTAAAGCTTGTGCAGTCACTGTCATCAAATACTCTGGATACATTTTGCCCTTTCAAATCCCTTTTTTGGGTCTCCCACAAAGGCAAAACTACTTTCAGGATGAAAAACCCTGATAAGTTTATGAAATAAATTAAACAATAAGGCTTCCTGTGATTCCAGGGGATAGCACTGAGTGACCTAGAAGTCTCTTCTGGTCTTCATTTTATACCTTCCTATGGAAATACCTTATTTTACAGACACTTAGTGGGAATCAGAAGAATTTGTCTTGGAGGTCAAGGTATGACCATCAGACTAAGAGAGGTAACAGAGAAATAGGCCAAGATATATTATGACTGGGAACTGGATATGTATTTTGAGATCTTTCTTAGCCAGTTAAAGTGATTTCAAACACATAATATAACTCTAATGAGCATTAGTCATCTAGACAGTGTGACAACAACACACAGGCTCAAATTTTAATCAGGAAATGGAGTGTATAATTTGTGTAAGATCACAGGGGAAATACAGGTTTGCATGGCCACAAGTCAGGTCCATGTATGAGATGTTGTTTGGGCTCAAGGCAGCTTCAGAAAAGAAGCCATGCAGGTTTGGGGTGGGGACTACAGTCCAGACAGAAGGAAAAAAAACCCCAAAAACCCAACAACCAAAAAAAAAAAAAAAAAAAAGAAAGAAAGAAAAAAAGAAAAATCAAAATTGTGCACTACCTAATCCTACTGCCTGAGGGTATATCACTACCTGAGAGGTATAATGTTAATTTCATTAAAAACTAAACTACTGTAAACACAGATGTGAAGAATAAAGATATCAATGCAGGGTATCCAAACTACTACATCCCAACTTGGCTTGTAGAGACAAGATCCCCTCCCTGTGTCTGTGGCAGTTGTATTCTGCTGGTCCTCTGATAGACTTGTGATGGAGAGTAGATATGGTAAAAGAACGGAAAAGTCTTCCACTCCCAGGTCTATTTGAGAAGCTCCCCCTTCCAGCTGTATGAATTTGTGAGGAATTCATTTGCTAGACATTCATTTTTTCCACCTCATGACCATCCAGACAGAGCTTAGCATTAATACACATGCTTCAGTAAATCCAACTTAGTTCAATTTCCCATCTGAAGAAATAGCTAGATAACACAAAATAAGCCAAGGATGGAGAACCATCTCTTCTGACGAATTCAAGTGCTCCTGACCAACACTTCAGCACCACTTTGGAGTCATTGTCTACAGCTTGGACAAATCATAGCATCTATTGCCTTAGAAAAGAAAAGAAATGCACAGAAGCAGCTGGGAATGTTGCCATTCCTTGTCTGCTATGTTGTTCTTCAGTAGCTAAGAATATGGCCCAAAATAGCTCCTATGCCCTCTTTCAGATCCTTTTTCTTTCTCTTTTTTTTTTCCTAAGATGATGCTGCAGTAGGTGTTATTTGTGAAATTACAGGTTCACAGTGATGAGGAAGCCAACCCTAATAACTACCCTTCAAGAGAAGACATGCTGAGTGAATCTGCCCTGTTAAAAAAAGGAGGAAACTACTTGCCCATGGGATCGATTCCTGGGGCTGTAAATAGGTGAAGACCCTTGAGGAAAATGGAATTTAATTTGTCAAGGGAGTTATCTGTGACTTTCTTCCTGTCCATGCCAATTGGGTAGTAACTGCTACATTAATTGCTGAACACACAGTACTGCCATCAAAAATTCATTGATGCTATTGTTTCTTTGTTGGTTTTTTTTTTTCTTTTTCCTGGCACCTGCTGCTCCTCCTCCACACTGGTCTTCTGAGTCTTAAGGCTTCTTTCACTACCTCCTTGGCACCAGTAGCTGGTGTACTGCTGCCAAAGCAGACTGGATTTAACAGGCATGCCAACACCAGCTCAACCTCTTAATCGCACCTGACTTGCTACATGGAATTCTGGAATTCATTTGCAGAGAGCTTTAGCTGGACAAAGGTACACTCCCCACCCCCTCGGTACACAAAAGAAAGGTGGGCTGGTGATACATCAGGGTATATAACAGGCCATAGGTGGTCTCAGGTATGCGATATATTTCAGACCACTTCTTATTAGGCAGTTGAATTCATTTGCTTCCCAGATTAATTGAAAAACCCTTACAAACAGATACGGGACAGAGGAAGCTTCATCATACTCTATAGGAATCAGTCCCCTCAGTTCATATTCTGTATGAAAACAACCATCTACTTTTGAACTTGTCTTTGCCAAGCTACCTTATTCCCACCTTCCAAAGAAACTGTGTGAAACCCAATCATTTCCAGGTTGTTGGAGCTCTGGAAAGCAATAAGGTCTTTGTGCAGCATACTTTGCACAAAGTCTAAATTGTGAGTGAGGCTAGAATCTCTTATTTTGTACAGTTAAAAAATTGGTCCCACAACCCCAGACTCCAGCTGAGGATTTAAGAAAAACTTCAAATTGCAGAGGCTTCTGATAGTGTTATGCGAGCTGGCTCCATTAAAGATGACAACCATATGAAGATGTGAGCAAGGACTAGAATAAAAGTAGGCAAAAGCTTTGAGCTCTTCTGTGGAAAGTGACACAGAAGAGATGTTAAGGGGTTGTATTAATAGAAGGGATGGAAAGGGAAGGGAGTAACTCCCCTTCTCAGGGGCTTCAGAGAGAGAGTGGAGATACTCCTTTGTTTGCTCAAGCTCTTCTGTCTTAGCTGCAATCTCTGTGCAGAGGAGGCTGTTCTCCTAACGTTTCCCCATTAAAAGTTTACTTTAGTGCTAGTTCAATTTCCCATCAACATTCCCTAGGAATTAGCAACACAACATTGATACCACCACAAGTGTAACCCAGAGCTCTGTTAACTGGGTTCTAAATTACTGTGATAGAGTAATGACAATTGAAAATTCCCTGCCTTTTAAAATGCCTTAGCCTCGCTCAGTCAATGAAAGTCAAACAAATAGAAAGTGTGTGAAGATCATGTTTCTGGGCTGATTATATATACACATGTGTGTGTAAGCTCCAGGCACTTCATGTTTAATCAAGTGCACTATTAAGAGAGTTAATGAAAAAGGAGTAGATATCTTCTACTAATGTAACAGACCATTTGGAGAAACAGAAGTATTGTGGTTACTTGGAGGGGCTTAAAATGAGATCTTTGCTGCTAAAACAGACGCAAAAGAAGACAAAGCTAGCCTACCAACCCAGAGTTAGTGGAGACAGAGTTTAATTTCCATCTTTGTACAATTCTATCCCTTCCCAAGTGAATGAAAACCCTGTATTTTACATCTTGATCCTGCTCCCATCAGAAATGGCAAGTCTATTTGCCAGGACTAGGAATGAATCCCAATTTTGTTCTTAGGCTCTGAGTTGGAAGACCAGTCCCTGTGTATTTTATTTTATTGCTTGGAAGTTTCAGCACCATCTTGTGCATGTGGCCATAGCACAGTGGTACAACTGAAGATGAATGCTTCACTTTATGAAAGGAGAAGAAGAAAGTAACATTCACTTCTCCAAAGTGGAGATGTCCCTAGAAGAATGTTTCTATAAAGCTCCATTTCTAGGTTAAGTTAATATTTGGAGGGATTGGGAAGAGGACAGAGAACAAGAAAAGCAAACAAGTGAAATAACAAAAACTTCTACAGAAAAGGGTAGACATCAAGTGGTAGTACATATTTGCTGGGGGTGGGATATTTACTTATTTACTCTAACTTTGTCAAGAAAATAGATCAGATCCTATAACAGCTGGCAGTTGAAGAGCAAGATGTTCAAAGAGCTGGCACTAATGAGCTCACAGATAATTCTCACATTGGCAAGCGCTGAACTCCCCAAGTTGACAGAAGCGCTGGCATTGCTAGGCGAGGACTCAAAGAGCAGTAAGGAGGTTATTGAAGAAAGAACAGTGGTGCAGTCACAATATTGTGCATTATCAACTGTGTACAACATACATAATGTGGAAGTATTTCTCACAGACAGTCCTATTTATGTCAGAAGCTATTATGACTCAAAGCTTTAACTGTGGAGGTTTCCCAGCCCTGTGCCTCATACCAGCTGCCAGTATGAAAACAATGTTTTCAGAAGAGTTTTCTTCCCATTTCAGAACCAAATCAGCGACTGTATTTTCAATTCCTTTTTACCAGGGTGCACATAGTGTCCTATATAGACCTTCTGAAGGCCAGAGAAAACAAAACCAAAAAAAAAAAACCTCAAAGACATTCCAAACCTGTAGCCAAGTCTATCAGTATTCTGGAAGCTCAACTATCAACTTAAACATAAATAAACATCTAAAGATCTTGCATTGTCTAGCCTGGGGAGTTTAGTCCCTCATGCTCCCTTTCCTCACAGCTAGCATTCCCTAATTCCACTTCTGTTTGAAACAAGAGAACTGTTTGTATTACAGAATCACTTTAAAAGGAAATTAGACATCTTTGGAAAGCTGAGGGGTTATCACTCTTGAAATGCAAGATGTTCCAAGATGCTACCTCTCATTTCCAGAGCACTCCTACTGGCAAGTAAGCTCTGCATTTGATTGACAACTAGTTAGCATTTAATAGGCAGAGGTACTAACAAAATTCACAAATCTACAAAGCAAAGTCAGAAATTGAGGATTTTTTTTTGGCTAGGTGTGGGGTTTTCATTCTGTTCGATGCTTTACTTGATTTTAAAAGACAGAAATTTTTATACACATGTGCATTTAGTTGAAAGGCAGACTATGAAGACTGCAGACATATCAGTAGTTGATTATAGAAATTTATTTATTCACAGCACAAATCCCACTAGGAAATGCAATCCATTTGCCAAAGAATCCTTTAAGCAGCTGTATCAAGCTACAGCTGCTCAAGAGGGGAAATTTGCAACACTTAACTACTCCAATCTAATTTCCAAAATCCCCACTATCTACAGTCTTTAAAGCCCAAGAGCATGGATTTTGTATAATTGATCGTGGTGCTGCAGGATACCTAAGTAGAGGAGTACATTTCTCTTTTGGCATCGTGTCTGAAAAATAGTTGCTGCTGTGCTGGTAATGAAAGGAGTGAAGTGATTCCTGCATTGGCTGGCAAAAAAATTGTCTTGACATCAAAACCACACTGAGCCTTGATAGATAAAGGCAGGAAGAGCAGCTACAGACAGCAAAAAGGTTATTTAACAAAAAATGGAGGTTCAAGCAATAGGCTGGAAGCTAATTTCTCTTATCATCTTTCTCCAAGACCATAGTAAGACATCAGAAAGCCCCAAAAGCTAAGACTGTGCTGAATATTTGAAGCAGCTCTGGGGCGTGACTGAGTCTGCACTGCAGCAGCTTCACCTCCAGATGTTGCTCTAAATGCAAAGTCTAAATGGATGCCTCCAGCTAGGACAGCGGAGGAACAGCCCACTTCACACCATCTGTGCACTGTTGAGCTTGCTGCTCTAAGGACCATGGTTTATCCTCCTTCACACAGGACTTCCCTTATTCAATGGCCAAGAGGTTTCATTCAAACTCGGTTTGTACAGTACTTTGTGCTTTACTGCCATGATTTTTTTCCCCATTTTCTTGGTATTCTTGTGTCACAAATAACATTATGCAAATTGGGTGTGGTTTGACATTTTAATTCCTGAAGTTTGGGCATCAGGAGCTCTCATCCCGGGTAATTCTATCAATGGTATAGATACTTTCTAAAATGCTGCATAGATTACTTCCAGTTTGGGGTTCAAAATAGCTTTTAAGATAGTTAGCTAATTTTCATTCACAGAAAGCCACTTTTTTTTTTTTTTTTACTCTAAATTCAGGTACAAAAAAATTAAACCTGATTTTCTTTTAAGGTGGAGCCCATACGTATTGCAGCTGAGATTTTTTTTTTAATGCACAACACTCCTTCCTCTACATTTAGGTAAAAGTAAATGGTCCCCAGTAGTCAGCACTGGTGAGGCTGAAATCTTGAGGACTGTATTGAGTTTTGGGCCCCTCACTCCAAGGACACCGAGGCACTAGAGTGTGTCCAAACAAGAGCAAAGAAGCTGATGAAGGGCCTGGAGCACACGTCTGATGAGGACCAGCTGGGAGAGTTGGGGTTTAGCCTGGAGAAAAGGAGGCTGAGGGGAGACCTCCTCGCTCTCTACAACTACCTGAAAGGATGTTGTAGAGAGGTGTGGGTCCGTCTGTTCTCCCAAGTAACAAGTGATAGAACAAGAGGAAATGGCCTTAAGTTGTGACAAAGGAAGTGTAGATTAGATATGAGAAAGAATTTCTTTACCAAATAGGTTATCAGGCACTGGAACAGCTTGCCCAGGGAAGTGGTTGAGCCCCCATCCCTGGAGGTATTTAAGAGTTACATATACATAGTGCTGAGGGATATGGTTTAGTCAAGGTCTTCTCAGTGTCTGGTTAATGATTGGACTAGATGATCTTAAAAGTCTTTTCCAATCTAGGAAATTCTGAAACTCTGTGATTCTGTGGTCTGTTTTTCCTAAAATTTATCGCTTTCCAATCCTCTGTATTGAGTTTGCAAGGCAAGGATTTGGTGGTGGGTTGGGGACAGGGGCAGCTTCTGGGAGAAGCTGCTAGAAGCTTCCCTTGGGTATGACAAAGCCAATATAGCTGGCTTCAAAGCCGAGACCATTGGCAACAGTGGTTGTGCCTCTGGGATAACGTATACAGGAAGGGAAGAAAAAATCTGGGAAACTGCAACTGCAGCAGAAGAGAGGATTGAGACTATGTGAGAGAACTCTGCAGGCACCAAGGTCAGTGAAGGAAGAGGGGAAGAAGGTGCTCCAGGCTCTGGAGCAGAGATTCCCCTGCAGGTCATGATGAAGACCACGGTGAAGCAGGTGGTCCCCCTGCAGCCCATGGAAACTAATGGCAGAGTAGATACCCACCTGTAGCACGTGGAGGACCACACACTGGAGCAGGTGGCTGCCCAAAGAAGGCTGTGACCTTGTGCGAAGGCCACACTGGAGCAGACTGCTGGCAGATCATGTGGACCAGTGGAGAAAGGAGTCCATGCTGCAGGAAGATTGTTGGCAGAACCTGTGACACTGCTGGACCAGTTTGTTCCCGAAGGGCTACATACCATGGAAGGGACCCACACTGAAGGAGGGGAAGAGTGTGAGGAGTCCTCCCTCTGAGGAGAAAGAAGTAGCAGAAATAGCATGTGATGAACTGACCACAACCCCCATTCCC
This sequence comes from Todiramphus chloris collaris, assembly GCA_025345505.1. Lineage (NCBI taxonomy): Eukaryota > Metazoa > Chordata > Aves > Coraciiformes > Alcedinidae > Todiramphus > Todiramphus chloris. The sequence continues at coordinate 4,241,612 of JANVCC010000077.1, forward strand.
GGTCCCCCTGTGCTGCTTGGTGGGTGGGGAGGTAAAAAATTCAGGAGTAAAGTTGAGCCTGAAAAGAAGGGGGGGCGGGGGGGAAGGTTTTCTAAGATTTGTTTTTATTTTTTGATTACCCTACTCTAATTTGATTGGTAATAAATTAATTTTCCCCAAGTCAAGTCTCTTTTGCCCATGATGGTAATTGCTGAGTGATCTCCCCCTGTCCTTCCCTTGACCCACAAGCCTTTCGTTATGTTTTCCCTCCCCTGTCTAGCTGAGAAGGAGTGGTAGAATGGCTTTGGTAACACCTGGAATCTAGCCAGGGTCAACCCTCCAGGGTCAACCCTCCCTCCAGTTCAGTCTGGTGATGTTCTATCACAGACATATAAAAGTATTCTATATGAACATTTAGGTAGTAACACAGCTAAGTATTCCTCAGCATGCAGGACAATCCTTATTAATCCTCCACTGGGACTTTCTCCTCTCTGTAATGCTCCACACATTTATCTCATACAAGCAAAATATAGCTGGCTGCAAAATACCCAGAAAGAAAAGGTCACATTTACAGAGCAGGAAATATTACCTTCCCCACAAGAACACAGAAGCATCCAGTAAATCCTTAGTAATGAAGAAACAATAAATTTCTGCCAGTATATACTGGTCTTACGAGAGAGGAAAGTTAAATTACTGCCGTCTGGTCTGGTGACATGAACCCCAGACGGCCGGATGAAGATTTTAACTTGTTGCTCATTCTCATTCTTTAGCGTCAGCGGAAGATGAATCAGGAACAGATGGGAGATCCAGTTTCAAATCCATCATTCGCCAGCCCCTTTCGTAAACAGAAATCATTAGGTCGCCTTCAGGATTTGTCAGCCCTTGCTGGCCGGTCTGGAAGGCCAGTTGTGTCGTTTGGGAGTCACTCCGCAAGGCACTGCGGCCACCCTCCTGCCCTGCTCCATATGCCCTGATGTGCTGGGGTGGATATGAATCAACCACCCCTAAACGTCTGTGCAAACACCGACACACACTTTCCCCTCAGACATTTGCAGAAAAATGGAAGAAAACCTGACTTGTATGTGTTCAAATCCCCTTCCTCTGGCTTTGCAGGCCACAGAGTGGTACAATGAACAGAAAAGCAGGCACCGAGTACCTGGCTCTGCCAGAGCAGCACTAGCCGTTTGTAAGCTTGGGATGTGATTTGAGTCACTGCACGAATTTCCCAACTGAATTAAGCACTGCAGATATCAAATACAGATCTACACAGGAGAAAAAGAACATATCAGGAAGAAAAATTTCTTTGCACCTTCCCCTGGAAAAACAGACGGATGTGTTGGAAGCAGTCTGTGGGAGACAGTCACCTGTCTCAGGTTAAAGGGATCTTCTAGGCCCATTAGAAGAAGCCTCTGCCATAAGGAAGAGGTCATAATCAGAGTTTCCTCATCCACAGTTAGCTATCATGCCTGCTACCTTGACTCTCCCAAGGTAAAAAGGAAATTCACCCATGGAAAAAATGCTTTGTGTCTTTTTCCCACTGTAGATGGATGTATGTGGACAAGAATATGTTGACAGGAATAAAGGAAGCAATCATAACAGTGGCGTTTTCATTAAGTTATGGAGTCCTTCGTAATAGCTCCAAGACTTGATTCACTGAACTAGTAAGGCATACACTGCTTGTGCATGGTGTTTTCATTTTCTTCACTTTTGCCAAGGATTTACAGCAGTCTGAAAGACTAAGTTATTAGAAACAGTTACCTAAGATGGAAATTTCTGTTGATTTCACCAGACAATTATCTTTCCTGAACTATTTGCATATTTCATTCTGATTCATCCTGTATTTCATCCTAATTTAGCTAACACACAGTACTTGATAATCAATGAGATACTCCCCAGCTTTAGAAATAGATTTATACACTTGATCTCTGTCTGCATATTTGTTCCAGCAAGCTGCCTACCTAATGAACAACAAGAAGGATGCACATGGCTTTCCAGCAGAAAAAAAAAAAAAAAAAATCAACAAAGCCCACAATTTTTCATTATTACAGTTCCTTCCAGGCTTTATGAATCCCATTGCATTTGAAAGCAGTGAAATCATCCCGGTTTCCTAGGGTGCATTACATTTTCAGTAGATATGGCAGTCTCATTACTTGATTGGTCACATCCTGTTTTCATAAATTGCTTTGAATCCTAAAATTCTCTGTGTAGAAGTCCTTCTTCCCTACCATGAGGCAGGACATGGCTTACCAAGACTACCCTGGAAATATATTTGTCTAATAATATATTCTTAACTCAAAAATTAATATACATCTCTAATTTCTCTTCCTGCTATTTCAGTCAACTACTTCTTGTCCAACAGCCTGTGAACAATCAATATGTACATCAATATGACGAGTTTAATAACAATCCATTTATTTTCAAAATCTTTAATAATGTCCCCCCTTCAGGCTCTTCCAAACAGAACAAACCCAAACTTTGAACCTCTCTTTGCTTTCATCTGTTGGGCAGTTCTACTACAGAACTTGCTCCCATTGCATGATTCTTAATATCTAGTTCCAAAAACTTGAAACAGGACATCACTTCCCAAGGCCTATTTCAACTTAAGCCATCCTACGCTTTTTTTTTCTACAGTCTGAAGCCTTCAAAGAGACAGAGAAAAATCCATAGTTGTGCTGCATGTCTCCTGCATCAAGCTGCTGTTCAATAACAGAATAGGATTATTTTTTTTTTCCCCAGAGCTTGTATTGCTGAGCCCTATTCTATAACCCCATATTATATTCTTTCTGGATGTACTGTACCTGAACCAGATAGACCCCGTTTTGTGTTTGTGCAACTGCATTTTTCTTATGTGCCATGCTTTACACTTCTCTTCCCTGAATCATATCCCATTATTATTAAGCCTAAAAAATGAATCCAGAAAAAGATAAGTAGCAGTTGCCTACCTAGTAGGTGGAAACTTCTGTGTAATTCTTGTATCTTAATTATACCAAGAGGCTGATAGTCATCAAGCTGTGACTAATGTGATAATGTTTAATTAATTTTCAGCAGTAGAAATGACTTAGACTGAAATTATGTTGTCTGTATTTGAAACCTTTGACACAGTGGTGTGACACCTTAAGAGGTGCCAGATAGAGCAAGACAGAGCTGACTCATGATGTTTGAAAGTGTAGCTAAGCACAAAACCAAGCTTTCTCCAGGTATATAAAAGTTCATATGCAGTACCTGAATCCAGATAGTCTGGCTGTTGATCAGAAATATGATGTTGGGTTCAGTGGTCACCCTTAGACTCATCATGTTGGAGGTGGGAAAAATTTAAAGCAGAACCATGATTAGCCCCCAAAGATGGAAATTAATAGCATAAACCACTGGAAAAAAAAAAAAACCACCAAAAAACCAAGCCAACAGCCATAAACACATATTACAGGAGCAGATCCATGCCTAACATCACTCACTTCACTGCAGCAGTTGGCACAGACACTGTCTCCTGGTGTATACCGTGCTCGCAGTACCCTACTCATCACAATGGGAGAATTACTTAACTCGGATCAGAGGAGAGTGGAGAGCACACCCCAGTCTCACTGGGCCCAGTAGGGTGTGCATCTCCCACTGCTGCTGTCCATTCTGCTATGCAGGTGCACAGCAGCATATACATACTTAGATGGATAGAAAAACCTGTTAACTTCAACAGCTCTGGTCCATGTGCCCTTCATGCAGGGCAATTCCAGCTTGAAGAAGTTTTCCTGACCTCCTCCCATGTACACAGGCCTTCCTCACCTTCAACCATGGCTGCCAAACCAGCCTGTGTCAATTGTCCCTAATTCATCCTGCTGGTAGACCTTACCTGCAGCTGTCCCAGCCCTTGTGCTTTCTCTTCTAGGAGCCACCAGAGCTCAGCATAGTATTCCAGATAAAGTCTTACCATTGCTTTGTACTCTGCAGTGATTCGCTTTGTATAACTGCCTTGTGCCATGGAATTCAGATTTTTCTGCCTCTGTTGGATATTGCCTATCTTGATAAGCTGAAGGGTCCTATTTGTATTTTCTGAAGTAAGGCAAGATGAGGGTTCGCAATCATCCTATGCTCAACTAATCCATTTGCTTCTCCTCCTCAGTCATTTCCACTGCAGTGTTCCCAGCCTAAATGAGAAAATTCTTATGATTAGTCCCAAAGTGTATGAACTTGCCCTTTGTTCGCTTGAATTTTATTCCATTTCTATTGCTTCATGTTGAAGGTCATTGAGTTCATTTGAACAATATCCCAATGCTCCTCTGTACTTCTATCTCCAAATTTTGTACCATCAGCAAATTCTTACAGTACCAAAGTCGCTAATGAAAAAATTACACAAAACCGAGGAACGGTCCTTCGGTAACTTGGCCAGGAGCCTATTTCCATTTAATATTCTGTTTTATCCAGTTCTTCCCTCATTTTTCAACCGTATCTTCTTCTTTTTAACTCACAACTCTTCACGTAATCCTACATCAAGTGGTTTAATGAAGAGAGAAAATCAGCTCTGCTTTTTACTTGTATAGAGCAATGATTATTAAGAAAAAAAATATTTTTGTTTAGTATGACTAACTTTCAGCAAGCCTAGGTTGTGTGTTGCCCTGATTTCTATTTAAATCCAGGCCTTGTTTTTGTTTATTTCCTCCAAATATGTTCTAAGCCTTTATAGACCTCTAGGATCAGACCAGTAGAACTACAGTTGCTCAGAATATCTTCTTTCATCCTAGTTTTAAATACAATAGAACAGCTCCACATTACAAGACAAATCTTTAATCGCCCTTACTGGAGGTCTTGGCTTTGCTGGACAATTGACTACTCCACCAACAGATAGACATTGTTCTGGCTCCATGTCCTTTCTTTATTTTTGTATTAAAAAGACTCAAGAGTCTTTCATTGGTTTTCCATGTTATATGATGCAGCTGCATGCTGAAGCTAGTTTGAAGATAAATCTGCCATTTTGTGCTGCTGTTGGTACTCTGCTTTCAGTGACGTTGCATCATGTTATGGCAGATGAATATCTGGTATCTCTGATAGTTTGTTTCTCTGGTTTTGGTACACATTTATTTTAACCCAGTTACTAGGAACTTCTACCTTATGCCCTGACACTGCTCCTTCAGTTCCTTCCTCTTTTCCCCTCAAACACCAAAGATAAATCCCTTATAGAGAGTGACAGGGAGGGTAAGGCTGCTTCAAGCACCAAAGTGGCACATTGCTGTGGAAATGTCTTAATTGTGGGATTAGTTATTTCTGGTAAAAGTTTTAATGGTACAGTCTGGCATGTTACCTTATGATGTCAGTTCAGGTAGGCAGATATTTCTTTCAGTGTGAATGGCTATGCCTTTCATGAAAAGCAGTATCTGTTCTATGGCAATTTCAATAACTGACTATAATTTCATTTTGCGTTATGAGGATGGTTGATGCCTCTTCATGTTACGCTCTTGTAGATTACAAGAATTTATAGCTATTCAATACAGAATAAGTAATTTAAAAAAAAAAGTGTGTAAATTGTTTAGAGTATATCTCCCCGGTGTCTGCTATGAAATATACTTGTGGAATTTCAGTCTCTTTTTGCTTTTGGGGGAAAAGGATAGATTTTCAAAGGGAAAAAAAAAAAATTCAAAGCAATCAAGGCACAAAGATGACTAGGTCTTGAATTAGAGCAAATTAATGTAATCTCCAATGACCTAAGTAGTTTCATTCTTTTTCCTCAGAAACATTGTAATTGAGCAATAGTGTACATTTTTGTTTATGCTTCATTTCTATTATAATTTTATGTTCTATTATTTTATACTAGGGTTTCAACAGAATATATCAAAATCGAAAACCATAGACATTCTTCAGTCTGGGAATCCAGACAAATCTAAAACCTACTCACTGGAAAAACTTACACAAACAATGGGAGCTCAATAAAAACTCATGATTCATTTCAAAACTAGCAGAGAAGCAACTTATTTTTGACAAGGAATCTCTGAATCTTCCCCTTCAGATACCCTCATTTTACCTAGACAATAAAATTAGTACTCAAAATCACAGTGCATCCAGGGGCAAGACTGTCATGATGAAATTTAAAAGATACCAGCAAGCAAATCAGAAGCATCTAACCTGTTTTTAAAAGCAATAATAAGTCCTCATCTCCATAAGGAGGAGGCCTAAAAGATAACCTGCCTTGAAGATGACCTTCAAAGGGAAAAAAGAAACAAAACCTGAGAATAAGTACAAGGGCAGAATGCCCTCAATAAGCAAGACTTGCAGAGGTCAGCTTACTACAAAAAAAACTTTAAACAACTGTTTATAGTCCTTGCTGGATAATGCCTGATTTACCACTGTTACCCAGAAAGCTCCAAACAGCTGGGGCAAAGTACAATTAACTGTGATGTGGAAGGATTCACAAAGGTCTGAGGTTTATAATAAAATGTTTTTACATGGTTCATGTAATTTAGCAGCACAGTCCTCTTGCAATATGTCTGTGTGCAGTTTCTGCAGTGTCCATCATGAAAATTAAAATGGTCATTTGGAGGAGAGATAACAGAATTGAGGTGCAAGTCTCTCCCGACTGCAGCTGTCAACCTTTGGTAGCCTTTGTGGATTTACACAATATCAGACTGCTCTCTAAAGGCTCTGAATTTAAAGCGAAAGAGGAATGCAGGTGAAGGGTTAAATCTCAGAAGGGAACAGAAAAGTCTACATAAAATTTGGCTTTGTTACTGAAAACTTCATATGTGTTTATACATACACGCATGTGTATAGATGCATATATTTACATACACAAATATACGTAATGTCCTCTCCTCAAAAACTTTGAATCCTTTAAGTGAAACATTTAAATACAGCACTGAAAACAGGAACTGAGAATGTGAGAAACAGAAAAGAAGGGGCACTTCAGTATCAAGTGCACTACATAAGTAAAGTGAATAAGTTGTGGCAAGCAAAGGTAAACTGTGGCCATTTCCTTCATCTTCCAGATTCCTCTTTTGTTCAGCCCGCTGAAAATGTATTCCTAAAGTATCATTGAAACTTCCACTCCAACTGTCTATGTGATCTATGCTCTCATTGAACTATTCAGCTGGGTTTAAGGGTAGGACATTTTCTAGGGACATTACTGCTCTTTTAGAAACCAAGCTCCTTTCTCTGCTGAGTCCTTTTTCATTTCAGACAGTGTTTTTCATTTTCAGACAGGAGAGAGAAAAAAAAAATCAACATGAAGACAACTCATTTTTTCATTCAGTTACCTACAAAAAGTATGAGGGAAAGGCCTGGATTAATTGTTACCTTTGAAGCTATTACTGTGGAATGGAGATCTTATAATTAGTTAGAGATTGATAATATCTGCAGGCTGGGACACTGGGATGATGGGTACTTTGCAACTATACAAAAAGCAGGATCATCTAATACTTTTCTATTCATAAAGTAAGTCCTTCTGCCCTCTCTAGGCATGGGAAGCCCATACAATGAGAGAATTTGACCCTCAGGATGGCTTACAGAATTGCTAGTCCCCTCAATTACCCTGCTCACATATGGGGAGCTCAAAGAAATGCATCACACCATAATATGATTGTCCCTCATTCAATCTAGGAAGATCATTATCTCTGGAGTTAATAGTACAATATTTAACCCAGCAGAGTGTATTTAGAGTTGCTATTAAACAACAATATTGAACTAAGTAATAACCAGCCCTTGTCTCAGCTATTTATGATTCCAGCAATAGATTATATGCATCACTGGCTTTCTCTTCTGGCATCTGTAAACTCTTCTGACTAGTTAAATGCTCCAGCATTGATACTAGAAGCAGCAATCACTACATGCCGATTTGCTGCTAATGAAGGAAACAGATCCAAGACCTAGGGTCACCTTCCTTTATCCACAATGCATTCTAATTTTTCTAAAACAAGGTTTATTTGGTAGGGAGAGGGGAGAAGGAGGGGGAGCAGAGTTCTGCTGATTTTATTGTACAGCTCTGAAAGGAAAGCAAGATAAACAGATAATCATTTCTCTGTCTCCAATTTACATGAGCCCTCCCCTGGTACTTATGCTGCAAAGTCAGGAAAAATTGAGGTGTATGAAACAGAGCCTTAGTGCTTCTTCATCTTGAGTCAAGCCAAACTGCATGTGTGCATGTAAGTCACTGCTAGAAGCTTCTAGTTACATATAACCATCACTTTTTTCAACTCTTAACTGTTTATGCTAGAAAGCAGATGATACAGAATTAATCAGATAAATCCCATCCAGCAAGGAAAAACAATTGCACTGCTGTGTTCCCTCACACTGATTGCTTATAATCCCCCAGTAGCTGCCAAGGGATAGCCCTGGAAGGGAAGCTGGTTGTCAATACAGACTAATGGGCTCTCCCACCACCCTTCCTGAAAGAAAAAATCATTCCTGTAAATTGAGAATGTAACAATCTTGAAGTATGTGGCTAACAACCTAGACTGGTACTTCCCCAGGCTAGAGGCGTAGAAAAGCTGTTGGGCGACATGAGCGTAACATGTTTATACACTGTTTAGGTGGGCTCCACAAATGCTGTTACAATGGTTTTACTTCCTTAGTTTTCCCCGTAACTTCAAAAATAACACAGTAACAAATCCATTACTTTTCCCTTCTTCTGCTTCTGAAATGCTATGCTTTCTGGTTGGTGCTAAATGCCCATGACACTCCAGCACAGAGGTGGCCATACTTCAGGAGGAAGGGTGGACGGTATTCCTTCATCATAATGTACCACATATGCAAATAAAGCAATACAGCAGTGAGTTAACAAGTGTTCCGGAGCGCACATGTTAGTACCAAGATGACAATCTGTAAGCACAGAATGCTTTCCGTCAATTCTCTTCCCTTTCTTGCCAGCAACAGCCCCAGTCCCACCCACAAACCAATGCTTGACTGCAGTGCTTAAACTAAGAGATCTCTCCTTGAATAACCTACTACTGCAGGTACTGTGGAAATGGCAGGTGCAGAAATCTCAACCATCATCCTAATGAAAGGCTGCAGTGATGACAAACACAGGCAAATTCATTATGCAAATGAGCGCTGGTTCCTGATATGGGTGCTGAACAGATCTCTTATTTTATCTCATGTCCTTTTTCCTGCCCTAGCAATCTCCTTGCTCTGCTCATCATCTGCAGCAGGGTAGAAACTCCACCTGCAGATGATATTGAGTGAGGATAGTTGATTAGTGTGAAGATCAATTAGATCTTCATTGGACTTAGGCTGGAGATATGAGCCCATGAAGAAGGAAAAAAGTCATTGAAAGAGCTCGTAGATTTACAGGGAGAGGACAACAGAAAGAAAGTCTAGGAATTACAAGGCCAATAAGAATAGGCTAAGAAAAGCACTAGAGACTTGAATACTTTCTTACAAATATGTGGATTTAAGACACATGGTTATCTGTTATGAAGGAGTTCAAACTGTCTCAGAGAGAGGCCTGAGGATGAATTACAACCAGAACCACAACAGCCCGTGCTTTTCCCTCTATTTTACTCCTTTCCAGCAGCAGCAGTGTTAAGGAGGATGTAGTTTATGGTACAGTTAAAACTAAGCTTAAGAGACTGCACAAATAGCCTGAAAGAGGTGAACATGTATGCAGAAATGTGCAGGGAAAGTATCATAAAAGCTCAGCCATTTGACAAAATGGCTTTGAAAGGTTATACTATACACAGCTGTTTATAGATTATTTTAAGGTAAAAAAGACCCATGTTATCCTGCAGCATCAAACTCTCAATAATATTAATGGTAACACTTCACCTAGGAATTCCTCTACTCTGCTCAATAACTTCTGGAATGGTTAAAACCCTCTTAGAAAGAAATCTCATTGCAGTTAAAGGACTGAAAGTGATGGAAAACTTTTCCTCTCAGCTGTCAGCCAACATTGTTAATTACATCTGCTGTTAGAAAATAAATCAGAAATAAAAAAAGATCTTACTCTCATTTTTAATTCATCTGGTTTCAATTTCCAGCTACCACTTTTTCTTACAACTTTGTCTAAAATTAATGAGCCCTCTCCCGCCTCTGAGCTGTATACTAGATAGCTCCACTGGAGATACTTTGAGGGTGAAATCTAGTTACCTTTTAACCTTATTATAGACAGGAGCAGCAAAATCTCTCCTGTGATGCTTCCCCATTCACTTCTAGAGGCTGAACTTTAGGGAGCACTTCTACAAGTGACAAAGTGATTTTTTCCGGTTTGCAGTGCAGGGCTCCCCGGGGGGATTCTGCACTGCAGGAAGTGCCAGAAATGGTGCTTGTTCTCAGACACAGAGCTCTGGGATGTAGGTGAGGGCTGAAACTGTCTGATCACTTTATGTACCTCAATGTTCAACTTGTGGCAACATGTTCCACACTCAGGTCACAGAAATCCTTAGCCTAGACATGAAGATCCAAGCCTCAGCTCTCGGCCAGCTGTTCCCCAGCTGCACCAGCAGAAAGAAAACACAGACTTAAGAAATGATGTGAACAGAGTGAAAGTGCAAGGGGCACCAGGCAAGAAGGATTCAGCTGTCATCTCTTACCTTTACAAACCCTGACACTTGGGTTTCTTTTCCTCCTTTTGAAATCAAAATGACACCTGTACTAAGAAATCTTATAAGTGTATGGGATCAAACCATAAACTTAGGCACATAAAATATTGTTAGAGGAATATGAGTTGGCAGTCTCATTAGTTTTAAATAGTTTACAACATAGAATTACATCTTTAGTCTACACTATGGTTTGCTCTGAAGAATGCAAATACCAAACCCTCTATCAGAGGACAAAATTAGCTTAGTAATTTCCAATCTTCTCTAACCTTCCCTCTAGTAGAGAACAAATAATTTTTTCAATTTCTTTTTTTCTTAAATCTCATCAACGTTATTCCATTTGCATTCATTGTTACTGGATTTTATCAAGGCCCCAAGAAACAGAGATGTAAAGAGATGTTGGAAAAATCTTAGAGTATCTCTCTAAACTTTTCTTATTTCTCAGAATTTTTTTTGAGTTATCCATATAACATCCACACACAAGATGCTTTTCAGCTACTACAAACAGGAAGCACTTTTAATGCAATGTTTACACTTGACTATAGAGACTGTTACCAACAAAAGAGAAACCTCATTGACTGTGAAAGGAAATTAGGACCTTAGCTGTCTGATGTGACTCTTACAGCTTCACCTGCCCGCAAAGAACACCAATCATGCCATATCCAGGTACACTAGCAACAGTAGAGCCCTTTTGCTAAATCAAGTTGAAGCAATTTAGAAACAAATAAAGAAGCAAATAATATCCACACGTGAATTTCTGCAGACTCATAGCACTCCACACTGTCCCAAGGAATAGTCCCTTGTCCTGAGGTTGCCCATCTACCAGAATTATTTAAAAGTTTCAGACCTAACTAGTTGCTCCACAGCTATAATGCAGTTGCTTCTGTGGTACATCACTGGAACATCCACCCAATAGTACTAGACAGAGGAGTGGAATTCAGGACAGGATGATATAAAATTCTTTAAATCAGGGTATTCAGCTCCTAGCCCTTACAGCTCTTTAGGGAACAGATATGGGATTCTTAAATACACCAAAGGTAGAATTCATACACCAATATAAACTGTATAAAACCATTTAAAAATTATGCATCCAACTGCTTACGCTGGTGTCCAGTTTTCTTTTCTCTGCAAAGTAGAGACAAGTGACTTCCAAAGGGCAATTCCTTCAAAAACTGGTACCTAAAATTTGGTAGTTTGAATTGCCATGTGTTTTTCATTGGGCAGAAAAGGACCCTAGCTAATCTACTTTTGAGACATATATTTTGTTTGTTTAAATTACAAGGCATACATCCTCATTGCCATCTATTTTGATTTTACATTTCAGATTGACTCCTCATCCTGGGAGAGGGATTTTGCTGAAGAAAGAGTCATACAACTATCAAATAATGAACAAAAATTCACAAATCCCCAGCACTCAACAAGCACGGTACACTCTGCCTTCCCCAAGAACAGGTGTTGTCACGGATATCAATCCATGAAGTCACTACAATCCCTAGTACTATGCTAAGAAACCATAGATAAAAGGAAGAAAATTACTTATTTTAGTACTGTGTGACTTACGCAAAATGTTCCAAAACTAATATTGGAAACTATACAACTGCCTGAATATGTCTCTCCAAAGGTATTAATAAAATCTCATATGAAGACCCAGAGTGGGAAGTCCTTAATCATTACTGTGATCTTAATTGGCATCGATTTTTCATCCATCTGAGAGCTCTTTGTTTCCAGAGGGAATGCCTACGTTCACAGGAGTAGAAATGACATCAATCCAGAAAGCAAATGAAACTAAAATTAAGCATTTCTTTAGCTTGTTTCTGAACAACCCAATAACTGACAGGAGCATTACTCATCACAGATTCTGAAGAGTAAGTCTCCTGAGAGCAGTCCTTTTTTTCTCCTACTCAAAAATGCACATACATTTCTTCTCATTCTTTCCTCTGGGCGTAAGGTGTCAAAAAGGAATAGAGCTTCCTAAACATGTTCAGTTTAAATGTCCTGTATGCTTGGATATGAAATCAGCAGTTCTAAGTAATTGTAAGCAGACTGTACACATCCATACGTAGTAACTGACAGAATGTATAAATAGGTATCTCCAGGAGGAAAGAAAACTTTAATAGGCACCTCAGGATTACTCAAAGAGTACACGAATGTGAAAGAGCAAGCCAATGTAATCCAGCCACATTTAACTGATGTAATGTCTCATGCAACATTGGTGTCACAATTTCATGAGCTAACAGGAGGCACAGCCTGACCTGAAAACTTAATTAATACTCCACATTATTCCAAATTAAATCAAAAGATTTTCAGTGAATATTGGCCTGGTTTTCATCCAGCTCCACGAAGGCATTTATCTGTCACCTGCGTACAACCATGGGTAAGTCCCATAATGACCCTGGACCTCTGAAAGTGAAGGCAGGCTTTGGATGGAATCCACAGGGTCTGAAGCAATTCACTATTACTTGATGACCTGGAAGAAAAGGAATAATAAATCTGGCCTGGCTCAACTATGAGGCTGGTGGTTTGCTTGCACACAGCACTTACTTTTCCCTGTGAATGAGATGAACCTGTGACCTGGTATGTATCAACTGAGCATTTCAATTCATCTGGAAGTCAGAAGAGATTAGCAGCTGTAGCTCCACTCTCTAACTGTACATGGCTTGTAATTAGATGGTGTAGACGCACAGGGTATGTTGCAGTTCTTGGCATTCGTAATCTTCACAAGCACTCATTACAAGGAAAAAACCCAAATAATTGAAGGGGAGAGCTCAACAAGAAAAAAAAAAACCAACCAGTTATTTTAAGCCGATTTGGTTGCTTTTTCTATTGCCCTTTAACACTAATTCTTTCTGATGACACAATGGGAACTGGCCCACCGGTGAGTTATTTCGTTCAGATTTATCCCATGCTGACTCCTACAGTGATACAGAGAAAATAATTTAATTCCTTGGATTGAGTAGCAAACCAATAAAGAGTATAATTTTGCAGAGACATCATAATCTGGTGAGGAAAGATTTGTACAACTTAAGGCAGCAAAGAAAGGAATAACAGCTTTCTCAGAGAAGTAAGAAACTGGGCTTCTTGCTGGAAGCAGCCTCAACTCTTGCAGCAAAGCCTGATCCAAAGCATTAATTTTCACCAAGTTCAGCAGACAATGGGCAAAGTACTCAGCAAGTCCTAGGACTGAGCATTTATTCCCAGAATTACTGTCAGTGAGTTAGAAATAATTGATCTATAACAACATATATAGGAAAAATAAAAAGAAATACACTTTTGTCTCTTCTGACCTAGTTTCAAACTTGATCTAATGTGCCTTGGTTTCTTCCTTAACCTCACCTCAAACAGCTGCTTTTCATTCCCTCCACCAATGCTTGCATTTCCTGAAAGGCTGTGAAGATGTAGGTAATAAGCAAATCACTAACAAAATACACATTTTGGCTCCTACTCTGCCCTCATCTGTACTGATATGGATTGTGCCAGTCTGCATCTGACACCTCAATAATTTCATAACGTGAAGATCAAAGAGAGAGGGTCTAGCCCATCACGGAAAGACTGACAAATCAATACTGTTTGTTTTACAGATCTTCAACCAATTGCTATGTCTGGCCTGCTGTGTACCAATGTGAAGTTAAGCATTGTATTAAACGGTTAATTTTCAGGGTGGCAAAAGAAGGTTTAGGGAGAAACATAAAATAAAAAACTGCTACATTTTAAGACTTCCCAGAACATCCAGAACAAATCTGTTTCCTGTTTAGTCAAACACTGAATTTCGATAACCAAGATTAGAGATTTTCTAATTGGTGACAACAGAATTGTCTTATTTGAATAGGGGAGTAATTTACATTTCCTTCATTAAATATATATCTATACTGTATCATAACTTTGCTTTCTTTCCATTATACATTATTATATCTTATTGTAGAATGAGAAGCCACAAATCACCAGTGCCACACACGTGTCAATATTTAATATACTTGTTGATTTCTTCACAGAGTCTCTCTTGTCTTCGTGAAAGAGGCCTGGAGCCCAGCTATTAATCAGGCTCATAGCTTTTTCTTAACTGTGGGACAAAGCAGACACCAGGTTTAAGGAACCAGAGCTTACCAGTTAGGATCCAATGGGATATGTAATCAAGTTGGGGTATCCAAGAGAGGATCCGCATTCAATTAAAGTGTATCTATATTCCCATTATACCAGTGTTTTCAGGACTAAGCAGTCATTACAAAAATCAAATTCAATTTCAGAGAAGAAAATTTACTCAATTTAATTTGTCAAGGGAGTGATTATATTCTTACAAAGATGTAATTTCTGTTTTGAGATCAGCATATACTTAGAGAATGCAGTTAAGCTTTCAGTCCTGCAGCTCCTTCATCAAACCCCACAGGTTACCATAGATGCAACAGCAGTAAAACCCACTATCAGAGAGCAAAACTGCTGCACTGCAGTCACTCCAAGTGTAAGGGTCCTACCACACCCTACATGATAAAATCAAGAGTTGCTACAGGATGGAATTCAGCTATGAAGGACATGACCACCCTGCTGCACCAGAACAGGGCACTGTTGGAAAGATGGTTTAGTGTTTTCCACTAACACCTTTAATCTGAGCACTCTAACATCTCAGTCATGAGAGAAATTCAAACTACAATATTAATCCCTAGGACTCATTGTATTTAATGCCAGACTGGCAGCTTTTGAAAGGCAAGCCCTGTTGCTGATCCCTAGGTGTGTAACCCCATCAGATCTGACCTGACTTCCATGGTCTCCTTGCTCCCTAAAGATTCCCTTGGGAGGCTGCTGTCATGAGCAGCAATTAGCGTTAATTTAGATGAGATTTGTTATGATGCAGACACCTAAGAAAAACTGAACTAGAAGCATTAATTCATGTTACTCAGATAAATGAACAGCGTTGGTGACAGCTTTCAGGTAGTGTCAACAAAGATGACTCTAAACTAATGACTTATGTAGAGGTCTCTTCATCCTGAACCTTATGTTCTTTGAGGGAGAAAATGACAAGCAGTTTCACTCTTTCCTTTGTTATTAATGGGCAACAATTTAATGAGTGGTTAATTGAGACTTCAGCCACATTCATTATCCATCTACTATTATTACACTTACCTCAAACAAGACACGTATATTTTGCCCTCAGCCTCCCCTTAACTTAGATGGTTGTCTCAGTGGTTGTCTGACCAGCCTCTACTTTACTGGCTCAGGACCCCGGATAAGAATCACTGGCAAATCTGGTTTGCAGCATAGAAAAGAGTTAAGAGTCTCCATAGATTGTTTAATAAAGGTAGTGTCATTTTCAATTACACAGCACAAACACTCCAGTAAATTCTACGTCACGTCACCAAGGAAACTCACTGCAATAATTCAGTCAAAGCCAAAGAGAGGATTTCTACAACAGTTTAATAATAAAAATGTGTTCTTCTCTGTTGCCCTTTATCCAAGGATATCAGTACTTTTCACCCATATTAATTCATTTTATTAACACAACTTCAGAGTGTAATTTCAGGAAATTAATTGAGTATGACATTCCTGCATATCCTAACTGTTGATCCCTTGCCATCTCTCTGCAGACCAAGAAAACTCCCCATGAGCATCTCCAAATTAAGGTAAGAAATTCCTTCTCCCACCCTATGCTTTATGCACCTAGCATCTTGGACATGACAAATGTAAAAATTAAGGAAGTATAATATTCTTGTATATACTTTGCAGTTCATCTGAATTTTCTTTTATAGACCCCTGTAAGAAGTGAACCAGCATGGAATACATAGAGCCAGGAATTACAAAGGCTACTGCGAAATGAAGGACAGAAATAGTTTGATTCTTTTTTAACCATGGCTCTTTATGTATTTGTATCCAGAGCTCCTGTAATGACATAAAACAGTGGATCATGATGTCCATCCAAAGAGAGAAAAAGGACTTTATAGTGGTAATCAACCAAACAGCCACAGGCTCACAAGATTTTCTTCCCCTAGAGATGCTCTATCACATGTGCTATGACACCACATTTCCCTGCTCCCTGAATTAGGTTCCCTATTCAGGAGAACAAACTCTCTCTGTTTACTGCAAAACTAGTGCACAGGCTGATTCTTTCCTTTTATATCCTAGCACAGGAGACACAGAAAGGCAGAGTAGTGCCCAAGCACTTCAGGAACTGACAGCACCACAACTAATGGCTGCAGCTCATATTTTTATTGCTGCCTTTAACTTGTTTTTATTTCATTGTTTTCTCTCTATTTTCACATAGCTCAACTTGACCTATGCTCAGGTCACTGCCAGCCTCTTTATTGACATTGTATCTTCAGTGAAGATTCATCCTCGTTCTTTTCTAAATGTTAGAAGTCTCTCTTCTCTTGACAAATATGGATTTTTAACACTGCCTTTGGCATGCTCAGATATAAATCCTTGTGTGCTGGAGGGGACATTGCAGGGGGAAAATGGGAGAAGAAATCATGTATGTTGCCTGCTCAAAAGGACTGACCACACAGTCTGAGAACATTCCCCCCAAACCAGCGGAGGAACACACAAGCTATAACTCAGCTTTTAATGAGACAACTGCTATTTCATGCACAGAGATAACTATTGATTTGCTCATCACTGGAAAGGTGAAGGTGCAACTTCTCCCCTTCCCACCCGCTTCTCTATAGCCTGTCACCTTTCAGAAAGATGACACACACAAGTAGCACATAGCTGAAATGCCACAGCAGGCACAAAGAGTGTTCGAGGACACAGGATTCCCAGAGCTTGCACAAGAAATACAGACCTACCAGCTTGTTCCACAGCTGGTCCATAGCTGGACATTTAATCCATAGCAGCACTTGCTCTCATCTGGGTCTGATCAGTGTTTATTCAATGCTAACTGCAATTCACTAGGAGCAGAGCCAGTCCTGTTTTTCTTCATTCTTAGTTCATAGAATGTTAGGGGTTGGAAGGGACCTCTGGAGATCATCCCGCCAAAGCAGGAACACCCAGGGCATGCCACACAGCAACACATTCAGGCAGGCTTTGAAAACCTCCAGAGAAGGAGACTCCACAACCTCTCTGTGAAGGCTGTTCCAGGCTCTGTCACCCTCACAGTAAAGAAGTTTGTCCTTATGTTGAGGTGGAACCTTTTATGCTCAAGTTTACTCCTTGCCCTATTATTGGGCACTACAAAAACGAGATTGCCTCCTTCCATTTGACACCCACACCTCAGATATTTACAGACATTAATAAGATCCCCTCTCAGTCTTCTCCTACCAAGACTAAACAGCCCCAGTTCTCTCAGTCTTTCTTCAATGGGGGAGATGCTCAAGTCCCTTAATCATCCTCGTAGCGCTCCATTGGACTCTTTCCAGTAAATCCCTGTCACTCTTAAATTAGGAAGCCCAAAACTGGACACAGTATTCCAGGTGTAGTCTTACTAGGGCAGAGTAGAGGGGGAGAAGAACCTCCCTAGACCTGCCAGACACACTCTTCTTAATGCAACCCAGGATGCCATTGGCCTTTCTGGCCACAGGGGCACATTGCTAGTCCTACATTACTAGGACTAGGACTGCAGAGCTGTGAAGCTGTCAGTGCTGGGCTCAAGAGTAGTGCACAGCATCCAAAAAGGTTTAAAATCCAGTAGTGAAACCTGTATTTAAATCCTGAATCAAAAGTGGGAAGAGCTAAAAATTCAAATAAAATTAAAATGAAATAAGGACAGTTTCTTCCTGATTAACCAAGGCACTACTACTTGTGTCTGATCATCCCTCTCGGAGTCTGTATGTTATATATTGATCTTACTGCTTGCACTTTATAACATGCATACTTTTTAGGACCAATAAAATCACATATAATTTAGAACTTAGAGAAAATAGCCGAGACATAAGAAAGACTTGGAAAATGAACACGATATAGTCAGATCAGACTAGTTCTGATTATTTTACAATTGTATGTATACACACACAAATGTGTGTGTATATATATAAACTGAAACAAAATTGACAGCAATCCAATTTATTCTAGATTTTTCTAAAATCCTAAATTAGACTGGGCTTGAATGCTAGCAAGAGCAATGAGCAATTTCTCAAAGGGTCTGGCCTTATTACTAAGCTACTCTGGTAATAATAATGCCTGAATCCAAAGGCTTGTTTACATGGTCTGCTGCCTCCCTGCATGAACTATTGACCATCTGTGTAAAAGTTTCCTGGGCAATGGATTGGACTCAAGTATGTGATGATCCCATACTAGCAATAATGGGGAAAAAAAAAGGGGGGTGGGGGTTATTATCCCCCAGAATCAAAGGCTTAATAAAAGTAACTCAACTTGAGCTAGACTGTGTTGCCAGGAGCTACGGGTGGGAGAATGAATACCAAGAGATTTTTAGGGATGTATTTTCATTTACGTAACAGTTTCCAAAGGAGGAAAAACAAGCATGAGAATGGGAATCAGAACTGAAATAGTGTGAATGATAGCTACTAATACTTTACATAGATCAGAAAGCCATTGCAGCCATGAATAACCAAGGCATGGATTTATAGAACCACATCCTAATTTCTGAAGTCTCTTTTTACATCTTTGTATCGTTAGGGTGGTACCTATTCAGAAGTGTGTTAAAGGCAGCACAGTGTTACACACTCTGTGCGGGCAGACAAGAGGTTAAATGCTTTATGAGTTTTTCATTAAACTTTAGGAGTGTGCTTCCATTACATGGCTCTCCAGTGAACTGTGAATTTAACACAATTTACACAGTGATCGCTGAGAGACTCTACACAATTTCTGCTGTTTGGCTAACAAACAGGCACTCGATAAGGCATGTTAAACTGGTGACTTCCCATCCCCAGCCCAGTCTCACAAGTGAAAGTTGGGTGAGTGTAGACTGCTGACCCTGTTAAATTGATGCAAGCTTTCCTTAAACACTTCTTCGTGAAGATGTTCCAGCCTGATTAATTTCCATTTATTTACCATTACAAACAGACACTGATACAAACACCAGAAGCAGATGAAGATGCTCTGGCTCACTGGCTGTTTGCCTGTCACATTACCAGAGCTTTCTGGCCACTAATTCAGGAAGACCAAAAGGGAACTTGGACACATCTCTCAATTACTTCTGTTCCTAATTTGAGATTTTGGAATAAGATAACTTTCCAAACAATTTATTCTAGGAATCTGTAAAGTGCAGCAGCAGAGGGACAGAGAGATGATGTTTTGCCACTCTCTCTGGGGGGCAGTGGTCTTCAGGATAGGGGCAAGGAGATCTAGGAGAGTGGCAGTGCCTTTAATTCTGACTAGCTTTAGCAAAATTTGTCTCTCAACCCTTCTATCAAATGCATTTACCAAACTTTCAGATGAGTTTAAACCAATCAATTTCAAATCACTTTCAAGTTTGTATCAGTGCAACTTTGCATGTAGGAAAACCTTTGATGAGCTCTTTACCAGGGCCTTGACTCTACAAGCACTCAAGTATGCTCTTCATTTTAAGCACATTCCTCAAACCTATTGATCTCAATCCACTTCAGTGGATTATAAACATGTACTTAAAGTTGGAGACCTATATCAGTGCTTGCTTAATACAAATTTGTCAATGCTGAAGTGGACTAGATTTAGACACACTGAAAATGAAGCTGATCTTTTAATATTTTCCTGATGTGCATAGACTTATTAAACATATTTCAGAGCTTTGCTATACTGGAAACCAAAGCATTGCAATAGAAATCTATCTGAAATGACAGTTCAGATGATCAGATCAGAGCTCCTATGTCTCTACCTCCCATGTGATAGCTGTGAACTCATAAGCATTCAGGAAGTTGGGACCAGCTCCTGGAAACAAGAGGAGGGAGGAAGAGAGGATTTGCACACCAGATAAGCAAGTTGCCATTGCATTGCAGTCACACATGGCTGAATTCAGCATTCTTCAGTAAAAAAAAAAAAGAGCCAGAACACCCTAACCTGGTGGCACACCATCAGTATAGCTCCACTGTTTCAGATAGAATTGTACCACAGTGCTCCTAGAGTTGCTCTTGAAAGACTTTAAAGTCTCAGTAGTATCAGAAGAAGGAAGAGTTACCTCATGCAGCTATTGGCAAGGACAACAAAAAGCACACGCAAGTACATATAATGACATCTAGCCCTTTCTGATAGCACCTCCAGGCACTCTTTGATTCAGCAATACAGGCTTGGCTGGTGATGGCGTCCCAGTTTTACTCCCTGTCTGTGGGGATCAGTGCCTCAATATTTAACTGTATGTAAAAGGCAGCAGCAGCCTGCAGTTCAGGTTCTGGTGAAGAGCACACACGATGGCTGTCAGTCACACTGCCATCTTGCCAAATGAATCCTCTTGTCCTTCTCCTATCTCTCCTTTCCTAAGTAAATGCAGACACATTGATGTACTGAGGCAGAGCCAACAGTCTGGTTCAGTATCTGACAACCACAGTAACAAACCGAAGAGAGAAAGATCTAAGAGCCCACAGATATGTATGTGATGACTTCCCCTCTTTATCCAAGCTAGATCTCATCCCAATGCCTCAAGCAGAAGAACATGGCATGAAAGATTAGTTTAAGATGTGAATCACCAAGAGTAGTATCTCTTTGCTAATGTTATTTAACATTCAGCCCCATCATTTTTATTTTCACGTAAGTGGCCAATTTATTTCTTGAGGCTTCATATTGTCTAGACTTCAGCAATTTCCTCTTGCAATGAGTTCAAAAGTCTAATTAAATGCCATGTAAAAAAGTATTTCTTTCAATAAGTTTTGAATTTTCCACCTTCTATTTGAATTGAATGGCCATGCATAAGAGAATCTTACATTTTCTAAAATAAGACTAAGTTTTGGTATCCATGTGAGGGCTATGGGGATGACTTCTGTGAGAAGCTGCAAGAAGCTTCCCCTATGCCCAACAGGGCCAATGCAGCCAGCTCCAGGATGGACCTGCCTGGCCAAGGCTGAACCCATCAGCAGCAATGGCACCACCTTTGGGATAACATATTTAAGAAGGGGGGAACAAACCTCATGTAACTGCAACTACAGCAGGAGAGAGGATTGAGAATATGTGAGAGAAACAACACTGCAGACACCAAGGTCAGTGAGGGAAAAGGGGGAGAAAATGCTGCAGGCCCTGGAGCAGAGATTGCCCTGCAGCTCATGGTGAAGACCACAGTGAGGCAGGTGGTCCCCCTGCAGGCTAAAGGCAGAGCAGATAGCCCCATGCAGCCTGTGGAGGCCAAAGGCAGAGCAGATAGCCCCATGCAGCCTGTGGAGGCTAAAGGCAG
>JANVCC010000077.1:4263341-4636859 GCA_025345505.1 Todiramphus chloris collaris
TGTGGAGGCTAAAGGCAGAGCAGATAGCCCCATGCAGCCTGTGGAGGACTCCACACCAGAGCAGGTGGCTGCCAAAGGAGGCTGTGACCCCACTGGAAACCCACGCTGGAGCAGGGTCCTGACATGAGAGTGAGCAGTCTGTTCCTGAAGGACTGCAGCCTGTGGAAGGGACCCACGCTGAAGCAGTCCATGAAGAACTGCAGTAGTGGGAAGGACACACGTTGGAGAAGTCCATGGAGGACTGTCTCCCATGAGAGGGACCCTATGCTGGAGCAGGGGAAGAGTGTGAGGAGTCCTCCCTCTGAGGAGGATGGAGCAGCAGAGAAAACATGGGATGCACTGACCTCAGTCCCCACTCCTTGTCCCCTTATGCTGCTTGAGGGGAGAAGGCAGAGAAAATTAAGTTGAGCCTGGGAAGAAGGGGGTTGTGTGGGGGAAAAGCATTTTAAGATTTGGCTTTATCTTCTGATACCCTACTCTGATTTGATTGGTAACAAATTAATTTTCCCAAAGTCGAGTCTGTTTTGCCCATGATGGCAATTGCTGAGTGATCTCCCCCTGTTCTTGCTCAACCCACAACCTTTAACTGTTATTTTCCCTCCCTTGTCCAGCCGAGAAGGGAGAGTGACAGAATGGCTTTGGTGGGCACCTGGCATCCAGCCAGGGTCAACTCACCACAATGATTCATTATTTGGTCTTCCATCTTGGCTTCTCTTATTCATCTGTTTTCCTTGCTATCACATTCTTCTCATAAGTTTTCAGAGAGAAGCCTTCTGCAGTACTTGATATTTTGCTCAGCCTTTTCTGAATCCTCTCTAAGTCAGCCATATCCTTGTCAAAGGGGAATGTCCGATACCTCATTCAACACTAAGAGAAGATTGCAGTACTAATTTACATAGTGGCTTTGTTTAATAAGAGTTAATCTTTTAAAAGCACAAAATCAGTTCACTTATTATTCTTTAAGCACAAAGTCACAAATAGACTTAGAGACAAGAGCTGCAACTGAACAAAATTACAGCAGAATATATCAATTTAATTTCAGAGAGCAGAAGATCACGGCTGCTGAAAACTAGACATGCTGCACAGACAGGGAGGGTGGTGGTGACAAAGAACTTACTGCTATTGATCTATTTTGTCTATTTATTTTTACTTTTGTTATCACGATCTAGTTATAATTCACTGATTCTGAGATTGAAAATTTGGAGAAAGGAGTCTTACTTGGCTGATATGGGAAACATACATTATTCTAAATATTATTCCCTTAGTGATTTCTTGTCAGCCTCAAACAGCTAGTGTTCAAAAATGGATGCTTTAGAATTGCCAGAGTAAAGGAAATTCCTTCAAAAGCACACAGAGTAAAATAAGGAATAATTAGTTTCCGCCTCTCCTAATTCAAGAATTAGAGGGCATCACATGAAATTTCCACTCAATGGGTTCAGAGCAGCCAGGACTTCATTGCATATCTCAGAGTTAAACTTTGGAACCCCTTTCCGCAGGCAACCAAACGTGCCCAAATGTTAACACAGCTTCACATTTAGAGAAGAAAAATCTATAAAGCATTATTAAACACAAAGATGCCATCTCTGGCTCAGCACATTCCCAAACAAGAAGTCACTGGGTCTGGGAACACATACAAAAAAAAGCACTGCATGCTTTTTCTGTCCTTAAGCTCTTCCTTATCTATATATGGAGATACGTATTCTAATAACTACTGCCAAATTCTACACAGTCACTCAGTATGGATCTTCCTATCATTTATATGTTACTGCAGAGGATTTGAACCCGGGAACAGTTTCTCTATTTTCCTCATCTTGTCCCACTACTACTCTCATTGATGTCACTGGAACTTTTACTGTTAACCACACCATTATTATGAATCACAACAGTCTTTGACACATTAGCTTTCATTTCTATTAATAATTTTGCTGTATCTTATTTCAAACAACATCATATGTCAGGGGAGGACTGTACAGAACTGTTGTGGTCACTGCTGAATATTCACGTAAAAATCCCTGTACAGCCAGTAAGCCATATAGACCAAGCACACAAGCAGTAAACACAAAGTGGAGATGCACAGACAAGTGATGCAGCTCACCTGAGATGTTGTATTAGGTTTCAGTCCCAGCTAATTGACAGCACATTTTGCAGCATGGCCTTGGCTTGCCCCAGATTCACCTCACTTGGACTTTGTCTCAGTGCTGGGACAAAGGGTGCAGGTGAGTGCCACCCTTCTAGTCCCTGATTTCCAGGGAAAAAAAAGGATGAAGCCAGGGGGGTAATGGAAAGAGAATTAATTAAAATTACTGAGGTGAGGACAAAGGTGCCAGTGGAGATCCTTCAGGGGCAGAGAGCAGGAAAAGACCACATCTCCCTTCAGTTCAGAGAAACTGAGGAAAAACAGCAAACCCAAACATTTCTGTAAAACTGAGACCTCTAACATCTGTTTATTTGACTCCCATGTCCCTTTCTCTCAGACCAGGAGACCGAGCTCCAGTTCAGTTGTCAGCAATGCAGCCTGTGTGAGCTGCTACTCATACTCTCATCCTTATCCAAAGTATTTTTTAAAATTATTTTTATTTGGAGGGTTTGGGGTTTTTTTAAAATGAACTGCGACAAGCAACCCAACGACTTGCAAGAGGTGCAAGACAAAGAATTATTTTCTCCTGTTACTCTGACAGAAAGAGAATGAGGCTGTGCCACATCATCCACAACACATCTGTAGGTTGAGCAAGATAGATCCCCTATAGCACAACAAGTTCACACAACCTTTCACATGAAATAAATAATTTATACTCCTGACAATCCTGCCATTTGAATTTACACACCAAGAAATTGTCAGATGTCCTTCTCAAAGGGGCGGTCCAAAGTCCATGGATAGTAGAGGAAAAGTTTCCTCTTATCTTCAGTAAATCTCATATCAGTACCCAGCTGCTTCATAAACATCAAAAGAGCTTCCAGAGCAACTCCAGTAAAACTGTATTTTGTGAAAACAAGTTTCAGAGCTGAAAAACTCCAGGGGAATCTAAGAGAAGAAATGTTCCTAATGGCCTCTGATGTGTCAGAACCTTAATCACAGGCTTTTCTGCAAGAGTGAAGGAAATCCCCTCCAAACAGAAAAACCCAAGGACCTCTAATTTTAGATGACCACTTTAGGACATTTTCAAAAGCTGTAGCTTTCAGAAACCTTTTAAGTCTTAATCTCTCACAGAGGGTGCTAGAAACTAAACCATCAAAAACGAAGCACTCAAACCAGAGGACTGGACCCATGAATCAGTCTATTATTGTTGTAAGCTGGGGGTTTTGTTTTTCGGTTTAGGTGGGGTTCTGTAAGTTTTTTTAATTTGTGTTTAAACCAGAATAATTTGTAAAAGAGGAAGGGAGTTCTGTGCTCCCTATCCTAATCTTTGCTTGCAGGCCTGTCACCATCTCCACAATAGCTCTCCAGCTGCCACCTCATTTTAATTATAACCTCATGAAGAACTAAATACAACCTCAACTGAGAGCACCAGACCATCTCATAGCCCAGAGTGGGGCTTGGTTTGAGTGTTACCAGGTCATTCCACTGTGCTCACACTTGCAGTGAGCATCACACCCTGCCATGCCAATCAATCTTTTCATCAACATTAAAGAGTTCAGGTCTGAACATCAAGTCAGACTTTCAATCAGGATTTATTGCCTTTTCATTTTGCTTCAGAGGCTGACAAGTGGGCTTGAGCACATTTCAATATGCTGATTCTTCTTTATAAAAGCAATTACATGCAGAGAAGCACAGAACAACCTCAATGGCTGGAAAAGCCCAATTGGACTTCTGATTTAGTAAGAAGTGCTTAGTGCCATTAATGAGAGCCACAAAGCACCCTGCAGAATTTGATCTTACAGCACTCTAACAGAGCTCTGAGTTAGAACAGGGAAAGACATTTTCTTTTTAACTACTATTTTTACCTGAAATCACATCATAATGAGTCTCAAGACCAAATATTGTGATTTCATTTCCCATTGATTAAAAAAAAAAAGATATTAACTTCTTTTAGCATTGCAGAACTACCAGCTCTCTTTATATGATCTCAGTTGAAGACTACTCCAGTTTGGATCAGCATGATTTTCATTCCATGGCCCTCTGGTGGTGGACCATTTACTCCAGTATGCTACCTTTGGTAACGCTGACTACAGTTACAGAAAACCAGAAGTGAGCTGGACTGTTTGCATTTCCTTCCTTGCTAGTATCATGTGCTTTAAGCTCAGCAGTGATTTCGGAGAGTAGGAAATGGGCAGATAGTGCTATTCCCCTGAACCTCCTTTAGAATTAATGAAGGGAGGCTACAATCAACTGTGGAACAATCCCTTGAAAGACATCAATGAGCAAAGCTTTAGCAATCCTTTTTGCACCTATGCAGTTCCTCCAGGCCCAGCTACTGTCTGCTACTTCAGCTGTATTCTTCCCATCCTCCTTCTAGCTCCTCTGAGCTGTCACCCACTCACTCTGGACCTACAGGTCATCAGTCTCACGCTCCTAACACATTCTTCTTCCTACACTTTCAGTAGTGTTTATAAAATAACTGGCAGTGTTCTATTCCAGTAAGGCTTGTATAGCCTTTAATTATCTTGGCCATGATACTAAAGCAAGGTCCCCCCGAGCAAAAGCGATGAGCTGCTATATTTAGTCACACACAGATCTCTCACTGTGCCTGTACTGAGTCACACTGCCTCTAGGTCTAGCGTAGGAAGAGCTGTGCATAAGAACTGCATCACACATTTACTGCTAGATCCCATCAGTGCTTAATTGCTTCTCAGGACCTTGGCCTCTTGCTTGTAGCTACGGGACAGCACGGGTGGCCTCCACTCAGCACCGTGGTGACATTCAGGATACAAATGGAGGACACAGGAAACATTTCCTAATTTATTTTCAAAAGCAAAAACTTCTCCATTTCTTTCTGCACTCAGATCTAAGCCTTCTCCACATTAGATATTCCATGGCATCCCTTTTATAATGGTTGACAAGTTGACTCAAGGCATATAAATCCCTAGGGGAATGTTTTTTAAAGAGAAAAGAAAAAATGAACCCATTTTAGCAGTAATCCAGCATGCATATCAATAAGAGAACTTTAGCAATCACTTCTTGGGTGTAATTACATTCATCTGCATCTGTGACAAAGTGACCTGTCAAAGTGTCAGAGAATATAGTTAGGGAGGGAAATTCTTTGCTCATAACAACAGCCCATGTCAACACCTGCAATTCTCCTATTTTCATTTCACCTGTAAAGAAATTGCCTAGGCTTGCAGTTAAACAATGTCTATAGTGTATAGTTGCAAAGATGTCTATCCTAAGTGTGTAAGATAACTCTTAGCATCATGGTATTAAAACTGAGCTAAATGGCCTTGGAGGATTTGAGCAAATCCAGGTTAATAAAGAATGTTTCAAAAAGGGCTGAACTTCACCTGGCATGGGAAGAAGGCAGTGCACTGAATGCTGGAGCAGGGTGAAAAGAAAAATCCTTTCACCTTAGTGCAAAGGTATAATTATTATGCTACTAGCATAAATTTCTACACAGGACAGTTGATGATGGTCAAGGGCTGCATGTTGCAAATTAGGCTAATTTCACAAGTTAACCTTGATAAATGAAGAATCACTTCTTCCACCTCCAGGACGCCACTTGACATCTCCCTGGGTAAATGCCACTGATCTGTGAAAGTCACTGATGAATCCCAAATGTGAATTTCCCCTTTGTTGAACCTGAGCTCTACTATTGAACGGACAGGAGAGGAGTAACAGACAGCAGCTTCACACTGCAGAGGATAATAGGCATAAGAAATGGTTAGAGGCTTGATCCAAGAGATCTGACCCAATGTCTTTAAAAGGTTAGTGCTGATCCGATCTATACGGCTTAGGGGAACTTGCACTCTTAGAAAGCACCACTCTTGGGAGCTTGGAGCATGGTTACCCTAAGATACAAGTTGTCAGCTTCCTTCTAGTTTCTCTTAATCTCCATTGGAAGGCACTGGGATCCAAAAACCCATTTAAGACATTGAATGTTTAAGATCAGGCCCACCGAAGTACTGTGAGTGTAGTCTGTAAAACCTCTGTCCTCCCATGCCAAGCCCAGGGCTCTTAAACAGCGTAAGAACTAGCACTGCCTGCAGGACACCTCCCAGTTTCAGAAAACAAGCTGCCTGTTAGGTGATCTCATTTCTCAGTAATGTATATAGCCTGAAGATACCTGGAAATCTGTCAGTGTGACCCACAATTGGGAAAGTATGAACATCCCTGTCAGACAACAAATGGACTTGGAAGAAACTAACACAGCCTCATAAATAATTTTAGTCTCAGCTCAGAGAATCCTATAGAAAAGGTTCATTTTTACTCTACATCATTCTCCAGCAAGATTGCAGATATATGCCTTACACCCTATTCTGGGCAGAGAAGAAATTTTGCTCAAGACCCATAACAAATGACCAGTCATAAGTGGCAAGCCAAGGGGAAAAATATTACTGACCAGTGTGCATAAATGAGCATCTTCATAAAATATAGCTAGGTTGGGCTGATTCTTAGCACATGGTGTCATATAAGGGGACATAAAATTGCTTTCTGCATAAGTAGATGTACTTTAAAAGTTCCCCACCACAATGATGTGAGAAGGGAAAAACTTCTGCTCACGTGGGCACAACTTGACAGTAAATCTATTTACCTCATCATCAATGCCTGCTGTTCTCACAGCTTCAGTTACAAATTAAGTTGAGGTGAAAGGACAAAATGGCATCTTCTGCCTCAAAGCCAACTGAACTTACATTTCTAAAAGGATTTGCTTTGCTGAAACCTGGAAATGACACGATGTTATGATACTGAAACCATTTTTGGTCAAAATGTCAGGTTGGGCACAATTGAAGCACATCGCAAGTGTATGATGATTTTGTCAATACTTCAGCTACCTGCTGAAAAGTCATTATGTTTTGGTTTTTTAAACACCATTTTTTTCTCTTCTTTAGAGCAACATTTCTAAATATTAATTTTGTTTTTAAATGCTGAACAGATAACTGGAATATTTCAGTTTTCTTAGAACTGAGTTTTGTTCCATTAGAAGTCACATTTATATTTTAACCATTTCACCACATCCACTGAAATTTTACTTTAACTGAAAAAAGTGATCTTTTTCTAATTTTGAATTTGTTATGGAATAGAAATGGATTTCTATTCATATCTTTTTACAACAGGAACTTTACCATAAACTCACTGAAATTTTTTCTTGCCTTGTGAAGGTATTGCCTCTTAAACAAAAATAAATTGCAGCTTCATCATTGTTCCTCAATAACTAGTCACTCTCATGTTAGTATGACAGCTATTGCTACTCTCCCGCTGCTGTGCCCCACTCAGAGATGCCATGACCCACACGGATTACTCTGTAAAGATTCATACCACACATTTACCACTCCAGTTCATGTTTCCTATCAGTAGAGGATCACCTAATTAATACCAACTCTGACTGTAAAAGGTTCTAAATATACCAGGTTTGAAGGATAGAGCCACACCTAATTTGAAAATCTAAATTAGGAAAAAAAAGGAAATTTTTTTTTGGTATATTCAAGTAGTATCTCAGGTATAATTATTTAATCAAGTCAACATGTTGCTTTAGTTATCCCCATGGCATTCAATAGGCTCTGCAGACTATACTATAATCTGCTTAATGAGCTCCATGTGGATTCTTCAAGATATCTCTGATAGCTAAAATAGTGAAGGCTGATGTCACTGCATAAGCAGGGCCAGACTGAGAATCTGTTTGTCCTCTGATAGACAGGCTGATCAGAGTACCCTTATTAATTAATTACTGGTGAGACTCCAAAAAGCATTAGATACAAATAATTTTTAAAAATAATAATCCACTGAAGCCTCCATCATGAGAAGCAGCAGCTGAAGGACCAAGGTCCAGCACAGGGAGAAGTCACATCAACTGGTAAGTTACTGTTAATGAGGAGCAAATGAACTTAAGTGTCATGATTAGGGACACAGCTATCATGATTACTGTAGCATTTTTCAGGCATCACTATTATGTAATATTCTAATCCTTCTGCCCAGCGCTAGGTAGGGGAAAAATGGATACAGAACAAGAAACATTAATCAATTCTGCTAAGATAACTGAACTATTGATTAGAAATGGTATACCATTAATCATCTAAAAGCAATCTCATTTGAGTATGTTAATTCTCATGTGGCTGATGTGGTTCTGGTGGACCTGAATGTCAAAGACAAGTCATGCAATGCTCCTGTCAGGTAGTGAAGTTCTACCATTATAACAGCAGTAAATCATTACGTTATAGGAGGGAGAAAACTGAGATGAAGAGTTTTCTTCTTGATCGCAGCTTGCAAGTCTCTACTTCCTCCTCCTTTCTTTTTTTTTTTTTAAGGATGATCTTCTGTACCCAAGATATCCAGAGATATACAGAAGATTTGCCACAACTTCAAATCCTTTTATCATTCTAGCTGTCTTAAAGATGCAACTAGAGTTCCACTTCCTAATTCCACCGCTAATTATGCAATCATGAGACAAGATTTCCTAGGTGAAATCCTGTGGTATGCACTATGAAAAACTTTAAACTTGAGGTAATTTTTTTTCTGCTTTCATTTGAGTTGTTTCTTGAATTATCAAAATTCAGAAGAGTGGGCAACATGAGGAGGATGCATAGTCCAGAAGATGACTCTGCAGTTTCATATAGCCAGTACTTCAAATTATAAGAAGTTACGATTCTGAGTCTGAATTTATGAGGTCAAGAGGCTTCTGGTTCTTGAAAAAGATAGACAGCCTGATTTGTTAGAGCATCAGAAAACTATACAAGGGTTTTGTGCAAGGCAGGAAGGAGCTGGGAGGGGAAGTACCAAGTTAGTTATTCATTGCTCTCACTGAAGAAACCTTGGCTTCTTCCTCCTGTCCCCTTGCCATGCAGTTCTATTCCTCTACTTGTCCACTGGAGCTGTAACTTCTTTCCCCACATGTGACCTATCAGACTCTTCTTAACCAGCTGCTCTGTTTTCTACATAAATGCCATAAATGAGTACATTCTACCAGTCATTATCCAGCCCATCAGGTTAATAGCAGCTGATGACCTATTTATGACTGAATTTTTAAGATGGCAAGACAAACTGCAGGTATGAATAAACAGACCCATGTCTTCCATTTTCCAGGTGTTCTTCAATATGAAATAATTTATGATCTGGTTCTACTCAATATTGTGTGAACTTCTACTGGCACTTGCCATGTTCAGGCAAATATTATTATTTGCACAAAGTATGCATGAATTGTTCTGCAGTCACTCCCCACAGAGCATCTTTCTCATATGAATTCATACATCTTTATGTCAAAATACATAAAACATTGTGCAAACACTAGTACAAGTGTATAGATACAGTTAGGATCACACTTTCACAGGACAACAATATTTACACATGAATATAAACAAGCACACAAGGGACCACACACTCATCTACAGGAATGCACATGGTTGCACATATTCTGGTGCAAACACATTCCCATACAAGCCACAGTCAAACACAATCAGAGCTACACATGAATACAACAAAAAGCTACACACTGCTCCGTGTATGAAGCCAGAAACAGTCGTATCATAGCACTTGTTCTGTCCAACTGAACCACATTTGAGTTTCATCCTATTTCAGTTTCAGCTTGAACCTCTGAGCACAGCAAATAATCCTTTTCAAGCTTGAGACATGAGCAATGAAGACAACAATGTCAATGATATAAAATTAATAGTGCAAAATGGCAATAAAATGGGAAAATCCCAGCACTACCCATAAAAGCATATTAGCCTGACCTGTTTACTCTTCTGGAGAAACAAGTTGGTTTCTCAAAGCTTATGGGAAATACTAACAGTAATGAAGCAGAAAAATGATGAAAGTTAAAAAATTAGGGTGATCCATACGTGGTTATAAACTCGCCCCTCTTTGTTGCCCAAACACTTTTGATGAGCTTGCAAAGTTTTAAACCTCTTAAATTTAAGACAGAGCAGTTTTATTTCTTTCAAGCTACAGTGGAAATAATTTCCTTATCTATCATTTAGAATGGTTTAATACTTTCATTAATCCACACATCATAAAGTAGAAAGTGATTTTTATACCTATTCCAATCACTCATTGTGTCTCCCTGCAAATGGAAAATGGTTGTTTTCTGCTGATTCTCAAGTTAAACCTAAGGCCAGTATCTTCACAAGCCAGGCTAGTTGTGAAGACCAAGATTTAAAAGCAAGACAGAACAGGTGCCAACTCTGTTCTGTCTTTAATGGACAAATTGTTGGCTATTGATAGCAGGACTGCTGATTTGGTTGCAAGGAAACATTGCCCTGTCACATTTGACGGAAGCCACACAAGACACTGGTCAGAGTAACAGTGACCTTGTCAGCCACATGAACCAGGCACCCTCTTACCAATGCCTGTGCCCCAGTCTCTAGAAGCAGTCACCCAAGCAAAACAGGACAAATCATTTCCAAAACACATGGACAGAACTGGGCTGTGCTGGGGACAAATGAAGAAGATTGAGCTACCTGAAAACATAGTTGGTATGGACTTCAAGAAACAGTCTCAGTTGTAATCAGCGGTATAGGTAATAATCATGTTGCCAACTAAGGTTTCATTTTATTAGTACCCATCCATTCCATGAATCTCCATCTAAACAATGGATATTTGACAAAAGTTTTTACTTGTCCTTAATAAAAGACGTACCTTCACCAGGTATCTACTGAGCCATCAGTGTGATGATTTCAAAAGCTGTTCATTTGCTCAACTTCTACTTTTTCTATTTGTCAGGCAACAATTTTCCCATATTGCTGGCTTTGACACAGAACTAATCGATGATTTAACAGACAGAACCTTGTTATTAATGTCTCATGATGGTATCCGTTTAAGTATAGATCTATAGAGCATCAGGGTTTAAGGACTTAGCACAGCACAAGTTATCAAGCATCCTCAGTAACATCAATAGAATTTTGGCCAGCTCTCTTAATGCACCCAGAGCTGTCTCTACACTTCTCAAAAACATATGAAAATTCAATTTACTACCCTATGGATGATCTGTACCTGCCATGCGAAGGACAGAGCTTCCATGAAGAACACAAAGAAGTAACTCAGGGTTGGATTCACATGCACCTGTTGACACCACAGAGATAAAAGAGCACAAAACCTGCAGGGAACAGTCTTCTCCCCCACAACAGACCGTACCACACAGATCAACCTCTCCCTCAGGGGTGGTCAGACTTGTGTTTGCCACACTTTGTAGGTGAATATCAAGGTCAATGTTGTGGGGGTTTTTTTTGTTATGATTTGTATTAGGTTGAAATTAGGCCTATAGTTGTGGCATATTTTTCCTACAATGAGGGCTAACAGAATCAATATTATTACTTTGAGCATACAAAGGCAGGAGAAGTGGAAGAAACAGCTCATTGCAGTCTTCACCTGCAGTCTGGCTGTACTGTGTTTTGGCAACACCTCAGAGGGGATAAGAAAACTCTGATGGGAAAAGTGGGTGAGGGACAGGGCAATTTCCCTTCAATCTGCTGACAAACCCAAGCCATAACACCACACACTGCATCAGGAGATGAGGCTTTCTGGACCATTTTTCTGAACATAGGTGAACTCAGCCTAAAAGTTCCCTAGGGCTGCACATTTCTGTGTACAGTTGCTCTGGCTTGGGCAGTATGGCACCTATTACCCTTCAAAGCACAAGTTTTCCATTGTGCATAGATAAATCCTATTCAGATGCATTTAATTGTTTAGGTGAGTGTCATCATCCCATCCTCCCACGCTATTTTTTTGCTACCATTTACAAAGAATTGAGAAGTAGAGACAGTGGCTTGTTTACAAGAACATCAAGAAACAGATCTGAAGTCAAAGAAGAATCTAATTGGGGACACATCAAATCCGACTCTGTTAAATGCTCACAAGTCATTCGTGTTCAATAACATGCATCCTTTGAAGCCACCATCCACCCCAAAGAACCTTGTGAAGTTGTCCAGATTGTTTACCTTTTTATGCATCAGATTTAGAAGATCATGAGTTCAGGTTCTCCGTGACATTAGTTTGTGAGTATCTCTGCTGTGAGACAAGTGAATTCAGAACTATCTTCACTCTATCTGTCAGAGTTTCAATGGAATTGCAGGCCAAAGTAGAAGGGGGTCACATCCTTTTAACGTGCAGTTAGAAAACCTCTCAGTGCCTTTCCCATTTCTCTTCCAAAGTGTCTGTCAGTGGCAACCAATATTATTCCTTTTCCAAAAGGTCTAATCAGTATGTCAGCTGGATTATTAGTAAGACAAATCCACCACCATAGGTCATAAATACAATATTTTTTGCTAAACACTCTTCCCCTTCCGATAAATTTCTCATTTGTTATTCCAATACACGGCTTTTTTTTTTCCTCCGAATATTGAACGAGCAAAGGTCTTATTTATTTTTCCTGAATAAGAGAGGTGGGTTTTTTAATACTCACCCCCGGTATGATAATGTGCAGAAGAGCACAGAAATGAAAAATTGTTTCTTTCCTTAGAAGTACTGGAGGGAATAACTATCATTACAATACGTTGGTGAAAAATTTGCTTTTCTACCTCCCACACTAATATTTAGGAAACCTTAGTGAAAGTCAAACACGAGAGGTAAATTTTTCCAATTTAGCTCTTGCTGAAATGCTGCAGGCAAGAAAAACTGGCAGCCACATCTGTTCTGGGAGGCACATTGCCAGTTCAGCACTTGTGTATTGTTTGCTTTCCTAATGGTCCATCCATTCCTCCCCACCACATCAGAGGTCTCTCCCAGGTGTCCCACTCTCACATCCACTCCAAATGACCCTGCAAACCAGTAATGGTCTCAATGTGGGGCAATCTCCTTGGCTTCTTATGAATTCAGAACAACAGGACCCTCTGGGTACTGCAATATTCCACATACTCTGGGCTTTATATTGGTTCACACACAAAAAGAAAACCCAAAACCAAGAGCAATTTGTAATGTGGTTGTTACAGGTTTGAAGGTAACACCATTCAGTGAACTGAAACCTGAGATAGCTGAGCAAGTGGGGACCAATACCAGGTTCAGGATCAGGTTGTATTAATCTCAA
This sequence comes from Todiramphus chloris collaris, assembly GCA_025345505.1. NCBI lineage: Eukaryota > Metazoa > Chordata > Aves > Coraciiformes > Alcedinidae > Todiramphus > Todiramphus chloris. The sequence goes on from JANVCC010000077.1 coordinate 4,276,445, forward strand.
GCTGCTTCTGCGTTACATGGTCTGGCCAAACATGGCAATGATCTTTCCAGTACTTGATGCAAAGGTTGTATCTCCTCCTAGCACCATGTCATGTAAACTTAATCTGTAGTCATCTTGAACTGCTGACTAGCAAGTAAAATGATAAGAGCATTTGGAAATACAGTATGTTACCTGAAAATCCACCCAAAATCTTTACTGTTGATATCCTTGGAGGATAACTAGTCTAATTTTAATGTTTGAGGGGGGTTGTTTATGATTAAGAGGGTTTTATAGGTCTGCACTAAAGGTAAAACCTGTCAAAGGTTTCTGTCAAAACATTTCTCTTCAGATTAAAACTGCATCTGTTTTGTTGCTACTCTCTTACTGATCCCACACTACCCCAATGTGCAAACCCACTTGTGGATTTTTCAGCAGTTTTTCAGCCTTGACAAATACATGATTTTTTCCACAATATAAGACTTTGTGCAGAATGTTTCACCCCCTTTTAGAAATACATGAAATGATTTGTTAGAGAAAACACTCAGTAGTTCAAACTCCTATCTGGAACATTTGGTCTGCATGAGTAAAAGGTCACTTTCCAGACACAAACACACACAGATTTATAATAAGTATACAAAAATATCTACATAGGCATATATGCACACGTACCTACATGTTCAATACAACAAAGGTTACCTTGTTACTGGCTTTAATGTATGATTCATTTTTTATATCAATACTGGTCTTTATAGCTCAGGATTTGACAGATGGATCACGGCACTAATTGTCATACTTCAAAATGTGTCTGCGCTTGTCAGCTTTATTCCCTGCTAGTCACCAAGCCAGGGACCTCATTGTCCAGAGAGATGTTTCAGGCTAGTTCTCAGGTCTGGCCTGACACATATGTAGCATGCTCTTGGGTGGTGGCTCATCTATTCCCTCCTTCTAGGCTGGACAGGGGAAAAAAAGCAGACATGCTTCCCAAAAGGACAGATGAGAAAGTTCTTTGCTGACAGCCACAAACACGTATCCTTGAGAAACAGAAACCTCCAGGTATGTCTCTCTGCCTTTTGCACCACCAAGGTAATGCAATGTAAATAAACACAAAACCCCAGACTGATGCCACAGAGCTTCAGCTCACCAATTGCTTTTACCTCCAGCAGTGTAACCCGACAGGCTAACTTTTTCCTGCCAACCCTTGCTTTCCTTTGGCATACTTATCCTTTCAGTACATGCATAACAAAAAAAAAATTTCCATGGATAACTAAGCAGTTATTTTCAATCATTAAAGTTACATGAGAGAAAACCCACCCAGAGATATTAAACAAATTGTCAGGAAGGAAGAGCTGAGGCTCAGCAGGCACCTGTATCCAACTCTCTGGGCTCCCAGTGCCTCACCCACACTTTGGTTTATCACTTTGAGCCACCAACACTGAGCACTCTCCAGTTTGGCTCCTCCCAACAGGTGCACGTGGGTCATAACCCAAGACCTCCCATTCTCCCCTTATTCCCACCTCCTCCTCCCTCTGCTCTGCCAGCTACATCCGTCTCGGCACGAGAGTGAGGCTTGACAACTGCATTTCACATTGTAAGATTAGGGGAAACCTATCACATTTGAAACAAATTATGATTCAAATCTGTGTAGAATGTAAAACAGAATCAATGATAACTCTCATTTGGCTCAGGCATTGGGGAATGTGTAACTATTTAATGCATATTTAGACATAGTTTATGGCATCAAGCTACGTCCTTCCAACATGATGAAGTTGCAATCTGGCAGCACTGTTGAGATTAGAAATTGGTGAAAGAGAAGCAGAGATTGATTTAAAAGGGGTTTTTCATTGAACCATAACCTCACCACATGGCATTTGCTAATGAGCAAGCTTCCATTTTGTCCTTTTAAGTAACTTTTGCTCATGCATCACTTCTGTTCCAATGTATCTTCTCTTAAACGACAGGGGTGTACAAGCAATATTGCAGTTTCTGTAAGACTGCACAACATACATCATTCTGGACTGGAGATTAGCCACAGTTCTGTAACGGTCTGTCTGCAGGCACAGAAAGTATCTAGTAGCAATAAGAATGGCAGATCTTTTAGTGGACTGGAAGAATAGCTCGAGCATCACAGGAGAGCTAAGAAAACATTTCTGAGGATGTTAATGTAGCTAGTGATTGTAAGGACAAAGTTTTCACATATGGAACTAGAAAAAGCATAAAAAGACTGATTTTCAGAAGGTAAACACAGGATATTTGTTTTAAGGTTGTTCAAATTTTTCAATAAAAGAAACCAAACAACCATGGCTGCCTTGGAAATCTTAGTAAAGAGCTTTATCTCAAAGAATTTTTAGTGTCATCTTCTGAAATGTTAATAACATATATCAGTACAATCTGGTAGGCAAGAATAAGAACTCAACTTTGTTTGATGCAATCAATGGAAAAGCAAAATGAAGATTCCCAAATGGTCTGGTTATGGGAAGAGAAAGAGCTTTTTAACCTCTGAGTCTAGAGGAAGAGACAGATAAACAGCAGACATACACACAAAGAATCAAAAGGGGAAAAAAACACCAAAACAAATAAAAAGAAACAAACAAAAAGTAATCACTTTCAAAAGAACAAAAAAGTATCTGGAGTAAATCCGTATCATCAGATAGGTTGAATTTTACATGGTATGACTGAATTACTTGCTGATACAACAATTAGACAATTGCAGTTAAAGAAACAGCAATTACAAGTCAGCTGTAATTAAATCCCCCCAACAGACTTAGGGCAGGAAGAGAGAAATATGAATCAAAAGATGAAAGAAGTTGCATAATTCATGACTAAAAAAAATCTACATTAGAAAAATTAACCAGAAAAGGTACAAAATTATGATTTTCATAAATCACTATATTGCGACCTTTCAGAGAACCGCAAGATGAAAGAGACAGAATGTGATGCCATTGTCACTTTGGCAAAATGATTTCTCACATCATTTCAAACAGCTACATGGTTTCCTTGACAGTAAAACAAAAGAACACTCAGAAGTCACGTACATCTGAAAGACTGTCGTCTGCTTGAGCCAGTATTGGTTGAGACCTTCCAAAGGCACAAAAATTGTATACACTAGTTTGGCAGAAGGATGAAGCCCTGTGATGGTCTGTAATAATAGACTTTTTCTATAAATCCAACCCATTGTTTTGCTGCAACGACCCAAGTCTCCTTCATTCCTGTAGTCCAAAAAACTGAAGAGGCAGAGATGACTTACTATGCCTCATGCCTTACAAGTGTGTTTGTCTCCATGTCATTTCTGGTATATGATAGTTCAAAGGCAAGCCACCAAGACCGTCAAATACACCACCACCCATTCTGCCTTTCTGGGAAAATGAAATCACAAAAACAGAAGGAGCAGATGCTGCTCAAAGGCATCAAAGGGATGAGAGGATGAGCAAGAGTAAATGTTGATCATGTTGCACAAAATCCCTTTGAACCAGTAAGTATGCCGAGACACAGACTCAGGTTGTCCCCTTGACTTAGCAGCCCTTCAAAAGGTTAGGCCATGCCAGCAGTAAACCCTTAGCAGATACACTCGAGTCTTTGCGCACACACGTGTATACAATCACATTTCCACACATACACACAAATACAACACAGCTACCTACACCCTGTCACACTTACACTAAGAAACTACTGAGGGGACACGCACACACAAATGTATCCTTCCTTAGAGTCCAAGTATATGGTAATGTTTCCTCTAACATCTCTGGAACTTCCTGAGTATTGAACCCTGATGGGAAGCTAAGCCCCACACAGCCACTTGCTTCCCTCACTCCTCTGGTGGGATGGCAGAGAGAATCTGAACGACATAAGTGAGAAAACTCACAGGTTGAGATAAAGACAGTTTATTAGGTAAAGCAAAAGCCATGCATGCAAGCACAGCAAAATAAGGAATTCATTGTCTACTTCCCACCAGCAGGCCAGTGTTCAACCATCTCTAGGCAAGCTGGCCTCCCTCACACATCATGGTGACTTTGGAAGACAAACAGTAACTTTTCAAACGTTTGCCCCTTCCTCCAGCTTTTATTGTTGAACATGACAGCATATAGTATGGAATATCCCTTTGGTCAGTTGGGGTCAGCTGTCCCAGCTGTGTCCCCTCCTAACTTCTTGTGCACCCCCAGCCTACTTGCTAGTGGGGAGGTGAGGGAACCAGAGAAGGCCTTGGTGCCTGTGTAAGCACTGCCCAGGAATAGCTAAAACACACCTCTGTTATCAACACTGTTCTGGTCACAAATCCAAAACATAGTCCCATACAAGCTAACAGGAAGAAAACTGACTCTATCCCAGCCAAAACCAGTACACTGAATAATGGCACTTTCAGAATGAAGTAAACTTCAAGGAAAAAAAAAAGTTAAAAACTCTTGTCGGTTTATACAGATGAAAATGGCTGAAGACACCATAGTGGTGACAGCTGCTCACCGTCCACCAGGCAAACAAAGTAGGCTGTAAAGTTCCACCATTCCACTTCATGTATCACTGCAGTTCAGGCAGGCTTTGGAGTCACCTCCTCCTGAGGCAAAGGGTAATTCTGTCTCTACACCTGATTCCCAGCCTCATGACTGAGAATGTCAATAGAGATTACCAAGAGCTGCAGGGTAGGGTTTCGAGATGTGGCTATTAAGAATGGGAGTCATATCCCAGACATCACCCAAGAGCCATCAGAGGGTAAAGATTGCATGTAGTGTCTCTTGAGTTATTCCCAACCCAAGCCAGGTTCAATACTAGTCACCTACAGCTGAAAGGTGCCACTGTTCATTACAAATCTTGAGAGCCAATCTGTCCATCAAGCAGGGAAAATATTGAACAGGAGAGAAGGAGAAAGACTAACTCTTCATCAGAGTTAGTACCCAAGAAGAAGAGTAGCTGTCAACAGAGCTCCCAAGCAGCAAAACAACTTAATGGAGCAACTCTGTGCCAAAAGAGAAACTGAGCTTTGCAACTGACACAGGATTCAGTTGCCTCACACATGAAAGATACTATTAGTGCTTCCTTTAAAGTGAACAATACTACAGCTTTTCTTTTACAGAAGAAAACTAATTTTCTTTGATCTCTAAAAGGGGGCAAGGACAGAAATGCAAATAGGAATCCAGAGGGAAATAAAAAAGTACCACTTTTTTGTAGAAACTTTTTTAGGGGATAGAGAGTGGAAGAGGGCAGACAGGTGAAAAATATTTAAGACCGTTCATCTCCAAGTTAAACAAAACACACTCTTCAAACATTGATAGTTACACATGCTCATCTACTGCCTAGATTTTATTCCATTTTCACTCTTAAACAAGCAGAACAAGTGATGACATTTTTCCTGTCTGTTTGCTGTTGAGGTTAGCTTTATATACGGACACTGACTTGTGCTGTCTGCATGGGCTTCTCTGTCTTCCTAGCACCGTATTGATTATGGGGGCCTTTCTCAACCCAACTGAGCCAGAGGAAGTCAGCAAGACATTACATCCCTACTAGAATCATAGAGTTGAGAGGTGGGTTGTTGTCTCCTCCAGGGAAGAGCATGTCCCTTCCAAAGGCAGAAGGGAACCCACTTGAGTGGCTGAAATCCAAAAGGCACAGGGTCCCCTGGTTCACAGAAACCCATTTCATACCCAACTGGCATTTTTCCCATGAGACTGGCAAGGATTTGTGTCTTTACACACCACTTATGCTCCTAGCCCTTGGGGCAATGAAGAGCAGACACTGTCACCACTAGCCTCATTTGAAAGGTACATGGGATCCACAGGTTGCACATGTCTGACTCCAGTTATATGCTCACTTGTTGACAGGCTAATTATTTGTCTTGCAGGCTGTAATTCGTCTTGATTATAAAAAGCTAGACCCAGGCTTCTTTCCAATCAAGTGAAAACAAACTGATGAGTTTTGATTGTGCCAAGGACATATTTTGACATATTTTGTGAAGAAATCTTGAGTTGGAAATCATGAATAAATGTAACTTTTTTTCAACATAAATAGCATACTAATAAAAAAAAATATTTATTCCAACGGTAGAAAATTTTTGTACCAAGCCTGTGCTGCTGAGTATACACTTGCTTTGATCTTTTCCTTTTATGCCACAAACATTAACAATATTGTTAAAAAAAATGGATTAATAATTTATTGGAGATGAGCTGAATATTTTTCCCCTCTTTTGTGTATAAGCAGCTTGGTAACAAAGCTGTCTAACTTCAGGATCAATCTTACCCTTATTTTCTATTATGTACTTCCTGTTGTTCCCAAACAAGATTAATTTTGTTTTATGCAAGTCACTGAGCAGTCTCCACTAAAATAAGATTGATTTTGAATTTCTTTTCTCTCTCTCTCTCTACTCTCTCCCTCACTTTATTTTATTTTATCAGTGTTAATAAAACCACAGTGACTTGTAAAATTCAATTCAAAAATTATATTCCACCTGGAGAGGTTCAGGCACTTTCTCCCCCTCTTTTCACAATTGAGTTATTTCTCACAAGAGTTAGGAAGTAGATCTTTTATGCAACAGTTTTGTAAAACAAATATTCTGGAAGGACCTAGAGAAGGAAAAGTGTCATGCTTCTGACATAAATCATCTCGACAACACAGATAGTAATGGGTATTCTTGAGCAAATTTTTTTTTTTATTCATGAACTTAATTCAGAATGAACAAGGCATCATGAGCAATTTCCATGTTGTTTGCAGAAATTTATATATTTTTTTGAGAATGTTGAAGATTTTTCTCATTTAATGATATTAAAGGGCTCCTGTGGAAAAAATGCTATTGATATATAGAATGGGAGGGTTTTTACCTGGGATATCGCCTCACATTTCGGTTTTACTTGGCTTTTAAAATCTAATTTATTACCCATTTATGATGTTCACCACATTTTCTCACTTCACTCATGGCTGAATATAAAACTAGGATGTTACCTTTCTTTCAGCTTGCTGGTGACCTTCCTAAACTTAGAGTTGCATGAATTTTCATAGTTTTCAATTTCAGTTTATCTTCCTATTATTTTAGTTGCTGGGTCTTAGTCCCCAAGATTAACATGGTTCCACTGAACACAGCACTGCTTGGAGTATGTTTATATGAAAGAAAACTACTCTCTATTTAAATAGCCATCCTTTGAATCTTATATCCAAGCTGTGATAATATAAGAGTACCTCCAAAATGTTTACATAGAGAAGATAAAACTGGTTTGAACTGTTCTGGCAAAAATACAGGTATTAACATATTTATCTGAAGAAAACATCATTATCTCTCTGGCACGTAACTGAATAAACATGTATTATAACCGTGTACAGAAAACATCTCAGGAAACAAATATGCCCACAACAATTAAGATATTTCAGTCAAAGTAGCTTATGTTTTGGTGGGAGCACGTCCAGATGCATGGATACTACCCAAAACTCACTAATTTTTCTGTGAGTCTATGCCTGGACCAAAACTCCTGACAAACTGAAGTACTGACAAAATCATTTCTTATTCTTGAACTATTATTTCCTCCTCCCATTCTGGAGATACAGGTCATGAGTTACACTGCATCCAAATGCATCTTTCAGCATCAAGAGGAAGCTGTCTCTGACCTGGAGATGGTATAGTTTTGTGGGTAATCAAGAACTCACCTGACATGGAAGTTAGTCCTGACAGAAGAGTTTCTCTGGACAAAATGCCTGCTAAGCATGAGGGGACGGCACAAGCATGTTCCTTTTTATTTGGAAACTTTCAGTGAAAAGTTATTGAAGCATTTCATTCCGAGACAGTCAAAATATTTTGCATCAATAAGATGAATTGCTTCTTTTCAAATGCAATATAATAAAGGCAAATGACATTTCCCATCAGATCAAAACAAAACACTTGGAGGAATGCTTCCATTTCATAAAAATGAACTGTTTCTGCTTTCCACTAGTGCAGAAAGAAACCAAACCTCTAGCTCTCAGGATGCTCTACTAGATGGGCTTTCCTGATTTGTTTGGATGAAATCTAATAGCAATAGCTCTGAAAATTTGACACGGCCAAGGTTCTGGTGATCTGGAAGATGAAGAGGGACACATTTTACTGCAAGAACTGCAGATAGTTCCTGATTCCACACAATTCAGAAATACTGGCAAAAGGCTTTTTCATTGTTTTATTTCCTTTCTAGTCCTTAGAAGAGCAGGGCAATGGAGACAAGGGGACAGAAGAGAATTATTGCTGTTCGGAACAGGCAAGCACAACTCACATCTGTAGGGGTAGAAAGACAGAGGGGAAGTAAACGCCTCCATAAATGTATATGTAGCCAGCACTATCTATATAAGGGCTTTGATTAAAATCCAGATATCATGATTTTCTTTTCTCTTTACTGAAAGGACAGATACTGCAGTCAACTCAATTAAAGGGAAATGTCATTCCCAGGAAGTTCAGTCTATAGGGTATTCCTGCTAACACATTGAAAACCACTGGAAAAATTACAAATGTTTAAATTATTCCACTGTCAACTTCAGCAGAATGCAATGCAAAGCCATCTTAACTGTGTCTAGAGCAGAAATGCATGCCGAGTATAGATCAGACATCGGTTTCTATTTATTTTAGCTTTACAAAGCATTCGCTTTGTTAATGAAGAAAATAACCTATTTTTCACTTCAGTCTAGGAAATTGGGTTTTTTTCCAAAAAAGAAGAGGATCTAGAAAGAGAATCACATAATCAGGTAGGGCTGTCAGCAGCATATGGCTTAGAGCGGGAAAAGGGAGGCTATTTCTGAACTTGTGAGACTAGGAGAATGTCTTTTATCAAGATAAAATACAAAACTTATTTTGAAAACTTTACGATATTTCATCTCGGTTCAAACAAAAGCTGCTGACAACAGACACAAAGAATTTACGTCTTCAGAGTTAGGTGTGGGAACTGCAAAGAGAGCAACAGAGCTGTTGACTCTGGGTTATTCAACATAACCCATTCCTTTCCAATGACTTATACAAGTGTCCTTCCCATTTACAGCATGATTCAGAAGAGAGCCTTCCTTTCTCTGAATATTTCTCAACCCTTACCAAACAAACACTGTTCATTTACAGCTTTTCCTATTGAAGTGGGGAGGAGAGAGCTGAGCTACTCACTAGGATTGGGTGGCAGTCCTGCATGATGCTGTTCTATGCTCCTGTGCTTCTCAAGTCCAGTGGTTGGTCTGATATTTTCAGAAGGGATTTAGGGACCTTATTCCAGTTAATAGATGAGCCTTAAAAATACAGATCATTCAGAAAAGTGATCAAAATCCTGCTTACCTATCCAAGTCCATTCCATATTTTAAATCCTCAGTTCATATCAAGACAAAATATTACCATCTGCAGGAATATCTAGCTGAAGAAAATTACCTAGCATTTTATTCTAATGAACTCCTTCAATGTTTCACACTAGGCGTGGAATGCAGTGTGCAGTTGCCTGACACAGGTCCACTGGTGTGAATCTGGTAACTAAATAACACAGCAGAAAAGCACACTGGATAGAAAGTGTTTTGAATATTTCAGAAACACTTGTAAAGCTGTTCAGGAGGTGAAGATTTAGAAGCACACTGACTGCAAGTGAACTTTTCTGCAGATAAGTGATGAGCTTGCCTGCTCCACAGGCTTTCAACATTTGCATTAGGAAGCGTATGATTAAATGTTCAGCTGTAACCACTCCTGGCAGTGATTTTATGACAAATCTCAGAGAACCTATAGAAACGTTTCCCTAACTTAAAGTCAAAGATACCAAACTGCAGTTTTGGGATGATGTAGTGGTTAAAAACACAAGTGAAGACTGATATTGTGTGATGTTCCCAACATCACGCTTTTCCAAGGACACTTGTCATCATGCTCCCCTAGGCTTTGAATGCAGTGCCAAACAAAATGCACCATTTTTTCTCCTTCAGCAAAAACATGTATGACCAATGCACTGTAATTTTATACTCTTCTCCTGTGTGTGAGCCTGGCTCTCTTGCTACCCATAGCAGCCTGCCACACAAGGCAGCTGTCTGTCTACCCATGCTCAGAGCCAGTGCAACACAGAACATACAGGTTATTAGAACAGGCTGCAAAATCCAACCCAGTGAGCATTGTGATCCTCCTTTACATCAAAAAAACCAAAAGTTATTCCTGTGATAAAAGACCCTAGATATGGACTCGGGAAGCAAAAAGCTAGTATCTCTTCCTACCCTGCAAACCCCAAATGAACTTGCATGCACCACAGCACTGGTTTAACAGGGAAGAAGTCCACAGTCGTATTGTCTGCCTTTGGTGAAAATGCTTCATTGGGCACAAGTTTAAACATTAAGCACATTCACGGGTTGTTACACATCTTTAGGAACCATTTAATTTCTTTTCTCTCTACTTCTCTTGCTTTCTCATTGTGGTACTGCAGAGAGTGGTGCTGGCTCCCAACAAACAATTTCACCAGATATTTCCATGCAGGTTGCACCCAAATTGAAACATTATTATTTTTCTAAGGTCATTAAAACTAAAATAGAGATCAAAGTTAGGGCCTTGTAATCAGTCTATGAGAAGGACTTTTTTGGCCTGCGTTTTTAATGAAAACAGAAATTTCCACTGCAGTTCTTTCTCTGGGCAGTGCTGAGAAATCAAATCTCCTAAGCCTTCCCCTCCAGCTCGGGGGAGGTTCGGGACTCACACATTTCTTTCTAATTTTACCGGTGTGACATTCGCACTCCCATTTATAAAAATACATCTCCTGCATTTCATTTGTAAGATACCTAAGGGTTTTTCCTGTGTTTATTATTATCATTATTTATATTCCTGAAGGTGGGAGGAAGCAACAAAAAGGGAGGAAAATGAAATAAAACAAATCTTTCACCTTTCACAGCATTCCTGCATTTGGCAATGGTTATCACCAAGTATCAAAGACAACCAAGTATTTGCTTTAAAGAGTTGCCACTAGCTGTCAGAAAACTTCCAATAAAGAACAGATACTTATTCCAAACAAACCCAGATTATATGAGGGAACGTTTTTCATTTTCCCTCCCTCTGTCTTCATTTCAGCTTCCATTAGCATAAACAAGGCCTCTGTTTCTTGGAGAGCTACTAATCCCTCACAGAAACTCCTGAGAAACATACCATTTAAAGGTAATTTTCCTGATATGGCATATAGATATTTTCCCCTTTTCCCCTTTTCTTTGTAAATGTTTTATAAATGGAGAGATTTTATTGAAAGAGGAGTTCTGTTCTCCGGGAGGTCTCTGCATCCTGCTGTTTATGTTTAACCTGGAGTCATGATAATCCCCTTCATTTTTCTTTAATTTGGCATTTCATCTTTTTATTTTCATAAAATCAGAGTAACACACAGCACGATCCATGGTAGTATCTGAGTTAATGTAATAAGTAATTATAAAGCCTGCAGTGTCTTGAAGTGCAGCTTTCCCATATTCAGCTAGCAGCAGCCCCAGCTTGGCATGCCACGCTTTCAGCTCAGGCTGAGAAAGCAGTTGGCAGACTTGCACATAACAAAATGCTCCTTCTAATCATGTGTGTCACGGGTCCCTACTGCTATTAGCATAGCAAAGGTGGCTGCTGGGGTGGACATCACAGGGAAAATCAGACCAGGAAGAGCAAGGGGTTTCCAAGAAAACCAGAAATTCTCCACAGCAGCAGGAGGTGGTCTATTTTGTCAATAAGGGAGCGTTATCAGATCAGAAGATTAAGTCCACATTCCTGCTACCATACTCACATACAAGGTGTTTTCAGACTCTGTTCCTTCCTCACTCAGGTATGATCACAACCCAGAGGGCCCTTCCAACACCACTCCATTCTCCTCACACAACCCTAGCAGCACCACTTGGTCCCAATTCTGCGATGAGCTCCTTGTGCAGAAACACCTGCTAAGGAGATATTTTAGCAACACACACAAGCTTTCTACACCAAAAGCTAGATAATAACAATAACACAAGAAACACAAAAAAATGCCCCAAATCATACATACTGTTTCTGATACAATTTGCATGCAGCAGATTAGTAAGAATGGAGATACCAGGATCATGAGACCAAGCAGCTATTCTTTTTACTACAGAAGCCAGACAGGAAGAAGAAATATATGACTTAGTGGGACCAGCTGAAGGCAGTTAATATAGCTAGAAAGCCAATAAATAAGAGACAACTGGAATCAACTTATTTTTGAAGGCTGGTTGAACTAAGGGTGAAGGTGCATTTCAGAGCACCCAGAAAGGTTGGCTAAGAAGCCGGGGGATTTCTATTAAGGGCTGTCTAGACTGTGAGAAATCCCTGTGATTTCACAATGAAAATTTTACTTGCAGAAACTCCCTTTGTTGCTTTTTTTGTGCAAGCTTCAAATTTGGAAGGTTTTTTTTTTTCCTTCGGTGCTCAGTTTCTTTCTACAAATTGTAGACTAAGATTAGGTTCTCAAATGCTGTGAGCACAAGTTATTCAGGCAATACTTTAGTTCTGGGTCGTTGGCAGTCTTTGAAGGGAGACTTATGCCTGTCAAGAGCTTGGATTTTGGTTCAGTCTCTGGGTCTTTCTAATCACTGCAGTTTCTATGCTATCCAACAGGCACTCGTCCAGTCTAGATGAAAATGCAAATACTACAAAGCAGCTTCTCACTGCAGGCTTTTAAGCAGACAAGAAGGAAACATTTCTCAAAAATTTCACTGGATTCTCAGTAGCTTGCAGTATATAAGTATTAAATTGGCCCACATGTCTGAAGTTAATCATAATGCTTGCTGTAATGCTAGGCAGTTATCCCCTGATGTCCTCATGACCATTGTACTGCAGCTCTCATTTTAATTACATTTCTGACAATGAGGGCTATGCAGTTCTGACCTTAAAGTGCTGAGTTATGCGATGCTAAGGTATCAGAGAAAGAAAACCCTTTCTGTTTACACACTGAAAATGGACTTCTACAAAAAGAAAGCTTTTTAACAGTAAAAACAGCACAACATGAAAAATACCACAAACATCGCCCCACACACACAATGCTTTCTCCTGCAGGCGATAAAAATGCCAGCTTTTGTGTTTTACATTGTTGGAAGAAATAAACATTACGTGATTTTCAGTGTGAAAGACTGAATACTGGTGGAAAATACTGACATTTCACCCCACATTAATGAATTGGAACATTTACAAAACACCGATAACAATGAACCAAAGGGTAGTTCCGATTACTGTTACTTGTATCAAAACACGACAAGCAATCTAAAATAGTAGTTTATTTTGAGCAGAGATAGGTGAGAAATTATAAGCATAAATTGGAGCTGTGTTTGTGCTATGGTGGCAAAGCTCAGACAGATCCCTTCACCACCACGCTTAAGTTTCTCTGCCCAAGGACCTGCTCCCCAGAGACCTGGGTCACTAGATCCTACTGACATGGCTATCAGGCAATGATTGTCTTTACGCATTGCCTGTGTGAATGAGTTTGCTAGTTCTCATTCACATTAGCTCAGCTGGCACTTGGGCATCTCAAAACAATTCCCAGTGGTTGAATAGAGAATAATATCTGACTCTTTCCAAAGACAGAGAGCTTGCTGTCCCATGTTATGAGAAAAATGTTTTCTCCTGCATATTCTGTCTCCCTCTGCTGATGCTCTTAAACAAAAGACTTGCTCTAACAAGTGCAGAAGTTACCAACTAGTAGAAGCAAACATATCTCAAATATATCAAAATGGCAATAAGTTCTAGGAATCATATAACCAGGGAGAGAACATCATAATCCTTGGTTAGAAAAATTATGTACATAATTAAATTACTTGCAAATAGGCTGTGAAGCATATAAAATTAGCACAGTAGTATTGGAAAACTATTCACAAAAATTGCCTGTACTCAGGGTCTGGTAAGTACTTAAAAAAAAAGAGTTGCTACATCAGTAGGCCTGAAGGACAGAAAAGATGATGAGATGAAAGAATGTAGATGTGTCTGGCTCTCTGAAAGAAATCAGAAGAAGAGGAAGCAAGTTATTCTAAGAGCTCTTGCTCAGGTGACTCTTATTTCTGTGGAAATCAAACATGCCATGAATGTTTCACGCGTAGAGAGAAACAGTGTTGAAAATCCCTTGTTGGAAATTGGCAGCCCACTTTGGGTAATCTCACCTCTAGGAAGAGAGAAGATTGAAAGCACCAAAGTGAGGGCAAACAGTCTCATTTCAAATTGTACCAATGCTCACATTTACCCAGTTTCCAAAGCATATAAGAAGTTGGAAGGAGAGAGAACACTCATTCAAATAATGCAGAACAGGATTGTCTTTTTTTTCCCCCACCAGTTTCTCAACTCTACATTTCCTTCCCAGCTGAGCTGCCTCTCTTGCTCTCTCTTTCCCCAGAGCAGTCAATACCTGACTATCTCCTCTCTACCGTCTTCCTTGTCTCAGTACACAGAAAACACAATGAACTGAAAGGAAGCCAGGCTCAAGAACCCTGAAGCACCATTTCCTTCACTTAGAGCACAAATCACTTGTACAAAATACAGATCACAACAAGACATACACATTGTACATCGCAAAAACCAGGAAAGATTTCAACATTTGTCATTTCAGGTGCAGGGCAACAATTGCTCATAAATTGACGGGTAAGAGTTCTTGTACATTTTTATGAGTTTTCTGCATGTTTCTCTGTTGTCTCCTGGTGGGGTTTTTAAACCTCTTTTGGAAATAGGCAGAACCTTGTCACAGGCAGGTGGTTAAGATGCCTCTGCAGGCAAGCCCTATCTCCCCTTCCCTTCCTAAATCATAGTGTCTACTAGGGGACCTCGCTTCTCCTCTGAATGTAAACTCAGCAGTATAAAGACTAGCATAGCACTCACCATGGGTTTGAAACAAATCTAGACTACATAAACTAAAAGGAAAAAAAAAACCCAAAAAAGTAGTAATACTAAGGCAGAAAACACTGACATGGATGAGACGGGAGCTCATTCCTCTGTAAAGTTTCAATCCAGGATAGTATTTGAGTGTCTGTCAGCCGCCAATATCACTTGAAAATATAACAGGCTGAGATAAAATAATTCCTTTGTGATGCAAATGCATCTCAAACAGAGATAGGGTAGCTGGTATATTAATAACGGTTAATAAGGGAAGTTAATCAGACAAGTTTGTTGAGACAAGAGTTGCATCTGGTGTTTCTATCTTGACTGATCAGCACGGTGCAGTGTAAGCCTATGAATAACATCACACAATGTATCTTAAGTAAATGTATAGCTCCCTACAACAAAAATGTCAAAAAGCACTAGAAGATCTCTTTCTTCTCTCACATATCAATAATAAAAAAATAAAATTCATTGGATTTATTCTATGATCTGTATTGCTGCTGGGGTACATGAAAGCGTCATCAAACCTATAGCTGTTTAGTATAGGTTTTAGACTTCAAATAATGGAAAAAAGCAATATAGACTGTCTTTTCTTAACAGCTTTCTGACCTTCTGACCGCAATTCTCATTCTGAGTGACTACAGCTCAGGAAAATCACATGCTCTGAAGAGCCTGGTGGCAGCAGAGAATCTTATCAATTCTTATCCCAGAAAAGTTCACAGGGTTTGAGCCTGAAAACAAAACACTGCGGAACGTGGCTGATCTGCTACCTCCTTGTGCTGAGCTCCATTACTAGCATCTCTCTGCCCCATGTGGCCTTTGCCTTTGGGTTCTGGAGAGGAGCAAGAGAACAATTTAGCTGAATGGAGAGATGCCCTGTGTAAAGATAGCTATCAGATGTGAAATACCAAGTGGCAGCTCCCAGGACAGAAGGCATACAGGTCTGCTCTTTTTAAATGATGCTGTAGCAGTAGAAAGACTGGACTTTTGAATCCAATTTATCTCAGGGGAGAGAAGACTAAGGCAGAGACTTTCTTTTTTATTATTCACATAGTTTTGTTGTATTTTGGAATGGACACTCAGTTCTTAACAAGCTCCCCAGCATTTTGAGATAAAACAAAGTCCAGCCACCTGCCATTCCCTGAATGAAATGCAGTTGTGGGAATGAAGTGCCATCAGTAACAAAACCAAGTTGTCTGATCGCAATAAGCTCAGCTGACTCACCTCTCCTTGTAGCTTAGACATGCATGCAAAATCCTGGCAAGAACCCACCTGCAGGTCTTGATGGACTGCATACGCAGGAAGCTTCCTCTTGCCAATGCTTGGCAAACAGCAGATACCAGAAATAGTGGACTCAAGAGTCCACCATTCATGGCTTGTTAACAACATTTGGTTTCTAGCTCTGAGAACTCAAATCCTTCTTGCTTGAAAGCTTTCTTCTGAGGCCTGAGCAGACCTAATCAGGACTAGAATCAAATTCAAAGGAGTGTGTATTAGAACAGCCCCTTCAATTGTTGCTGATAGTTCAGTAACATTTCACTTTCCCATGGTCCATAAGCTCAATTTTCTCACCCACATATACGTGACTTGATTTACTGAAGTGTATTTAACAAGGGCAGACAAATGCTCCCACAAGGAATAGACTAATGCACAATACACAAAACCACAGTATAATTCTACATCTCTATAAGCATATTCCACTCAAACTTCTCCGAAACTTGCTGCAAACATTTGACTGCAGAGAGAAGACAGATTTTCATTTCTATTATGACCCACAGCATTTAACACCATTTAAAACAAAACCAAATGCTTTCTAGCCTCTTTCATTAAGGATGTAACACATTAGTCCAGGCATCCCAAAGCCCAGTGTAGCATGGACAACAGTAAGGTGCCTGGATGTGTGTTCCTATGTGACCTGCTCTGGCAGGAGGGTTGGACTAGATGATCTTTTGAGGTCCCTTCCAACCCTTAACATTCTGTGATTCTGTGGGTGCACATCCCTGCTGCCTCAAAATTCTAGCACAGGCTAAAAAGTTGCTAGTGTCCGCTCAAAGCCAGGCTGCTTACTCCACATTATTGCCGCAGAGCAGAGAAGCACCTGCACAGCTGCAGCATCTCCGTTTACACCTCCGCCCGTTTGCATGTCGCTGGAGACACCATCATCCTCCTGAGCTGGCAATTATTTTAAAGCTTGTAGAAGCAGCAATAGATAGATGTATTGATTAAGGGAAGCAAGTTCTTATCCACATCTTACAAGTAAATAAGGAAAAGAGCATTGCTAAACCTGTGCTCTAATTATAGCTAGAAACAACTACAGGAAAATGGCTATGTGGAGAAATACTGAGTAGCAAGATGACCAAGCAGGAGGAAGACACGAATAGCAGAATGGGTAATTGCCCTCCAGCAGACTCTAGGGTAACAGAGTTGTTTGCTCATACAGTGACAGAAATTCAGATTTGATTTACTTCGTGAGCCACAGGTCTGTTTTGTTTACCCAGATCACAGTACGAGGGTAATTCAGTATACCTGCATTCTCCCTTTGAATAGTCATGGCGTGGAGAGAAGTAGCAGAACTTTTTAGTGGAGAAACATTTTTCTTGCCCTGCTTTAGATTAGGCTCTCCCTTGAGTGATGAAGTTTTAGACATATTACAAACATGTTGATGTCAAAGATCAGTGACCGAATATTTGTCCTGTGTTCTCTCCCCCCATATTCTTCTGACTGAACTCTAGAAAAGTATTTTTTAAATTATAACCTAGTTCCTTTATATCTCCTAAAGATGTAGTCCTTCTTCCACAAGAAATTCCCTTCATATAGGAGTTCAGTGGTAGACATAATACATCAGATAAGAAGCCTGATGTATATCAGCAGCAGACCTAAGAGTCTGAGACGATGGATCCATCAGGAAGGAACATAATGTGAAATTGCTTGTACATGCTGTTCCTCTACTTGCTGGAAAAGCTCCGTTCTTGTGACACTGCAGGGGATTAAGCTGATGAGTGTGCTATGCAACCAGGAAGTAATACTGCTTAAAACAGCCTTTAACCCTTTTTTATTTTCTTTTCCCCTGGGCTGGTGACCTCTCAGACAAAGTTCAAGTTCTTGCCGCCTCTTTAATGTAATGTGAAAACACAAATAACACATATATCAGCCTGCTTCATCATGCAGAGTCCAGGCTGCATGGAATGGGGAAAAATGATGAGGGGACTCCTTGTTTCCAGGCTGAAATACAACAGCTGACATACCTCTTCTCTTACTTCTCAATTGCTTTTCATTATGCCTAGAGACTGGCATTCTTTCTGAGCATAGAAGGAGCAGGGATCTGGGTCTCAAACCCAGGGCTTACTGGCCTTGGGCATGTCATTTCACCCATGGTTCCTGGTGGGACTGCTCAGAGTCATCTTCCCCCAGTTAAGCAAACCAAGAAAAAGCTTCTTGAATCTCTAGGTGGTCCTGCTCTGGCAGGGGGGTTGGACTAGAGGATCTTTTGAGGTCCCTTCCAACCCTTAACATTCTGTGATTCTGTGAAGAACGGTGCAGTCTGGTTTTCTTCAGATGACTAAACTGCTGTCCTCAGATTAACATTCCCAGCATATCAATAGATAATATACCTTAATTGAATAACCCTCATAAAATCATCTTGGTAAAGGCTGGATTTTCATCATAGTCACAAAAGGCAGAGCTCAGCCATAACTGTCCTACTCTATAACCAGTGAACACAGCTGCTTTCAAAATTTGTAACACTGAACTTACATGAAATTTACCCCAAAAACTTCTTGTTTTGGAGCAACTGCTTCTCATGCAGAATAAAGCTCTTGTGAATAGGCTGCATACAGCATATGGTGTAGTTATGATTCTACAATAGAAGAAGAGCTGAATTATTCGAGACATCCCGACCTGGCTCAGAGGAATGAAAAAGATCATTGCCAGGATATCTGAATACTTTCTTCCAGAGGGAAAAGCAGAGAACAAGTGATCTTCTTTTAAAATAATGAAAGCTACAAAATGTTTGGGGTTTTTTCCTCAGTTCTAAGGAAGGCAAGAGAGAATACGAAATGCCAAGTAAATTGGTGTAACAGTGAGAAATGATACCCGTAGATCATTTTTGCCTATAATTTTGCTCTACCCAGAAAACAAGCCCAGCCCATTTGAGAAGCCAGTATTGCTTGGGCAGATTTGTTACTCATTTTCAGAGCTCAAGATCAGTGAAGCAGTTAATAAAGTTGCCATAAGGTCTGTTTGTTGCATTTGCCTGGGGACAACTGAGAACTACTCATTCCAGGCAGGTGCTGACAG
The DNA here is from genome assembly GCA_025345505.1 of Todiramphus chloris collaris. NCBI lineage: Eukaryota > Metazoa > Chordata > Aves > Coraciiformes > Alcedinidae > Todiramphus > Todiramphus chloris. The sequence goes on from JANVCC010000077.1 coordinate 4,295,484, forward strand.
ATTCCCTGGACCACCTCCCTGGCTTAACACCAAGGACCTCATCTGTAGAAGACACCTGCCCACTTGTCCATAGATTAAAAGTGGGAGGGGATAGCCACCCAGCAACAGGAGTAGCTTGCTTGAGCTTCACCAGCTGGACTTCCAACTTGGAGGCTATGATTCCTGACACTCACAGGGAGAAGGTATGTGGAAGCCCCAGACCCCTCCAAATGCTGATCTGTCCAATGCCTCAGCAGGATGCACAGAACTGAGTTCCAGCCCCTGGAGAAAGAAATGCTTAATAGCCAGCCATTTCTTCTGGCACAGGATGGCAGAGTTGGGACTGGTTTGAGTTGAGATAGATACCTGTCACTTGGCTGGGAGAGGCTTGGAAAGTTAGACTTGCTTTTTCTATAGGCAGGTTGCGTTGACTGCAACCATTGTGCTTCCACTGCTCTCCTTTCCCCAAAAGCAATCATATTTTTTCCAAGTCTCTCCTATAGAGAGGAGGAAGAAAACAGATCTCTGCTGTTGAGCCACCCCGAAAGCCAGCTGTGCCCAACCCCCAGATGGATCCAACTGAATGGGACAAGTGCTTCCCAATACCCATCTTAGCAAAAAAGCTTCTGAACTTTAAATACTGTAACAGCCACTTGTTTTTCCCCATCAAATTATCATTTTATGGGGTAGTCTGAAAGTTAAATACAATGAACTTTATAGCCAATCTGACATTTATTTGCAATGTATATTTACTGCTTGAAGAGTGAAGGTGAGCAATATGTTTTCTCCTCTGTCAAGCAGGGGAAAGATACAGCCGGACTCTCTCCATTATCTCTGCTAACAAGAATCAGATTTATTTACCTTGATTTGAGAGAGTCATTTTTACTGGATATCTCTGTACTTTTACAAGCTAAGTGAGAACTACCTTGTTCTTAATAAGATATAAACACATTCTTCCTCTTTGGCTGTAATACCTTGCTATGGGGGGAAGTGCTGAAAGAAGAGGATGTTTGTTATTTTACAAGCTTTTTATAATACCAGCCTAATGAGATAATGTATTTATTTATTATAACAATAAACACAGCTGTAAAATGGACCATAAAAAAATAATAGATGACTCACAGATTTCTGTACCCAACATGTCAGCTGTAATTGGGGAATAAATTAAATGATCCATCTGCTTGCCATCTTCTACACTATTTTCCCTAGTATCCTCAATATTTAAATACAGTCAGCATTATTTATATTAATTACTCACTAACAACAGCAACAACAAAAACTCTGCAAGGAAATTGATTGGCCTTGTAATATAATTCCCCAGCCACATCACACACACTATGTTCTTTCCCTTACACTTAAATCTAATGAGTATGAGGGACTTGCTTTTCTTTATTAATAGTTTTCACTTTATCATGCCAATACTATTGAGTCTTCTTTTTATTAGTGTCTTGGAGACAGTGCTAGCAATGATATATCATATAAAAGGCTGAGAGACAATTCAATCCATTAAGCTGGGAAAGAAAGCTTCATCTCCTTTCGAAAGCAAAAGCTTCAGGAATACAGAACTCTTAACATGGTCCTAAAACTGGAATATCATCACCTGAAGATCTCAACAAAGGCAAAATGTTTGTTGTGACAGACATTATGCAAGCAGGTCTGGAGAAATATTTCCTTTCTCAAATGTAAGTTTATATATGCTAATACAGGTATTTATATAAACAAGAGAGGAGAGACAAATTGATACTCAGCAGCATACGGTCTTGGACACAAAGAGAACCTAGATTTCTCCCAGGTTCTTGCCCAATGTTAGATTCATCAGGACACAGTGCCATCGCTTTCGGGAACCTTAACTGATCAGTGATGAGCTAAGTAATTGCCATCTCTTCATTCTTTAGACTGTATGTTAAATCTGGAATTTATGTAATATTACTTCAAGAAAGAGGTACAATGATGTAAAAATCTGTATTTTGGAAATTCTTTTCTATTTTCAACCTAAGTGTACAGATGTCATACACTGGTGGAGAAGTTCCTATCTTCATAACCTAATCTGTGTGTAAGAATTATTTTAATTTCTATTTTAAATAGGAACATTACAGTAGATTGAGAAGTCTTGAAACTCTGGGATTCTTTGCTCTAGGAAATCCAACTTTAAAGGTTTCTTAAATGAGCTGTAGAAGCTGTTGATTAGGAACAATTAAATAGAGAGTATTTAACAGGACAGTGGGTTTTTCCACTAGTCTAGTCATTAACTGGAGAATCCTAGACTGGACCTTAGCCAGTCTGGACATTGAATCAGATCCAGACTTTGTCCTCTACCCAGCATTTTTAAAGTATTTCAGCCTAATGACATTGAAAATTTAATTAGTACTTGAGTCCTTCTGTCATCACTGAAGACATCCAGAAAATTTAAATATTTACTATGAGCATAATACAATATAACGATAAGGAAATCATTCAACGACACATAATTAAAGGATTACATTAATATGTTTACAACTGAAACTTATGCCCATCATTTTTTTAGACAAATTGCCTGTAATTTATTTGGAATTTGGCCAAACCTACCTCCCTCGAGATTAGCTCCAAGATGAAGATTTTTAAGTAGTCAGTAAGGACATTCTGTCAGAATTGTACAGGTATCCACTAACAAATTCAGCTTCTTTTGGACTATTCACATTTTTAAACTCCAACTCCCAAACAGCTCCAGCTCACACCTTCTATAGGTAAAAATTAATGTTGCCTGCAAGGTTTAATGGACCCTTTTTAAATGCATTCCCCATTACTGTTCTCCATCAGACCTTTATGTCTTCTGGCAGGATATATTTTTCTATACAGCTGAAAGTTAAATAGTCACAGACTATGTTGGGTTTGGGGCTTTTTTTCCTTGGTGGGCTATTTGGATGCTTCCTTGGCAAAAAATAGTTCAGAAAACCTCTCAAACAAGAGAGCAAAACACTTCAGCCCTCACTGAAAGGGTTTGAAATGCAACTTGCAGAAGGTGCATCTGCAGTAAGCAGCTCTTTAGCCAGCAACAATAATGTCTCAGTGATGGGAATTCTGCTTACAAGCTGTTTTGTCTAAATAAAAGAAGGTGGTCAGGCAGCTATATATCAAAACTAGTCAACAAATTTTCTGTCTACTTTCAATTTTCATTCTTCTCTCATCTTTCTCTTCTAGAGCACATGAAGTAACCTACTGCAGACAACCTGCATGAGTATCTCATTGATTCACAAGGGCAAAGCTATTTCTTCTTGTTAGCAATTAAAAAGGTTTGAGTGCCTGTGGTGGCTGGTTATAGAGGTTATTGCTAGTTAGTGCTATTATGGGATTCCACTTTCTCTATTTTCTATTTCAGCCCATTTTCTATTATTATTGCAAAGGGCTCAACAGCAAAGCACCACTCAGGTAAAACAGAAAATCTGAGTAATAGGCGCTACCCTAAAAGCAATATAGGTTCAGAAAGCAGCTTCATGTGCTATTTTTATCAAAAATAATGGCAGGAATATCTCAGTTTCTGTTTTGTGTCCATCATTTCACCAGCTGCAGTAATAGCCCATAATTCTTGGAGTGTTTTACTTCGGGATTAGCACATTGCTGTACTCCTCTAAATAAATGAATCTCTAGTGCAACTGCACTGACCGCTATAGAATTGTCCCAGGAGGGAATTTTATGATCTTGCATTTGTAGACTTTTTTTCCCCCAGCTGTTTTTCTTCGAGGATTTCTCAGCTAGAAACAGCATCTTTTATGAACACCACTCCAGGACTTTGCAAGACAAAACTCATGGCATATATTTGAGAGAAAAAAAAAACATCTCTTCCCTGCACTTGACCTGTTCTCTACTAACTGGGCCCATTCAAGACTGCTCTTCTCCAGTCTGCTGTAAGGCAAGATCTGCCTTTGTAACAGAAAGCAGTGCCATCAGGTCCTTAAACTGTTTTATACTAGCAAGCTAATCTTTCCAAGTCAAGGTGCCTTGCTTAAGAAATGCTCTGCAAGCATACCATAGTTCTCTGGAGCAAAGTGTAATTAGCTAATACTACCTCTGAGCAAATCTGGGGACATTTCTCTTACACTCCAATACATGTTTCTGGCTGCAGATGTATCTTGGTTTTCAAGGCTTCTAAGGGAATTAGCAACTTCTATTCCTCACTCATACCTTTCCCTAGGCTCAGTAAAGATTAAGATTTTAATTTCTTGGGTTTGGTTTTTTTTTTTTCTTTTCACATAGGTTAGTAAAGAATCTTGCATCCTGAGAGACAGTTTTGCATTTGATAGCTTTGAAATGTCATTGCTGATTTACTTCAATAAATATGATAGTGACGGTACTGGGGCATCTATCGCTTCCCTGAGTTCCCAGCTAAAGGAACAGTGGACTTAGTTTCTTCTCCCAGTACTCTTACAGCATAATAAATCTTCATATCACCACATTTACAAGCAATACTGAGCAATTTTCTTATCAAAAACCCTACAGAACAACAGCCATACACAGCGTTATCTCTCCACTAGTGAAACACATCTATATCTAGGGGCAGGGACATAATGGCTGTTTTAATTGTTCAGAGCAGATGCAGCAACACTTTAGGACAGAAAGAAATATGCTGTTGCACATAATAGGCCCTGGAGGAACAATGTGAGACAACAGCATGTTGTATTCTGAATCTTTTTCATAGTCAGAGCAAGAATTAATCTATAGCACCAACTTCTGTATGTAGATATTTTGGAGTCCTTTAATGTCTGCAAGAATTCAGGACTTAATATTTCATGCATCTTCTGAGTGATGGATATTGTCACTCTAAGACATCGATTGAAACATGAGGAATTTCACCATGGTGAAATTTACAACGTGGTGTAAATCACCCCATGTTGAATATCATCAAAGTGCCATTGGGAAAAGTCCTACTGTTCAACTAGTTAGGTCCAGCCCCACAAGATATATAAGAACACATCTTCTCAATGCCATCAGCCCTGCTTGTGACTGATCTTACACAGCTTCACAATGGGAAGAGAGTCTGGAGGAGAGTGGAATATTCTCTAGAGGCTGTGACACGCAGGATTTTCTAAATATATAACTTATTGATGGAGAAAAGTATCAGCCAGTGGATGAATGTTTAACCATTAACTTGGAAGGGAATCCTAATAAGTCAAAATTTCCAGGGCTCTTGGAAAACCTCACTCAAGAAGCAAATAATAACCTTCCAGAGAACTTCACCATCCAAGATCCAGACATGTTATGGCACACAAGTAAACTGGCTTATGCAAGTTAAGTGACATAGAAAATAAACCAATCGCTGAAAAAAATCGAGTGGCAATTACAGCAACTATCATTGCATCTAAGTCCACATTTATTAGAGAGAGCTGTTAGTAGTCATGATAATGTCACATATGGGGCAGTCTAAGCAAGAACACTAAGTTCCCCAGAAGAATCACTGAACTTAATTAGTATTTTATGAGATGGACACAGCTGTTAGCCCATTCTTCCCCATTAGAGCATTAGAGGCAACCGGTACACTCATACCCCATAATGTTATACGCTCCCTTATAGCCACTCGCCAGCCACCTCATTCATTTCTCTTTTATCCACGGATTGGCACACCTAAGCACGCAAGTATCTGGATCATCAGCTGGACAGACTACAAGGTACCCAGATATAAATCTGGAAAAATGCTGGACAAGGTGTTAAACGAGGACCTTGCAAATCCTTTATGCCAGGACATGCCCCAGACTTGTTGGAAATAACCTAGCAGTAGTCTTTGTAGAGTAAGGATGAAGTACACTTCTGGGAACCATCCCTATCAATATCTGGGTAGAGGATCTTTGAGCTGGCCATCCAACTCTCCAGGCCATCAGCAATGAAGGATGAATTTATTTATCCTTGTCCAGCAAAAGAAGCAATTTTTACATATAAACAGAACATATCTGAGCAACAAGGTAGGAAAGTGACTTTCAACAGTGAATGTCTGCAACTTCCTTTAGTAAATGTTCATCACAGATTTTTTTCTACCTATTTTCATAGAATGTAAGAATACCACCTGAGGAAATTTCTGCTTTTTGTTAAACTGGGGTTAACCAAACAGCACCCTGAAAAATGTATGCCTGCTGCTGCTTTTTATTGTTGTTAATTTCTTATACACAAGTCAAATTTTTACTGTTCTGCTCTAGATATCATTGAATCCAAAATTAGAACACCTGCTGTGTTACCATGTCAATCTGACTTTGAAAGGGCTGAATGTCAGCAAATGATGAGCTTTCATTTATAGCCTGATGGCACTCTGGTTTGAGACAATATCAGTTGAGACTTGTTTTCAGAACAAACCCCATGCTGTACAAATAAATGAAGCATTTTCAATGGCTAACAGGAGTGGGTGGAAGTGTCTGAATATTGACCTGGCAGAGTTAAGTATAGTAAAGGCAAAGAAAGGACATGTAAGGTCAGCTTCAAAAAAACTGTAAACCCAGCCCATCAATGGCATAACATCATGTTTTTTGACCATTGTGTGAAACAAGAGTTTGCGGATAGATTTCCAACAAAACAACTTTGCCACCAGCTCTTCAGTAAGGCCTATGGTCAACAACAGCAGCACTTCAAAATGTGATGAAAATCCCACAGGAGAAATTGAGAACTGGGGAAACAGTGAGAAGACATGCTCTTGAAAATATAAGAGTAAATCAGCACAGAGGCAGCATTAGGCAGAAAAAGGTCAGATACTAGGCCATGGAAGTGACTCATGCCTATTGAATAAAGGGCTGAAAGGTGATGTCTCAGAATGACAGTACAGCTGCAGTACATGAGTTAGTCACTCTGAAACATGTTGAATAAACTACATCTTTTGAAGGACTTCAAAAAAGAAAGCCTCAAAAACTGAGGTGCGAGGTCAGAACAGGCTTATCCAGAAGAAAGTATTGTTAAGACACTTCAAAGTACTTCACTCTGCTAAATGCTAGGCAACACCACTAACCTTCATTTCAGACTTAGAGCAGAAATTAATTTCAGCATGCTAACTGGAATGAAGTCCAGAGGAAGGCCTCAAAAATGATCGGAGGGTTGAAGCACCTCCCCTATGGGCAGAGGCTGCAAGAGTTGGGGTTGTTCAGGAGAAGAGAAGGGTCCAGGAAGACCTTAGGGCAGCCCTCCAGTACCTGAAGGGTACCTACAAGAAAGCTGGAGAGGGGCTGTTTACAAGGGCTTGTAGTGATAGGATAAGAGGTAATGGCTTGAAGCTGGATGAGGGTAGATTTAGACTAGATATTAGGAAGAAATTATTTACAGTGAGACACTGGAACAGGTTACCTAGGGAAGCTGTGGATAACCCCTCTCTGAAAGTGTTCAAGGCCAGGTTGGATGGGGCTTTCAGTAACCTGGTCTAGTGGGTCTGGTTTCCCTGTCCATGGCAGGGGGGGTTGGAACTAGATGATCTTTAAGGTCCCTTTCAACTCCAGACATTCTGTGATTCTACTACAGAGGTGCTAAAAACACCAGTTGAATGGTTGGACCTATATAATAATTTTGAAATGCTGTAGAGTAATATTTCCAAGAGCCTCAGAAGCAGTGGACTGTTCTATACATGGCTTTCATTACTTTTAGTGAGAATCTGCACCCCTTTACCCCCAGATATCCCCTAGTGTCAGAAAGGGCAGCATGATCAAGGCTTAGGAAACACTTTATGTTCTCTTGTGTGTTTATTCACACAAGGGAAGTAGGACAATACATTTTCCGAGTCATAATTTTCACTACTCCTCTACCAGTATCTCCATGAGCACAAACAATAAAATTTGTCTCTCCCCAGGGAACACTTTTATCAGTACATCTTGGCTGGAGTCCACTGGAGTCACTATAGCTGAAAATCCAAGGACAGTACCAACATCTCTCTCAGCTTGAGCCACACATCCTAACCACTGCAACAGCAGAAAGGGAGGCATGGCCTATAGTATTAGTGCTTTATTTGTGTGATTGTTATTATCATCCAAGGCCTTACTAAGATGATGACTACTTACCCTCCATTGCAATTACGTTAAGAATGTTGTTCCAATTACTATGCTGATTTTTCTTTGATGACCTGCTCACTTCAAAATTCAAACTGTCTCTGCTAACATGAGGACACACTACCTTGCACAACATTAATAAATCTTTCATCAGTACATTTCAGATTCATTGCAGTTACAAGCAAAGTTGTTTGAACTCATGGTGTGCTGTTGATGTATCTTTTAAGGATGCTCACAGCAGAGAGGCCAGAACTGGGACAACATCTGGAAAGATGCTGATACAAACCCCAGTTTTGTACTATCTGCTGAATCTTTGAAGATGCTTAAGGCAGAAAGTTAGTCTGCTTCAGTTCTTACATTCCTCCAAAGAATTCAGATCCAGCCTCTAACTTTTCAGCATCAGTGTTTTATCTGGGCTTAGGGGAAAAAAAAAAGTATATTAACATGCCCAGAGTTTGATGTTGGCTATATATAAAAAACAAATCCAAAAGTGACAGCTGTCTAGAAATTTATTTGATAGATATATTCTTATGATACTGAGAAATGCCTTCTATTAGGTGATAACTATTTTAAACTTGAAATATGAATGTAAAGTGATCTAAAATGAGTAATATTCAACAATTAGCAGGAGATTGACCACTGAGGAGAATCAAATTTGCTAAGCATGATTTGGCATTAACTTCACATCTAAGTCCCTGAGAAAAGCAAAGCAATCCTTCCCTGTCCAGGACTCCCCACCCACAAAAGTATATAAAGAAACTGCCCTCCTCCAATTCATGCCCAGAAAAAAAAGCAGTACTGAAAATTGTTCTGCTGTCTTCATAGGCATGAGGACAAGTCCATGGAATGAGACAGGTGGAAGTGTTTGTTTTCTTGGATTTAGTAAAAGTTTACTGAGAAGACCATCAGAAAGAGTGCACAAATCAATGCCATTTTGGTCTAGATGGAGACTTTCTGCAACACCAGTCTCTCATCACAAGCACTAATGATCCACTCCCTCCATTTGATTCATATTCAAGGCAATTTTAGCATCCATCAAGACAGAGTTTTGAAGTTTATGAAGCTTTGATTAGATGGGTCTTTTATGGTGTGCTTGAACACCTCTGCTTCAGCACGGGTGTGCGCAACATTTATCCCAGATAATTACCCTGCTTTCCTTTTTACAAAGTCCTCATTCAGATATCAAGCTCTGATTTCCTTTCTATGCTGTACACCTCACAGTATCCAGATAAAACCAAAATCCTCTTTTACCTGTCAGCAGGTACCTGTTGTTGAGAGATTAAGAGCTAGCTCTATTGTTTAGGAGCAGAATGCAGCTCAGTGGTGACTGAAGCATCCAAGGAGAAAAGAGGGAGTATTGCCTCTATTTACTATTTTTCTTTGATCTATATATTAAATGTATCATAATTATGCATTTATTACTGCTACAGAACAACTATACTTTTTATCACTACATTTAAAATTACATGTTAAACTCAACTTCAGGTACAAAACTCCCTGATAAAAGGACTAAAACATCCTTGTTTAGTTAAAAAAAAAAATTAGCTGATTCTCACTGGGTATCTGGGGTAAGGCTATCCCATAAAACTAGTTATAGCAGAGTGACCTGTGAGAGCTGGGAACAAACCACCTTGCAAAGGCTCCAGAAACACTGTCCAGTAAGCTGCTACATCAGGCAGTAGCATCATGAACCATGCGGGAGTCCTGAAGAACTTGCATAGCTCCTCTCATCTTCCATTTCCCAATAGGACAAAACCACTGGAGAAGTGAGCATTTCCCATTTTGAACAGAAATTATACCAGAGACCGTCCTGAAGTCATCAGCACTTCCCCTCAACAAAGTCCCTCTCATCCCTCAGCCACAACCAGCAGCTTGCTGACCACCTGGGAAGAGGCTGCAGCAGAAGTGCAGAATGAAAACCATTTGGCTGTAGCAATTAAGGTGAAGATATCAATTGATTCACCAGCAGCTGTACTGCAGCTGCATACAGAAGTTCAGAGGCCACAACAGGGAGCAAGGCAATGCAGAACTGCCTTTCACCCTGCGCTGGGAACGAGCCGGGTATTTTGCTGGATGAGTGTTTGTACAGCCAGGCACATGCAAGACATTTTACCAGACATGCAAAACACCGCAGGGATTTTTCTACTCCAAGGAATGTGGCATGTCTCTTGGAAGCAATGCTTGATCATGTTGGCTCATCTTGCTCAATAGCTTGTTTACGCCTTCTCCATCTGCTCACTGTCTGCTTCAGAAGCTCTGTGGCTCTTTGTCATCTCCAGCACCCTTTTTCTTTTCCAAAGGCTGTTTATTACCTTTTACATTTTGATGTTTACTCTTGCACCTGGGACACTGCTCTCCTCTGCTTCCCCAGAACTTCTCAGGCCATCATAAGCTCTTCAACATAAGTTTTCTGCCACCAAGCCTGCAGCTTTGCTTACTGAGGCTCAATTGTTTGCCTGCACTTTTTCATTATCAACAACTTAAATCTGAATACTCCAACCAGCTCTTATAGATTAAAATGACACCTGCAAGACATTTATTTTTGTGCTCTTCTACTCCCTTACATTTCTTATCCTTACTGAATCCTCTCCTCTTTTTTTGCCTATGATTACCTTACAGGATTTCACCCTTCTGTATCCACCAGCTTCAATTCTACTCATTCACCAGAGATTAGTCTGTTCTCCTTCACCATGGCATTCTCACCTAGGCTGGTGGCTAGCACCCCAGCTCTGCCATAATCCTTTTCACCTTTGCTTCAGATCTCTTGAATATTCACTTATCCTTCAGCAGTGATGTAATGTTTGGCCTCCTTAAATGTCTACAAATTTGTGGCAGGAATCACCTTTCTTTTCCCATTTACTTCACATTATCCCAAACCACTTTTAAGTTTAATGATGCTATATGTTTCCTGAAGAGTTTGCCCTCAAGATTTTCACGATGATTACACTTTCAAAATTTCTTCTTGTAGCAGTTATAGCTGAGCCAAGTGCATGTTTTACAGTCCTTCCTGACAAAAAATGACCACAGCTGCTTCATTTTCCAACCAACTACCATAGCAAGACTTCTTTACCAAGATGAAGCTGCACCTTTGCTCTAAGCTAATTCACTCGTATTCCCAAAAATTATGGCCTTGAAAGCTATACACTGATACAGCCATTGAGAGTTCCCAGTAAATACTGAGGGAGTTATCAACTCCCTCTCCTTCTACATATACAGCCCTCTGCTAAGAGGGGACACGTTTCAGCTTTCTGCAGGGAAACATCAGAGGAGCAGCAGGACTCTGGTCAGCAGCTAGAAGACATGCTCCTAAGGCAATGAGTGAATCTTCTAATGATACTAGCACACCAGAGAAAAGAGGCAGACAAGTGCAAGAATTACAGAGAAATCACTGTACCAGGAAAAACATTCACCAGGATGTTGCTGAGGACAACAAAAATAGTACGAGAGTGTTTTGCAGGTGAACAGCCTAGATTTAGACCAGCACAAAGCACAATCAATCAGTTTTTGTGCTAGCAGCGGTGCCAGAAAAGTGCAGAGCATAACTGAACTTGGTTTGCTTGCTTTATAGACTTTTAACAAGCGTTTCAGAGCATCTGGCAGAAAGGAATATGGCAAATTTTAACACTATTCATCACTCTTAAGGAAGTGATCAAGCTTATAGCAAGCTCATGGGCAGACCATGAGAGCAAGGTTGTTACTTGGGGATAACACATTGCACACAGCCATTTTGCCTCATTACCTTTTAAATATATACTAAGTATGGGGAATGGAGAAACATTACAACTGTAAAGATGCTAAATATATAAGGCCACATGGAGCCTTATATATTTATTTAGGGCCACATTTCAAGAACAGGATGAAGTCATGATTCTTCTGGATCTACTGGAGGTGATGTCACGAGAGATGAAGATGAGCTCTCTGAATATTAGCACTACTGAAGTGTGGGATACATAATCAATCATTTTCTTTTACACCAACAGAGAACAGAAACCACTACATTGTATAGTTTCTATACCAACGCATAAGGGGGAAATTAAACCATGACACCAAGTATGCTGAAACTCTGCTAACAGCTAAACGCCACAGAGCCATTCAACCACCACTTCTTCAACCCCAGCCACCTGTGGGATGGGAATGAGAATCAGGAAGAAGAAGAAAAAAAAGTGAGACCCAGGGGACTGAGATAAGGACAGTTTAATAAAACAACAGAAAGAGAGAAGAAAACAACAGTATTAATGAGTTGTTAGACAAAGTGACTATGAGAAACCAGGAAGGCTCTACCTGTACCCAAGATACCAACTTCTCCTGCTCTGGTCACACCAAAGCTACAAGCTGAAGCAAGCTGAAAACAGACAGCCCTAGGCCAGCCCTCCCCTTATAAAGGGACATGATTCAGAATGGCATTGGTTGTTTATCCTGGCTGTGGTCCCTCCCAGCTGCTTGAGCCAGCAGCTGTTTGTGATAGCCTTAACCAAACCCAGGACATTATCCAGCCCTTATTCTATATCATTTAAACATACCCAGCAGCATTAGATAACAATTAACATTGGTACAATTTAATTCACTGTCCGTTCTCTCTAGAATTGCCAGGCTGACAATATACTTTTGCCAAATATTTTTACTAGTTCACCAGGGTTCTGCAGTTGTTTGGGGGTGAAATTCCAGAACACTAGGGGTGACTACTGCTCTAGACACCTGACCATACGCTCACACACTCCCTGCCACTCATAGCTGTCCAGTCTCAGAGAAGCTTTCTGGATGATAGTCCTGGAAAAAAAAATAAATTTGACACCATACAAGATGTGGGATGCGTTCAGGAGATATATCAACAAGAGCATACTGGTCTGGATATCCCAAAAATACTCAAACTTCTCAAAAGCTACAAGAGTTTTCTCCCCTGTCTTTCCCATAGATTGGGAAAGATTGTTAATAATCAACAAGGCAGTGTACACATACCAGCTAAATCTATCAGGAACATAATCATATCATAGGCCAACAATATCCAGCATAGCAACACAATAGTCCTAACCCACTTCCCCAAGATAATGAACAGCACCACAGGAAACACATCATATATATATTATATATATACACATATGGGTTTATGTAACATCAGCACACAAACAAATGGACCGGCACTGTGAACATGCACTGCTTAACTGATACAAAAAGCATGTATGACAAAATTGTTTTAACACACTCTGGTTACATATATGTTTTTATCTCAACCCTTCCTGCCCCACACTGGGCACAGGAAAAAACCTGTTATGGTTTAACCTCTGCTGGAAGCTAAAGAGCATGCAGTCACTCACCCACCACTTCTCTACCCACCTCCACTGCCCCTCCTGGGGGATGGGAAGAACTGTGAGAAGGAAAATGGTGAGACCACAGGGGTTGAAATAAGGACACTTGAATAAAAAAACACAAAGAAGAAAACAACAACACTAATGAAATGACAGACAAAGTAAGCCATAGAAGCTAGAAAGGCTCTACCTGTGTCTAAGATACCAGCTTTCCCTGCTCCAACCACACAAAAGGTACCTGCTGAAGCAAGTTGAAAAGAGACATCCCCCACGAGGCGCAGCTCTCCCCTTATAGAGGGGCAGGGCTCGGTGTGGTATCAAATATCCCCCTGCCTGGTGCAGTTGGTTATCCCAGCTGTGGCCCTTCCAGCTCCAGCCCCTCCCAACTGCTTGGGCCAGCAGCTGCTGCTGATAATTAACCTGAACCAAACCCACGACACCTGGTTGATATTAAGAAGAAAGCTAAGACTTTTTTGGAAGAGAAAATAATGCATAATGGGAGAACCTGTGCAGTTTCTATTGTGTAAATATGCTTATTTATGCTATGTAAAACTAATAGAAATAGGTTGCCAGATGCTATAACTATTGTAAATGAGTGGAAAAATCTGACATAACGTTATTTTATATCTATACTGCACTCTGACTGCTTTACTATGTATGACAACACAAAGCACCAAAAAAATTGAGAACAATATTTTAGGTTGGAGTATAAAGCTGTGGTGTGTGCTGCCCCAGCGTTGCTACTTTCTTTTGCACTGGAGCTCTGCTTACTCCCATGGGGATGGAATTAGCCCATTTAAAAATCCTACTCTCACTTTTTGCTAAACAACAGGAAAATTTCCCACAAGGCACAGCTTTCAATACATGAATAAATCTTCATCCCTCACCTTGTGTTCAATCCTAGTATCCATTCACTGAATTGATTTTTATTACTTCTGTTCAAACAAAATGCTGGCTCCCACCAAGAGGTCTTATTTTGTAACTTAAATGTCCATTAATATGTATGTGATTTGTGAAAAAGGGAACTGCAAAATGTGACAAAATAATTTCATAGATGCACGAGGAGTACTTCTGGATAAAAAAGAGGACAGTGTAACAAGGGCTAGTGACAAGTTTGCTTGAAACTAGAAGTTAGACATTAAGTGGAGATCCGCTAGCTTCTAGGAAAAAAAAAAATGGTCCTAGCTAGTTATTATTTTATGAAGTTTTTCAAAATAAAACCAGTCCTTTACTGGAAATTAATTTGGAATCAAATGTGTGTTACTGTTTTCAGTGTAACAGTAAGTGGGTGAAACTCTGCAACAGAAGTCACACAGAATCCAACTCACAGATTCACAAGAGCAAGATCAAAAGAGAACTCTCTGTTTTCATATTGAAATATCTCATGCTACCCAATTATCCAGCCCTGAGCCCAGTAACTTGTATTTGACTAAAGCATTCTTTGTCTTAGATTAAAGCCTGTCTCCTAAAAAAGCTTTCAGACTTTGCTGTAAAATCTGAAGAGACTTTGTCTCTATCCTTTTCCTTGTACTTTGTTCTGGTGGTTAATCATCATTACTATGTATTCTGAAAAGCTTCTTTTGAGTCTTAATTCAGCTTCAGCCTTTGCTTCTTGTGGTGCATTCCTCCTCCAGGCAAAAGAGGTTTTTAATACCTCCCATTTTTTCTCTTTATGAATGCAGTTTATAAAAAGCACAATCAAATTTCCACCTATCCACCCCCCAGCAGAGCTGGTGTTTAATCAGCTGCAGCTTGGATGCATCTTGCCTGAATTCTTGCAGTACCCAAACTGATCCTGGAGCTTTGCTGACCCTTTTTAGGAAAAAAAAGGAAAAAAAAAAAAAGAGACTATAGATTTACAAATATAGGTGCTGGTGCACTCATCACAGCCTTCAGTATTTGTAACCCTTTATATCCTTCTCTAAAGAAAGTATGCTTTGCCTTCTATAAAATTTTCTTCAAACTTCCCAAGTTTGGTTGTTGCTTAACCTTTGTCTGTGGTAATGAAGGGAGCTCTCTGTTATCAGACTTCTCTTCCTCTCTCAAATATTTCTGTTCATGCCACTTACAAAGGAGATTGTTAGATTTTATTCCCTGATTCTTTCACTGCATAATGATTTCCTATTATACAATCGTTAACTCCCTAAAATTTAGCGACTAACTTCTTAATTGTGGGCAATTATATTCCTGTCTTTTCAGTGTTTATTGCCTGCAAACCTAATATACCCCTTCCAACAGTATCCATGGGAGCCATATGAGGTTAGCTGAGAAAACTAGTAACTGCAGCTGCTATTTCTTCACTAGACTCTACCAGTTCAACATATTTATCTTTTCTTTAATATCAGTCCAACATTAGCACTGTCTTTCCCTTCTGCAGTTTCCCTTGCCAGCTAAAGTTAATTACACACTAAGATTAGGTGGACAGATGCTCCTCAGTTATCTGTTTTTTTTTTTTTTTTAAATAAACTCTTAGACTCTGTTATCAGACAGAAAATATTCTCTACCAGAAATTGCCTAACATCCTCATTTTATTCATGGATTGTAAAGTTCTTCATCTTTGTGTGATAAGTTCATCACCTGCATCTTTCCAACTACAGGACAAAAGTAGTCTTTGAAAAAATTCTGCTTTCTCTGCACCAAAAAGAGTTTCATTATCTCTCTCTACCAATCTTTTGCAGGGATTTTAGTTCCTAATATAACTGACAGGGAAGAAGTCTGCATGACTTACAAGCATAGATTTTTCTCTAATATTTGTAGCCTCCTGTTATTTTTTTCTTCACATCACAATTTCCCGGGGTTATTGATTGCCATCTGTTTCCCTTTTTCAGTGTTAACTATAAATTGCTTTGAAAAAAAATTAACTGCCTTCCTTGCACATGAAACTATAATCAGGTTTTAGCCAAAGTCATTGTTTTTCCTGATTTGTCGATTCCTAAAATTAAAAAAAAGCTCTCGATTTTCCTTCTCATTCTTCTATTTCTTTTCTTTCAAATGGTTCAGCTAATGATTTTCCTTTCGCTCAGTGAAGCTGTGCTTTCTTTCACAGCACTGTGTATCTGTGTGTCTTTTTGCAAGTGTAATAGTTGCTTCTACCCTCTGTTGCTCATTTGGGTGTAAAGGGGTCATGAGTACTGGTCTCTAGCCAACCACCAGCTTCTAGATCAACGAGTAATTCACCTCCATCCATTGCAGCAAAGCGCAGAATAAAATAATTCTTGTGCTTTGCAACAATTCCGATATCAGAAAATGGATCTGACTATTTTGTCAAATGATGTCATGGCACAGGAATGTAAGGATTCCTGTGTGTAACTCCAAGGTGAAGCCCCAATGTTTCTTCCCACTCAAGCATAAAATTGCATCCATCTGCTGAGGGGTGCCACAGACTTGGCTTACACTGGGGCAAACCTGCGGTCTCCAAGTATTAGATTTTGGATATGTAGACAGAAAGTAACCGGGAAGCATTTGTTTGTGTCTTCAGGCTGTAGAAAGAGGTGATTACCAAAAAATCAGTAAAAAAAATGATGTGTTAAAAAAATAATGTGGGAACATCAAAAGATACATGCTGGCTCTACTCTGCTTAATGATACACAGGGCCATTTGGCATTAATTTTTCACTGTCATTTCCAATTGACAACTTAAAATCAAGCTGCATCTTGTTATCTTCTCAGTTTTCTTTATTTAAATTGATTTTCTTGTACCACTTTAATTATGATTTATTTTTATCACATCTCAATAAAATCAAACTCCTAAGTGAGAATTACACAGGCTTTTGGGTTTCTTTATTTTTCTTTTTTTTTTTAGTCATTAATTGTTGAGATTTTTAACAAATTTCCTAAAAGAAAAGATGTAAAGAACACTGCATCTAATAAATTCAAAACAACATCAATTGATCTCCACATATTGATGTCACCAATTTGCCCATGAATGCCATGGATGAAATCTTAGTTCCGTTAAGGATCATTAGTTTCTTGAATGCATTCATTATTCAAAACCACTTGCTAGTTATTTTCTGCAAATAATTCTACTGCTGGAGCTTGTGGTGTGTGTGTGTGTCTTCTTTACTCACTTAACATTAAAATGTCCTTCCTGCCTTTGATAAGATAAAATTTCCATTGATTTGAGCAGAGATTAATACCCACTCGTAGACTAGCATCTGTACAGCTTTTTAACACTTCTAAAATGAGTTGTGAGTTTATCTGGTCTATACTGTTTTAGGAGTTACACTGATTAACGAGAGATTAATTTTGTTTCATTAATCACTCAGCTCTTCGGTAAAACACAGAAATCTCTATCTCCATCACTCACACTTTGAGAATTATTTTTTCAAAATACTTCCATTTTAATCATAAGGTCTATTCTCAAATAGACAATATTATAGTTGTATTACTTCATAAGATTCTGTAGCTGAGAATTGCAGTAGCTGCATTTCTGATCTTTATAGAAAAATTATCACTATCATGTTGCTATATTTTTCAAATTATTTCCCTTGGATCATAAAGGAATGTCATTTTTCCATTTAGCTAGTGGGTCATATTCTGTTCTGATTTACAAAAGAACCAATGAGGCAACTCTGTTACTTAGTAGTTACACTCTGTATTGAAGCTAGCATAAGAGAGAGCACAATTAAGATAGGTGAATTTCTTTGAAAAAAGATTTATTGCACTTTGCAGTTTGTTGGCATTCCACACTCATAGTTTCCCTGATATTGGTTATTTCTACTTAAAAAAATAACCCAACAACAACAACAAAACAAACAAGCAAACCAAGAACCACCACAAAGCAGACTTATTTAAAATTAAAAAAGAATAAACCTAGCATTTCTGTGTCTTCTGTGGATGCAATTTAAATGAACAGCCAGATGTTTGCAAAACATCAAACCTAGCCGCAGTCATTTTCTTCCTAGATTAGACATACAAAAAGAGTCAGAAGATGAATTTGTTCCTTGATTAATGTTTCTGGAGTTACACCAGTGTAAATTTTGTACTCCTATCTCATTTGAAAATGAAAAAACTTCATAAATTTCTGCTGGATGCACACTGACTAAGCATGAGTTATAAAAGTTAAACAGTCTAAACTTGTCATTTGAATGTCTCCAGTCTGTGAGGATGCTGTGCAGGGCCAGCCACACAGATCTGGAGCAGCCTGAGGATGCTCACACTTCTATGAGCCGCAATTAACCTTTAGTGTTCTGTGGAGCAATGAACAACAGATAAAGAGGAGCAAAGTGTCCCCCCTGAGTTATGGCACGGTTAACCTTCTAGCTGCACTGGCCCGCCTTACCCAGACAGGGCTGGACTTACTGGCAGGTGATTGTATAAAGCTAATGTGAAGGGCAACTTCTGCATTTCAACACAGCTTGATCTCTTTTGTTTAGCAGGGCACTGCATGTTATCAGGACTGAATGTAAGTGAAGAATGCCTGTTCAGATCAGGGAGGAAAATAAAACAGACAAAAAATGCTTACTCACATCCAAACCATTTGGATTTTGGTGCTTGTTTATTTGTATCTCGGGGAAGGCAGGAGGTTGATTGTTTTGTTTCATATTCATTCTCCACAAATTGAAAAAAAATGGGGATAGAGAAAATCTGGATCTTACAAACCATTTAGTTTGAAAGCTCCAACTATGAAACATTTTCTTTGTACTCTGAAAAAACTGAAATTATTTGGTTGGGTTTTTTTTCCCCAAGTAAAAGCTAAGACAATTGTCATTCAGTGATCCTGAAGGTTTGGGAAAAAAAAAAAAAAAAACTAATCTTTTGTACCCTTTCCTTTAAAAACATGAACTTGAATAATCCTGGAAGGTGGGGAGATGTTTCGAACCAAACCACTCATAGATATCAATCTGGAGTTGCACACAAAAAAGGGAGTAGTGTTGCTGAACTCACATTTTCCTTTAAAACAGGAGAACGGATTGCTTGGCAAGCCTTGCTCCTCTGTAGTCAGAGGCTCTCAGGGGCACACACAGACCTCTACGGATTAAATACTTGCAGAGACAAGAGGTCTGGAGGGCCAAAACTATGACATCTCATCCACCCTGTCCCCCTGACGTGGCCCGAGGTGGTTCCCCTCCAACCACCCCACACGGTCCCTGCTATCAGGCTGAGAGCCAGCCCAAGCCATACCAAGGCATCTGTCCACACAGTGCTGTGCCTGGAGATCACCGTCTCACCTTCCCCAGGGCTTGTTTATTCCCACCCTTCCAATCCACAGACACGTTGTGAGAACCTGCATGAAATCCCTTAATAAACCTCCCATAATTCAGAGGCTTATCATGGCCTTTCAGACGCTTTTGAAGTTCCCCTGTTACTGATTTTCATATCAAGAGCCCAAATGAAGCTGCTCTTGTACAGATTTGACCAAAATCTAGTTGTTTAAAGGAAAGAGAAGCTTTTAAGGAAATAATCAAGCAAGAAGCAAAGTCAAATTCAGCTGAAGACTGCAGACATTTAAACCCTGCCACAGCCTTTGGGAAGCATGTAGACTAATGCAACAAGTTTGGAATAAATGTGAGTTAGGATCCTAAAAAAAAAAAAGAAGCTGTAGCAATGTTCGATGTTTTTTTTCATATTGCCCCATCTTAGTGTCTGAAATATGAATTCAAAACCAAGTCTGACAGGGAAGATGAGGATTTTTCACAAAAGACTTCTCAATCAAAACTGAGTTGGAAGACCTTCCTCTGCTTTATTCTCTTTTGTCTCAAAGCCTTATGAAAATTTAGTCCTAGCAAAACTTCATAACCTTGAACTTATTCCGTAAGAAATAGAAACCTAGTAAAATATCCCAAACAAATTAAATGCAACCAATTCTTTGACATGCAAAATGTATTTCAGATTTGCCCTACCGTGTTCTTATGTTTCATTATTATTAAAAATGTCAGCAGTATTTTGCCTGCTGGGATCATATTTTTCCTCTTTTTCAATCTTACTCAAAGTCTGTTAGTATTTTACTGTTCGTATCAGCAGAGGCTGGCAGGGAGGTGGGGGATAAGGTCTCTGCAACAAACTGGTGCTTTTTGCTGAATGTTTCTGAACAGGTGGGAGTCACAGGGGGGCTTGCAGTGAGATGAGCACCTGCCACTTCCAATGAGCTGCTATGAACAAGATCTTCCAGTATAATAATATTTATAAATAAAAATAGGTCTAAATAGTTAGAAAGCAGCATAGTTCCTTCTAAACCCATATCCTGATCATTTGCAAAGGCCCAAATCCCAATCCCTTTGAAGCCTATGGAAGCCCTTCCATCGACATTAGCAACAGACAAATTAAGGATAATATTTTTTTTTTGTGCTGGGGACCCAGACAGAGGTGACCATGGCACAGAAATGGTGGGTGACTCTTGTTTTTGGAAAGACAAAGAAAATTAATTTGATCGTTATCTAGAAGTCACGGACAATTTCTCGGGTCTCAAAGAGGCCTATCTTTCCTTACTTTGTTTTTCCTAAAGACTCAAGAAGAAAGTAATACCTTAACACAAAGAGTGAGGTTGACTTGAAGCAACCTGTGACTGAAGAGGGAGAAACATTTACTTTGTTTTCTTAATGTTAACAAACTGCATCATTTGACACACACGAACTTGCTTTGTGTTCTTTGTAACAAATTGCACAGAATTGTCACTGTTCCCTGGGTCTACCCAAATCCACCCTAGTTTTCAATTTCTTGTATTCCAAAATTATTTGATCTTTGTTTAAAATTAATTGATTTTATACATGTTCTCACCTCACAGTCATTTACTAGAAAGCAAACACGAACAAGCATGAACAAAACAAACCACCATTTCTTATATTCTAGCAAATATTTACTGTGAAATGCTACAGCACAATAAACAGTTGAACTGTTTACCCATCTTTACAGTCAAACATTACGAGCTTGGATTTGCTATTCCACAATCCAAGCAATATCTATCATAAGCAAAAATGACCTTCAGCCAAGTCACACAGCTAAGCCTCCCGATTAAGCCACCTGCTCTATCAGTTACAATCCTAAATGACAAAATGCAAATTCTTGTACTAGTAGCATGTTTCCTCTTATCTCCCTGAGTTACAGTACTGTAGGCATTCTACATTCTAACATAATAAATCTCTACTGAGTTGGAATTTAATGTACTTCACTGCCTCAATGTACTGTAGGTATAAATATCCTGCAGTCCTTGTGCTACAACCTGCAGAAAGCATAGCGTTGGTGTTACACAGCTACAATACTAAATAAGGTTTTAATACAGAAATAATATCCCAAATTAACTGTGGTGTGAACATTATAAAACATGAAGGGTTGAATTCAGTAGCATCTCTTCATTGGCAGAATATATTTAACTTCTTGTTTTCTGTATTAGGTGCTTTATTCAGCAGTTGTGATTTTTGCAAGTGTTACAATTGGCAGAGGGAAGGGCCATGTTTTGGGCTATGACTCAGAAGAGCTTGGATCTGTTCCCAGCTGCTCCAGTATCCTAGCAGTCCCACCAGGTCACTAAGAGCTGTCTCCTTGGCCATCTCAGAGTCCATCACCTAAGGTTTACATGACTTCTGTTCTTCCAAGGTGGTTAAGAAATAGCCTTTTCTGTACTCAGTGACAGAAGCATCCTAGCTGGCCACCTTTTGTCTCACTGGCCCAAAATATCAGATCCCTTCTTTGAACTTGTCAACTACACTGAGGTTTAGTCCAAGCTTAGGTCAAGGCATGAACTCCACTTTGGACCCAGGAGTGGATCTACTTCAGCCATTCTGCCACCATTCATCTGTGAATGCTATACTGGTAGGATTAATAGAGGGACACATAAAAAAATTAGCTGGAATTTGTCTGAATTTCTATATAGCTGGAAAAACTCTGAGATCAGAATTATTGGAATCTTCTATGTTTCTGTGAACATGTCAAATGTGTCAATGGAGACAGTGAACCATATCAGTGTGATTCACCAGAGAGTATGATTTTGTAATTCCCTCAAATGCAGGAGAAGAATTCCCTTTCTACATTCACCAGGAAACTTGCACAGGCAGCATAGAGGAGACGAAAGGCCATTAGTAAGTGATATCAGCCTTGGGTCAAAGGACATTGCCACCAGTGTGAGATCTATGGGCTCAAACAAAAAGAAGCAAAATATCGAGATTAAGAAACTCATTTCACACTGGTCACTAAACATACCTGAAGGGGATGGGAAAATCATTTTTATAGAGCTGAAAGTGGGAGTCATTACATTTCCACTCAAATAAAGGAGATTTTTTAAATTATGCTTTAACTTCATGGTTGAATTTTCTTGCATGACAAGTACTGCTGGGATTCCCCTGCACTGACACTGAAAGATGCCCCATTCATTCATAGTCAGTACAGGATGATTCAGTTTTGTACAGTTTAAACATCAGAACTCCCTGTGCAGATGCAACCCACTTTAGCAAAAGAGCCCTCTTGTCAGTAGAGCTTACGTCACTTAAGGAAGTGGTTTTACTAGCAGGAAAGAGTTATTTTGGCTACCCAAGTTGTATCTTCACTACCAGAACTTTGCCACTACAAATGAACTGACCAGACTGTTGTACTAAGAGTGCTCCTCGGTGAGTCATTCATTGAGAGAGAGAGTTTGGAGACAAATAGGCTTACAAAACTAATTAGTGACCACCAACACAACAAGTCTCTTGATCCGTCTGTTTCCTATATCCATCTATTACTTCCACTAATTACATTATCCCTGATCTTGCAATTGAATATCAGAGGCAGAAAACACTGTGCAACAATTAAGTTTTATTTTCCCCTTTATTTGCCTGCCTATAACAAGTATAAATTCCTGTAAGTCTTAGGGAAACAGAGGCTGCACTTAGAATAGGATGTTTCTGTAGTTGTGGGTTGAATGAGGCATGGTTTGGGGAGAAATCTGTCTTGTGATGGGCTGTTCTGAGTTAGTCTCTGGAATTTCCCGCATCTGAGAAATGCCTTTGGATGAGATACAGTTTAGTCACACTTGCTTGGTATAATAGAGCGGGTTGTTCTGCCTCGTACAGACTTGTGTATAAACCCACGCTTACATACATTCCACGTCAGTTTACCAAAATTTAAATGTGAGACACAACATTATCTATTTAAAAACTGGGAAACAATGCGGATAAAAACCCCATTCAGGACATGAACTTAAATTGCCACAGGGCCCTTTCTCCTCAGGAAAACAGCTCCTCTGGTAAGCTAGAGCTGATGATTCAGCAATTGCCAGGGAAATGGCCTTTCAGCAGTGAAAACTGTGTGATGTGAAGGTCATTTTGAGCAGGGTTGCCCATGGGAAGCAGTGACGGGTAACGGTCCCGTTTTCTGTGTGTCTGTGAAACTGTCCAACAAGCATACTCAGCCTTCCTTAACCCAGAGGATGGTTTCTGGTCTACAAGCTATCCCTAGGCCCTGGGGTGAGAGGGGAACCCTTTTCTACCCCATCTTTGAGGCTGGAGTCTCTTTTCAGAAAGCTGTTTCCACCTGAAGATGAACTCTTCTGCAGGCATCTTTCTGGAGGGATTCACAATTCCCCGCAGCTCATTTTTGTCCCACCTCTATCCCAATTTGTCTGCAAACCAGACAAATTGTAGATGTATAAAACCCATCAATAGAAAACAGAAGAACTGTTTTCTATTAGGTTATTGGAAGGTTGTCTTTGGCAAATTAAAGGAAACCTCAGACTCAATCCTCTCAAACTGCAGAAATCTGGCAATGTGCCTCACAGCCTAAAATGACATGGGTAAGGTGCATTACGAAAGAGAAACACTGGAAGAAGAAATAAACTCCCGCCACCCTGCTGTTAATCAAGAGCAGATAAAATTTCCAGGTCTGACACTGACAGGTTTTCAGATACCTCCATAACAGAGGCAGTTTCAGTTCTCTAGTTCTCAGGAAAATCCTTAAACCTATTCAGTTCAAGAAAACAAAGTCCTTAAAATCCACGCTTTAAAGCTTCACATGTCTCATCTTTGACAGAGAGATATGTGGATGTGTCTTGGAAAGGAAATGTAGAAATCTGTGTAAGATTAGACTGAATATTAAAGAGAAACATGATCCCTGGCAAGAGGAGGGAGGCATACCTCATGAACTGGTTCATCAAGTGCATGAACTTCTTCCCTGTGAGACTTTCAGCAGAGTTGCTCATGCTGCTATTCAGGTATTTTACAGCCTGTGAAACAAAAAGTTGAGAGGCACTGTCTACCCAGATTATGATATCACTTGCTGTCTGGGTACTGTTGAGGTCTGGGTCATCGCAGTCATGAATTGAAAACAAAGCCAGAAATCCCTCACACACATTTGTAAGACAGAGGCTGGTTGTCTACCTGAATTCAGAGTACTTGTCCTGTCTGTTTATATTCCCTGTCCATTTGGGCAGGAAGCATTTCTGCTCAGTGCTTTAATCTGTTACAGACCCCTGCTATGGGTTGCTGAGCTCTGACTGCTTTCCATTCCAGCAGTCAGTTAAGAGAAAGACTAATTATTCTATGTTCCTGCTTTGAAAGACATTCACTTTCCTCTTCTCTTGAAGACCCTTCAGAAAGAGGTGAGGGTGACCAATCCCTTAAGCAATGTGTTCACTGTTCTTACCAATTTTTACCGTGAAATGACTTCCTTTGTTTTCACCCAGTGCAGTCGTTTTCACATCCTTAAGTTGTTCATAAATCATCTGTGTGTTGGCAAGCCCTCAGGAAGCAGGAGCAGGTGTGCATCTCTCACTCAAGGCCTTATCTACCCTGCAGATCCTCTATCATGGCCAGCATAGCATTGGGTGACAAAACACTACATGTCCTTGAATCCAGGCTCACCTGTCAATTGTGTTACCTCTTTTTGGAGTCAGAAGAATACATCAGTTGTCATGGCAGTACACTGGCAGATTGTAAAAGTGAATCCTCTTTATGACCTTACTTCAGAACAGACCCTTATTTACCAAAAGATTCAGTAAAGTGCATACAGCTGCCTCACAGCTTGGCAGGCTGAAGTATTGCATTTCACAGTGTGCTCTGCACAGTCCTCTGGGCCCACAGACAGCCTGTGTTTCTGTACCTGATGAGTGTGAAGACAAGTTCAGAGAAAGCCTGATTCTACTTTTCTAGTGGCTGAACTCACCAATAGCAATGCACAGCACCTCAGCAGAGTAATAGTTGCTGCCTCACTGCATACAGATTGCAGTCCCCGCCAGATGTTCATTATACTGCCTTGATAGATAATACATCAGATAAGGTTCATTTATGACAGGTTTACTGTGAGCTTCATCAGCCCCAAATGCTACAGCTCTAACAAGGGAAATTAAGGTCCTGCTGCAATCTCATTCTCCCAGATCATTGTTAAAATGAAAGGGTGGACTGCTGCAGTTCAGTAGTGATTTCTGTCTGAACTTAAACATCAGTACTTGTCAACATGGTAATGTTGGGGAAAAAAAGGATGGGCATCGCTGAAAGAAAAATATGGATGGAAGGAAAGAAAAATAGCAGATATAGAGGAGTAATTTGTCAGATGCAAATATCAAAATGACTTTTCAAGGAATTTATGCCTGCTCAAACAAGAAGCTAGAAACAGACTGGAATGCAGCCCTGTATATAAATTCAATAACCAAACTGGACTCCGCAGGGACCTCACAGAGTGCGTGTTAACCTCTGTTGCACCAGACTTTGTACCATCTTCATTCTACGTACAAGAATTGTCCCTTTCTCTCGTTCTCCTACAGAGCTTAGGCTCACTGCATTCATATCTGAGTGGCTTTGAACCCAGTCCTGTGGCAGGTGGAGTGTCTCCAGGAAAGTACTGCGAGCCCCTAAGCTTCTCATGATCACCTTGGAACAAAGTTCTAGCCAGAGTGAAAAACATCATCTCTTTCATACACACCTATGAGATCTAGTGGGAAAAAAAAATGTAATTACTCAAACTGAAAGGGGTCTAGGGCACAGAGGTGATTCTTCACTACCTGAGCTGGTGGTCTCCAGCACATCAGCTGTGCTTGGCAACTTTGTCATGTTCAAAGATGCAATGGTACACCTTATCCCCTTTGAATGCTGGTGAAACTGTAAAGGACTCAAATCATGTTGCTCAATATCTCACACCAAAAACTCCTTTTACTGAAAATCATAGTTGGGTCAAACTCCCAAAATCTGCAGGAGGGTAGGTTTGGCATGATGGAGGTTAACAGACAGGCTGACTGCAGATAAACTTATTATCCACATAAATGTCCAGTCTTATATCTGAATCTTACTAAGCTCTTGGCCTTAAAAGCTTCCTGTGTGATTTGGGTTGGTTCTGTTATTATCAGAATCAATTTGCTCATTACCAGAAGATCATCTCATTCAACTAAGTACATTAAGGACCAGATTCTTGGATGGTATGGTATGAATTACTCTTCCTTCAAGCCAGCAGGACTGCAATTTTACATCCCTGCAAAGTGAATATAAACTGCTACTAAGTCAGAATGTTTGCAATTTGCAGACTAATGGAAAACCAGGCCCAGTAGCTATGTAATTTCTTTCACATTACCTCCCCATAATTGGTGATCTAGTCTGAGTAAAACCAGAACTGATCCAATGATTTGGAATTTGGCAGGACTGAAAGATTTGCTTTGTTACTGTTTGCAATGGCATAAAAATTGTTTTTCCAAACATTTTTGCAATATACCAGTCATCACTTATTTTGTGGAGGAAAGAGAAGAGTTTGGAACTGTAAAAACATTTAATGATTTGCAATGGGACAAATAAAACACTTTCCTTTGCTCAAGATTATCTCGGAGTAAGCAGGAACGACAAAATTTTGCAGTGTGTTTTGCTGCTGGTGGCTTCAATTTAAGTTGCTTGCCATGCCAAGCCTGGATGCAGAAATCACTGGGAGGGCAGCTACTCTTATGACATTACTGGGACAAATACCAGTTACCCTGCATATTACTCTGCATATTGTAAAAATCAAGCCTGGAGACAGAGTGAGCCTGTTTCACCAGTGAGCTGTCTTTTTCCACACTTCTTTTGTTGGTTTTCTCTTTTTCCTCTTCCCTTTGCTCCCCACTTTTTGTGTGCAGAGGCTTTCTTTGAAGCGTCAGTATTAAAAGGCCCTACGCTTTCTTTGTACATACGGAGTCAAAGTTCAGATCCCTCTCCTTTTTACTGGCATTTACTGCACACCCTCGGAGAGTGGGATGTGTTTATCTGCCTTTGTTACCAAATCTCAGTAGCAAATGCACTGAGTAAAACTGGAGAGGAATTGAATCTCCTTGCACACACACGTGTCCACACGCACATGCCCATGCACACATGAACATCCAGACCTGCAGCAGCCCGCTGCTAGTACGGACAAGTTATCATCAATTATTGTGTGTAGCCTTTATAGTGTAATATCTGTATGATGTTCATCACATGTAGCTAGAACACATGCACTAAGGTATGAAGTGTGGAATTTTTGCACATACAGAGCTAATCTTCAGATTAGTCTGAAATGCCTTCACATGCCTAGTAGAGACCCTTGCAGCAAAGGAGTTCAATGCCTTGCAGTTACCACATGCCCATTTTCAGGGCCTCATTCCCAAAAGAGTTTTTAATCAAGTGTGAAACTCTGACTTCCTTTTTTAATGTCTCAACTCTCTTATCATACTCTCAGTTTTTGGTAAACCTAGCCCTCATCTGATACTAGCCAGGGCTGTACTCTTGAACAGTAGGACTGAAGAAAACACTCCCTGGGACAAAGAGGGGAGGGAGGGGAACCTCCAGAGGCGAATCAGTGAGATGTGCCCTTTGAAACACGCACAGATCCACTTTCCAGCATTTGAACTTCATGAATGCAAATCTTCTTAAAATATCCATGATGGAAAGAGCATGTAAAACTGTTCTTGTTCTTTCTCCTTCTTTCCTTTCACTTTATCCTGTCAGCACTGCATATATCAAACCGGAGCTCCGGGTTTTAACTAGGCTTTACTGTTTCATTCTGCTTCATGAATTTTTCAGTGTTTACACTTATGCTTAATATAATAAGATTGATAATGCAGCTGCCTGATAGATTCTCATCCAGGCTTCTCGGCTGGAGGGATGTTTATTCTTTCTCCCTAATTTCTGTAATATCCAAAAGTTCATTTTCACCTTTTGCATCTTGATGCTGTTTTTCATCTTTCAGATATCCATCCTTTGAAATAATGTGTTCAAAGTAACAACATTTACCCAGTGGATTTGTATGACTGAGACTCAGCACGCTGCCTACACTGCTGCAGCCGGATACATTCTTTCTACCCACAGGTACTTTGATGGAGCAGGCAGAGGACCTTGCCATGAAGAGCTCTGGGAACCTCAGTGCCACTGCAGTGTGCCAACTGTGTTGTTCCAACAGAGGGGGATGGTGTCATGCACATACCCAAAAGTCCTACCAACTTCCTCAAGCAAGCAAAAGAAAAGAAACATAACGGGGAGGGAGGGAGGGGGGGGAAGAAGAAGAGGCAGAAAAGGGAGAGATTAGTAAATAAATAAGTGATTTACAACCCAGAAGATTGCATGCTTTGCCTCTTTCAGCCCTGTGATCCAAAAGCAACAGTCAATGAAAATGACTGGCAGCAAAATTAAAACGATATATAAAAGGGAATATGTCGTTTATGCCCCTTGTGTTGACTTTGCTGCCATGGGAAATCAATGAGATGCACAGTTTAGTGGGATTGGAAAGAGGAACTGAATGTCGCATAATCAAAGTGCAGAATAAGAAGCAGGAGGATGTTAGATGCAGTATTTTAGGGCTAAGGATCCTTTCAGACCCCTTCTCACTGCCACCACCACACCTCTCTCCTTACCTTCCTTCCTCCCCTCCTCTCTTTTCCCTTTTCTTCCTCTCTTTTTCTCTTTCTCTTTCTTTCTCTTCTTTCTCTTTTTCTTCCTCTTACTTTTTCTCTCCAGATGGACTGAAGTGAGCAAGGCATTGTTTGGGTTGCAATTAAAGACTCTGTGTAACGAAACACAGCAATGAGAAATTGAAACTGTCCCCAGATATATTTTTTGAAACATCTAATTCTTTTTCTGAAAGTATTAGAGGTTTTGAAATTTGGACTTATTGCTGGGGAAAAAAACCCAAGCAACCAAACATTAAAAAATCTGCATTATGGTCAAAGAGAATATTCCAGATGGTATCGTTAGTCTTCATTTCTTGTAATTTCTTACTGATTTGTGATGAGAGAAGCCCTGTCTGGTTCTTAAAAACACCCAATAAGATCAATTAATACCATAGCTCATTGCTGAGATATTCTTAATAACCTACCTCTGGAACTGGCAAAAGTACCTGCACACTTGCCCATGCCTCTTTATATTTGGAATCTCTTGTATGTCAGCACAATTAGTCATTCACTGACTGTTAAATACATGCTTAAGTGAAATTCTGCCCAAGGACCCTTTAAGTAAGGAGATTTCAGATGGTTTTTTTTCAAGGAAGCTCGTGACTTTTGCACGGTCTCTATTCCTGTGAGCCATTCCAATTTAAAATAACATGGATAGAGCACTTGGACCTGGGATCTTTTCAGTCATTTCTGGATCAAACCCAGGGCTTCTTTTTCTCACCAACAACACATCTGTTACAGCAATACTCTTGGTGTCTGAGAACCGATTGTTTTGGGCCCAAATTCTGTGGTTTTTTTCTCCTTGACTTAGGTCATTACTACTTCAAAAAGCATGTTGTTCCTTGGTTTAAATGACCTGATGGAGACTAAGACTCTAAGAAAGTTGAACACTACTAAGCATGCTTTAATAATGTCATTAAAGTCTTAAATTTTTTCAAGGGAAGGTAGGTGGAGATGTGAATTCATTGACTGTAAAGAGCCAGTAAAACATCCTGGATAAAGATCAGGAATTGTTGTTTGTTCACTGACACTGCTATGACACTGGATGCACACTTCCTGCCTCTTGTTATCTTGGTCAGGGCTTCTGGCCACACAGTGTAAAGCTGAAGGCACTGAAAAGCATGCTGTAGCCACTGACACCTGCACTACATATCATGTGTTGCATGGTGCTTGTAAGGTTTGTCAAAGGTAAGACAAAATGTCTCTTGAATCCTTTTCTAAGCCGATCCCACAGCCACTAAACTCACATGCGTCTTCCTCGAGCTGTGAATGATTGATCTTCCTTTGGACAAGAGAAGATGGTCCAGGAACTCATTGCAAACAACAGAAAAAAGATAAGTGCCTCACCATGCACCACACCAGCAAAAGATGGGAGGAAATGAAACACAGAGACACAGAGCTTGCTTTTTATTTGGTTGCAAAGGAAAACCTGTGGCTAAGATGTGTAAGATAGCTCATGTTTTTACTCAATTTTAGAGTTGGAAGGTTTTATTTCTTTAAAAATTCTGAGGGGCTGTGTATCATTAACACAGCATCAGAAGACTGCTTCTCAATATCATGCCTGTGTCGGGGACTGAATTAAAGAACTCAGGAAAACTGCAGGCAAAATCTTTGGAGATCCTCAGATAAGTACTGATGTCTACATAAACATTTTGTCTCCTTGCTTCTTAAGAAAAAAAAAACAACAAACCCTGATTAAAGTAGGCAAGTGTTTTAATTCCTCATTTTATCTCTGTATTTATTCTTGTCACAGTAAGCTTGTAAAAGCAGCTTAAGATGTGCTTTTAAAGATTGTATCTGAGTGCTGATATTTTCTAATATATTTGAGGATAATTGAAGCTGTCACCTATTATTATTAATCACACCCTTGGGTAAATGTTTTGACAATACAATTGCAGGGCCAATTAAAAAACATAAAAAGCTGCAACTCTGACACCTTCCTGTCGCTGCTGTTAATGATGCCATCACTGTTAATCTAGTCATTTGAGTCTCCAAATATTTACAGTGTTTGCTTAAGACTGCAACAAGAAAGCTTGCTCTCCTACTGGGGTGAGAAATGTTGAAATGAAAAAAAAAAAAAAACCATTTTAAAGCTGTCTTGATGTATAAAGTTTTGCTATTGGGAAATTTTTGGAATGTTTCACATGCTGGTAGCATATTTTCAAGTGCTGGTTTCTTGTGGGAGAGAATTAAACTTTTTCTTAATATTCAGAGTTTTTAGACCCTGACTTCATATCTCCTTTATTTTCATAATTTAGCATTATTCTTAAAGCAAGGTCAGTTGCATGAGTCAATTTATACTCTCTGGAAGACTGCTTAGAATAAAACTATTCTAGGTAGGAAGAGAGGTTACCCGTACTCTAAGTATGGCAATAAGCAATGAGCCTTCTTGTAAAAGATTTAAGGTTGCAAATATAATTCCACGTCAGGATAAAAAAGCAAAATCTAGGGAGGCTGGGTCGTTTCTTTGTTTGCTTTGTTTGTTTTTTGGTTGGTTGTTTATTTGTGTCTTGTTTTTTTCCAGACATTCAATGTAAAGAATAAATTTTGAGAAATTAGAATTTTGTAGTATCTGTAATATATTTCACAGCATTTTTACTTACAAAAAATGCTAGTTTGTGATAACTGAACTAGAACATTAAACAGAACTTCACTCTGATGTAACAACACTGTTTGCAAGATTGGAATGGGACATGCTGGAAAAACATATATATGTTCCAAAAAATGCTCTGGGAGAAATTCACCTGAACTGCTGCTGCTGCAGGACTGTTTCATCGAAGCAACTGTCAGTTTGAGCATGTCAGCACTTCCTAGCAAAAAGCGAATCCTTCAAACTCTCCTCATGATCCCTGTCTGCATATTTATACCTCATTTAACTCATGGGAATCCTGCTTGGGGACCCTCACATGCTGCTACCAGCAACACCACACCTGACACTCACACAGCCTGGATTACTAGGAAAGGAAAGCTCAGCTTTCAGATCCGCAGCCCAGTTGAACATCAGACTTTCTCCACAACACAGGGCCCCCTGCTTAGGGAAAGAGTGGCCATGCCGTGCTCTGCTTGTCCCTGGCTGGGGCACGGTGGGAAACCCTACATGCACGCAAGTCACAGCCAAGTAAAGAGTAATGCAACTCTGCTCCTCCTTGCTAACAGCTTATGTCCTGCTAATGCTTTGCCTAGTTCTCACATCTCCACTTACACATCGTTCCTTTCTACCTCGGCCCCAGAAACTGAGGGCCTGGTACCTGCCATGGAATTACAGTGCTGGGGCAAGGGAAGGGGACACATCCAGCTGGGCATTCTCCTTCACCTGGGCTGGCTAGGCAAAGCCCTTCCAAGCTCCTTCCCCTACTCTGCTGACAATTCTTTTATGTTCCCTTCCCTTCCTTCCCTTCCTTCCCTTCTTTTCTTTCCACTTTCCTTGCTCTGATGTATTTGCATGTTTTGTTTTTTTGTCCTTTTTCTCTAATTCTGTATGTCTTGTTTCCAGTTTCCATGCAGATCCCAGTGGGATGTTGCCCGTGGGCTGCTTGCAGAGATGGGAAGCCCAAATATCATTCCTCCTTCTGAGAGTGCTTGGGCCTGCAGCAACCAACCTTGCCCTGTGAACTGTTTAGTAGGACAAAGCAGCCCTACATGGTTAAAAAAGATTAATGACAGTCATTGAGGATAGAAGGGCAAGTGATTGCCCATTCTCCTAGGCCCTCTTACTGTCCTCTACAGAGTTACAGGAGAATGCTCCTATCTGGGGCAAGGCAGAGGTGAGCTACATTTAGAGCTCTCCTTACTCTCCTTCTCCTTAAAGTTTCACCATGGTTGGAGAAGTCCAAAGCACACCGAGTTAAACTTACATAAAACATTTTGCATCCAATTCAGAAAGGTTGTTACTGTTACCTTGTATAGGTACAACCAACTTCTATTGCAAGGATGAAAGTTAGGCTCTGACCCAGTGAGGATCAACTGTAGGACTCCTTACTGTGCATCATATCTTAATCACACAGTCCTCAAGCTCACGAGACAAAACCAACCCTAGCCTCATTGGGTACTGCACAGGAATACTGTTGGCTTCTCCAGAGCAAGACCTGACTCAGCCCATGGTGGACCACGCCAATCCAGAAACACTTTCCTTCAGTTAGTAACTGCCAAGTGTCAGCTCAGCCTCAGCTCTCAGAGGCAGAGGTGATGCCATGACCTCCTCAGACATGGCTTTCCACACCCAGCACTCTCCTGAACACTCTGCAGTAATTCCCCCATCATCAACACACATGCACAAAAATGCAAAATTCAGACTAAGCAGATCTAGTGTTTTCACTGAAAATGTTTTCTTGCCCCAGTCTGTTCACCAAAAGTCCCTTTGTGTCCAGGAAGGCCAATGGTATCCTGGGGTGCATAAACAAGAATGTAGCCAGCAGGTCAAGGAAGGTTTTCCTCCCCCTCTACTCTGCACTGCTGAGATCACATCTGGAGTATTGTGTTCAGTTCTGGTCTCCCCAGTTCAAGAGGGACAAGGAAATAATAGAGAGAGTCCAACAGAGAGCTACAAAGATGATTAAGGGACAGGAACATCTCTCTGATGAGGAAAGGCTGAGAGCTCTGGGGCCATTTAGCCTGGAGAAGAGAAGACTGAGAGGGGATCTTATTAATGGTTACAGATATCTGAAGGGTGGGTGTCAAGTAGAAGGGGCCAGGCTCTTTTCAGCTGTGCTCTGTGATAGGACGAGATGTAATGGGAGCAAGGTGAGACACGGGAAGTTTCATCTCAACAGAGGAAAACCTCTTCACTGTGAGAGTGGCAGAGCCCTGGAACAGGCTGCCCAGAGAGGCTGAGTCTCTTTCTCTAGAGACTTTCAAGACCTGCCTGGACCTGTTCCTGTGTGGCCTGCCCTGGGTGTTCCTGCATTGACAGGGGCATTGGACTCAAAGAACTCCAGAGGTCCCTTCCAACCCTTACCATTCTATGATTCTATGAAGAGCAGGCAGGTTTCCAACCTGTCCTGCACCTGATTTCTGTACCGCTTCACCCTCCTGCATCTCTTCCCCTTTCTGACATTAAAGAAGACCACAGCACTTTCTTTTGTAGGAAGCTGTAGTTAAAAGTTACGGTTGCCTCTCAGTGTGTGTTTCTGCTAGAAAGACTTAACTGCTCTCTGGGGCCAGTTTTTTGCACTGGTGCATATGTATTACTTGTAGCACAAGCAGACCTGGCCAAGCATATCCTTCCCTGCTGTTAGCTTTCTGTTTGCATTATGACTTCATTTACTGCTGAAATTAAACCTGTGTGTATGTATGTGTCTGAGTTGTGATTTCCCTGGGAATATTAGCAGGGGCTGAAATTCAAGTGTAACTGTAGAAAGCATTAATGCTTCAGTCCTGCCTCAGAACTCATTTTTCCTTTTCCTTCCCATCATCTTGTCAAGTTCCAACAGTAATCACAGACAGCATCTCTCCCCCCACACTATGCTAGTCCCAGTGCGCTGCAGGCCTGCTTCAAAGTCAGTTGAAAGACACCCAAGGCCATACACATCCTCTCATTTGGGGCTGCCTACAAAAGATGGAAACTGAGATGAGTACATGATGCTGCTGCCACCACACTCAAAGGACATACGGTTGCAGCCAGCTTTGGTGGAGGAGGGTATGACACAAGTGCAGAGCACAGAGTCCATCTGAGATGGTCCACACACCACAAGTCATCCAATCTGCAAGAGGCAAAGCCTAATGGGCAGATGTGACAGAGACAATACACAGAGCTGGTGTGATGTGAAGAAATAGTTATGATTCCTACTGCTTAAAAGTGGCAGAAATAAAATGTAAAGCATGAGGTGAATAATAATAGGGAATCGTGAGGATTTAACCCAATATTTTTAAGCTGAAGTTTAGCTATGTGGAGGCTGCTCCTCACCTCCATAGTGTCAGCTTTGCATACTTTCCCCTGGAGTTACTGAGCCTTGATGCTATCAGGTCCTTGCTTACTGGAGTAGCTAAGCTTCAGGTCAGACCTTCACTACCTAAAACTGTACCTTCTTGTGATGGCAAAAAAAAGCAATCAAGAATCATGGAATAGTTTGGGTTGGAAGGGACCTTTAAAAGTTATCTAGTCCAGCCCCCTACAATGAGCAGGGACATCTTCAACCAGTTCAGGTTGCTCATTACGCCGGGTATGGACTTTTGGATGCATAGCCTGACTGTCAGTCCTCGGCATCAGACTTCAGGAGAAATGTTCTTGGAAGGCTTTTAAGTTAACAGTGGAAATGGATACACAGTATGGTACAAATTACAAAACCTCTGTTGCAAAAGACCCTGCTGAAATCGATGCTAGAGTGAAGATCAGCTTACCCTTCTCCCTGCAGGCAATGCAAGTCCTTGCAACACTCAAGAACTTGTTTTGGTGCAGGTTCCTTCACTACTTATATTGCAAAGACAATGGGACTGCCTGCCCCAAGGGCTGTGGAGCCCAGGCTGGATTTGAGGCACCTTAAAGTTAAAGGCTCAATCACTTTTGCTCTGCAGTCTCTTCAAGGGGGAATGAAATTACTTTCCCTCCCTGCTCTGTGTTTAAAGGAATTAACGATATTTTCTGTCCTGCCTATCTAGAGAGAGCAAATAATTGGAAGAGAATTGATCTTTTGAAGTAACAACGTAAGCACAGTCTTCTTTCTCCCCACCCCTTCTACCCAATTCCTACTTCAGCCGAAGGAAGGTTTATGAAGGAAATTAGTTTCACCATTTGCATATACCAATATATTTAGCTGGTGGCTGTGCAGGTCCAATTATCTCAACTAACAATATGGGTGAAATTAAGTTATTGGATTATACTTGTAGCCAATTAGAGTTGCCACGGTTGAATTATTTCCTTTCTTAATGTTATTTAAAGTTAAGAAAACATGTTGATGGTGAGACTAGACGGTTTTGCTCTCTCTGGCTTCAAAAATAAAATATTTCTGTTTTGCCCAGGGATGCCTTAGAATCAAAGACAGTCTGCATTAGTGGACAGGTACATTTTATGGTCAGGCGCAGCTAAATTTGTGCATTTGGTCAGATAGGAACTGATGTTTGAAGGCAAACTGACCCCATTTGTTCTGCCCCTCTGGGCTTCTACCAGGGAAGGCAAAACTGGAGGCACCTCAGTCCCAAACAGGCCCTGCCTGTGTGGGACCTGAAGCCAAGTTAGTATGAATTTCAGATTCTTAGCATCAAAGTCTCAGTGGATCCCCTCCTAATACAATGTAAACACAACATAATGTTTTCTCAACAGAGTACTTTTTTATATTCTCCTGTAAAAGTTTATATAAATAAATAAAGGCTATTTGAGTCAACAAACCCATTTCTCTCTTGCAAGTTCTTCCTAATAAAATTAAATTCTATCCCATTTCAAATGCTTGCAAACAAAAACTAAGGACAAACTCTTCTGTGTGAAGTCCTGGGTATTCCTGTTCCATACGTCTGACACAGACTTTGTACTGGTTCATGACACCTTCCCAATACCACAGCAGTATTTCATGGGTTCTGCTTAGAAAAGGCCACAGAAGATGAGAACCACAAAAGAAAGTTCTCTCCTGAGGGAGGCTGAAAGCTTTTGATCCTGTGCAATGGTGGTGGGTGATGATTTCACAAAATAAATTGGTGATTCAAGAAGAGAAAACAGATTTTTTGAATGAGAGGAACTGGTTTACTGGATGAAAAAGTAAACTTTATGTTGAACTTTCACGTAGAGTTTTGAGAAATTTGAGAATGATTGTAAAGTTAACTAAAGTTGTTTCAAAAAGGAAAATTCTAGTGTGTCTTGGACCAAACATCTACCTTGTTAAAAACATAACCAAGCTGCTCAGTGTCTTTCAGAATGAGCAAATTAGCTGGAACTGTCATAAATGGAGGAAAACATTAAATGTTTTCAAAACCATATTTCACTTCTATTCAGGAAATGCTGGCACTTTTTTCCCCCCAAATCCATTTTCACTCAGGTGTATTGGAGGCTGTGTATAAAGTTGTGACAGGAGAGAGGTGATTGCTCACCTTTGTGAGTAGCATCTGATGAAGATGACCCAGGCTTCCTCATTTCCAGCATTGGGCCCATCCTGACTAGTCAAACCCTGAGGACAGGAGCAGTCAGGGTTGAGCCTGCAGAGGAATCTGTGCTGTTTACCACTGTCCCTTAGACAAGCCTTGCCTGCCAGCAGAAAGGACAGACTTTGGGCTGAGCTGCTGCACAGCCAGAGGTCAGAAAGGTACTCCATATCCCAGATCAGCTCCGTGGTGACAACCCTGACATGGTCCCTCCTTGCCAGTGTGGCGCTGGGGCAGCCTGCCCATGAATCAGCCCATTCAGGCTCTGTCCCATGGTAGCAGTGCCACTCTGCTAGTGACAGACAGGGGCCACTGGCAAGGCCACGTTCTCCTTCTCTCCACCACACATGGCCATTGTCCTCCACAGATGCTAATGGACTGGGAAGCTTCCTGAGCTACAAGCCCTCTCATTGTCCCCTGGAAGTGCTTTCGTTTGTCTTTCTCTTTCAGCTGGAATGGGCTACACACCATTCACTTTCAAGACATAATGCTGCCCTTTGTGGCCATCTCCAGTGGTTTGGGGAATGCCGCAGGGACAGACCCAGAGCATGAAAGGAAGGGATTGTGTTAGCTGCAGTCACTGCCTTTCTTGAGAAGGCCAAGGGGACAAGAAGGCGACAGTCCTTAATGAGCTTCACTGGTTGTCTCCTCTCGCCTCCCGCCCCCTCCAAAGCCTTACCCTCTTCTTCCAACCCCCAGTTTAAATATAAGGGGAGGTTTAATACGGTACCTAATACATCTCCTACTACTTCTGAGCTTCAGAGTTAGTGAACCTTGTACAGACAGACTATGGACAAATTATGATCTCTATTGTAAACCAAGAGGCCTGTTAAATCACCACTCCTGCTTTCAGTAGGGAGCTTCTACACTGATGAAGGGAAAAAAGCTCTCTCTTTCTAATGTTTGCAGTTCTCACTGCTCCTGGCACTGCCAGAACCACTCCTACAAGGGGGCTGCCCTCTGTCTTATCAAGCTGATGGGAGTCCCTGTCATGTCATCCAAGCAAAGAGATGATACCACAGCACATCCTGACCTCCCAGTGTATCCAGAGAGATCCTGCTGTAAAAAAAGGCCTCCATACACAAATAATGAATGAGGATGTTTCTCCCTGGGAGCAATTCTGCTCTCTTGATAAGTGAAATGGCTCCAGCGTGATTCAGGGCAGGAAAGAGCACTATCAACCATCCATCTGCAGTACTGACACATGGCCCATTAACTGGCTAATTTCTCACTGCATTTTCCTAGATGTTATCTAAAGAGAACAGCAAGGACATCAAAGAACCCTTTTATTAACTGTTGTTAATAAACAACAGATTATTAACCACTCACAGCAGTGGCTCCAGCAGGAGAAGAAACACAGTGGAAAATAATTTGGCATTTCCTAAAACCTGACTTGATTCAACGGAGCTTCACGTGTACACGGCATGGCCGTGTGTCCAAGTTCAGGTGTACTTTATGAAGGTGTTCTGCTTTCTCAAAACCCATCAATGACAACCTTTGTGCTTTAAATGTTAAGCTGATTGCTCTCTGGAGGGGAAAGGGATATGAGCCTGAAGTGCAGCACTGAGAGCTGTACTGCTGTCTTCTTCTGCATTGCACTGCATTGGTAACCAGCATGGAGAGGGGACTGCACTCACCGCTGAGCTGCTGTGGGATATGCACCATTTCCACAGCAAAACCATTGGGCTTTGGCAGGACTGAGAGGAGGCGTTGGGCTCTCTGTCTAGAATCTTGTTTTCCCTGGTCTAAAGCAGAAATAAACCATGTCACCTTCTGTGTCTGCCTTTCTTCTGGTCTTTAACTTCCTGTAGTTAGAAAGCTGACCTCATCTGATGGGTCCCACTTCATTCCCCACCCCCGATATTTTCCAGTGGAAGGATGGAATTTGTGCCAAAACATCCAAAATGCAGTTCTAGATCGCCACCTTCTCAGTTCCACTTGGTGTGAGCTGAGATTTGTTTTCTCTGCTATGCCATTGTATGAGTGAAGTGCAGCTCACAGACATCTTAGTGATAGAGAACAAAAAAGAACATTCCAGCCACGTTCATAACAGCTTAGGACATCCCCAAAGCATCTTATTAAGCTGCTGATCTATTTGTATCTATTTGGTCGTCTATTTTTTTAAAAGGTTGCTTCTTAAATGCGAATGTTTCCCTCTTCCCTGTAAGACAACAAGACTTGGAGTAATGGACTACTTTCCAGCTACAGCTTCCTGTCCGCTGCTGTAAAGGCTGTGGCCCTGAAGGTCCTTCTTTTAGACACTACAACTAAGGAAAGGAAGGTAAAAGGAATTTCATTCCTCTATTTTTCTCACATCTCCAGCCCAACTCTTTAAAAGGAAGCCTGAAGGAGGTACTATGCTCTTCCAGCTGACCTTGGGGATCTGATCAAGAAGCCTAGAGTGGTATCTCCTGGTACACTGTGCCAAAATAATTCATGCTTTGAGCTTCTTGAAAGCATGGAGAGTCTCTGCCCAGAAGGAAATACAGTATGAAAGCAGGAGAGTTGGAAGGGTCTATGCAACACAGAGAGTAGCAGCTACATTTGATGTCTCCTGTGATTGTTATTGCTCAGCTCATGGTACAGGCTGTTGTGTGGTGTCCCCAAACTCACCCAATGGTCATCAAGGTCCTTTCAA
Organism: Todiramphus chloris collaris; assembly: GCA_025345505.1. NCBI lineage: Eukaryota > Metazoa > Chordata > Aves > Coraciiformes > Alcedinidae > Todiramphus > Todiramphus chloris. Next base: position 4,335,230 of record JANVCC010000077.1, read on the forward strand.
TTACAATAGCATATATGTTCTTTTATCAGATGATCCCAGAAGTGAAACACACCACACTTGAACTGCAATCCCATTTTGAGTGGGATCAGAATAACCTGGTGAAAATCAGACAGGAAACTGACTGCAAGTGGGTACATAGAAAATAGGCATCTGGGCCTGCTTTCCTAAGCATGGTCTACTGTGAGCTGGGTTCCAAGGTTAGTCCTGCACAGCATCAAGCTGCTGAAGTATTCAGTGGGTTGATAATAGGAAAATTAGGAAGATAGGGATGGTGAAAATTTAATATCTCCCTACAAGATTAAATGGGTCTATTTATTTCTTACTGTGATTTATAATGCTGCCTTATGTTTCCACTCACACGTCATAAGCCAAAAAAAAAGTAGATTAATAACAAAATAAGGCTAACAAATAAAACATTTCAGTGGACTTTCAAATGCCTCCTTTATATGAAGTTGTACTATCCAAGGAGGGACTTAAGACAGAAGTTTCTTAGCCTTACATACCCTTTTTTTTTTGATGTGTGATGCTGTACTCTTCAAATGTATCACGAAAAGGTGCTTTTCATGTAACAACAAGAAGGCTAGGGAAGGACTGGAATCTGATATCTCTTGCTCCTTGACCCTGCACAATGACAACATTTATCAGCTTTTTGCTAGTCTTCCCAGAAATTTAACTGATTTTGCATATGAGAAACAGAGTGCACTACGGTGCACGTCAGGACCCTTCTTGACCACCACATCACAGCAAGCTGCTGCAGGTAAACATCTGTATTCTGAGGTGAGTCTAGTCTAGAATGATGTAGCTCCACTCATATCTGTGAAGCTGTTACATTTTTTGTCCCAGGGACACCAAGATGGCATTCACAGCCAACATACAAGGCTTTTAATCTTTGTGGGGGAAAATTACATACAGGCAACTGTATTCAAAATCATAACCAACATCTATGTAAATTGAAGGAAAACTGAAGCGATTAGGCCTGTTAAAAGAAAATCAGACCTGAGGTTTCTCCTTCCTTTAATATACACAGAGTGCATGTACCTTCCTAGGTACCAAAATGTTTTATCATGAAATTAGTAGCATTATCCTCAGGAGTTAAGTGCTGTAAAATTGTATTTCTTTACATCAAAATCTGAGGCTCTACAAGGTAAAATAACCCACCTGAGGTTACTTGTGAGCGAAATGCCTGAACAGAAATGAGTATCTGCAGTTCCAAATGACCTCCTTTGTCAAATGAACATGGATCAATTTATACGGTGGTTCTTTTAAGCGTTCAGCCCACTTCAGCTTCAGATCTTTTTGTTGTTGTTGTTGCATTGTTCAAAATGATGGGAATTTGCAAACCATCATGTAGTGGAAAATAGAGGGGAAAGCAGTAGCTTTTTATGCCAACTATCAACTCAGTAGGATTGTCACTTTATCCAGTACCAGGTGATTTTTATTTAAATTGCCAAGTATGTGGCTGTTTGGTGGGCAGATGGGTTATCCATGGGTTTGTATCAGAGGGTAGGTAGTGTATGTCTGTCTGCTCTTTGAATATTTCCTTCTCCAGAAAAGAAAGCAACAATTTAAAGGAAATCATGACTTTCTGAAAAGAGCCACAGAGAAACTCCCACAGGACTCAAAAAGATCAGAAGAATCGGAGACGGGAAATGGCATTTCTGGCACTTCCCACAGCAGATTTCTGTTTTGAGCCTTCTTATTCCCACTCAGGTGTTCAAAATCTAGGTTGCTATTTGCACAGCACTGCCATTGACATAACAAACTCTGCCAGACCCAGTCACATAAAAACATAACATGCAATTTGTCAGCCTCCCACCAGCTACCATTCTCAGCGGTCAGATAACACCGCTGCGCTGCACACATCCAGCCCCTCATCCCCCTGCTGTAACGAAAGAACTGGAAATGTTTGAAGTATTTTGAGTGGGAGCACGTAAGGAGAAAAGTGGCTAAAATTCAGGGCATGGTTATGTTGCAGCCACAGCGAGAATCACTGTAATATGGGCATACCTGAGGTAGCTTTAAATTACTAGGTATCTGTAACTGTGACAGCCCAGAGCTCAGCAAAGGCTGTGAAGCTCTTTGAAAAACCAGAGCAGTATCTATGTAGATGCTGCTAGCACTTTGAAAACTGATGCTGGTGTGTCCAGAGTGAGTTCAGAAAAAGCTGAAGTCTGAAGGAGGAAAAGGTCTGAGTCTAAAGGAGGAAGATGCAATATGCTGAAGTGCACGTAATGTATCTCAGGCAGGCTGAAGTTTAGGTGATGCTCATTCCAGAAAGAGTTATTTGGGAATGGGTTAGAGCTAAGATGTAGAGAACAGAGCATGGAAAACAATCTTGTAATGGCTGAGGGATAGATAAAGTGATTCAGGACAGCCTCCACATCAGGCTGGAGATCATCTCTAGCCAGTTTCTATTGATCCATCCTCTGGGTTACTCAATTCCTCCACAATGAACCACAATTACCTAAAAGGGATCATTTACAGCATCAAAAGCTGAGTGGAAAAAGGGCATCAGAATCTGACCCTGGTATGAAGAAGGTTGAAACTGTCATATTTTCTTTGGGAAAGGAAGCGCACACTCATATGCAGCTCATAGGCAAGCTAACATACTTTGAAATTCACGATGCCAGGGGATGGAAAATAAATGCCCCGAAGTTTGCTGCTGATAAATGATTGTGCTTCTGAAATGGTAATACAAATGCACTGAGTCGTGAAATGCAGCTAATATAATTAATCTTGCAATATTGTAAATCTGTTGGAGACAGATAACGTGAGAATTTTGCCCTACTGTTTCACACTACAGCAGAAACCAATAAAGTGGTGTTTAGAAGGAAGCCTGGAGCCCAAATATTTCCAGGTGACTTTGGTGATTTTTTAAAAAAATTGCTTATATAACCTTCCACACAAAACATACATTATGCATAACACCAGTTTACTCCAGCCTGCTACAAGAGCTACCTGAGAATAAAGATACACTCTTTATATGTCCATTTTCTAAAGAAAAAAAAAGTAACTGTATGAACATCTGAGGGCTTGGGAGATTTGGGGGTTTGTGGGTTTGTTTGTTTGAGTCTTGAGCTATTGACATTCTAACATAAATAACAGCAACTATTCTACAGTTATGGATCTCAGAATCAATGACCACTCTTTATGTGAACTGGATTTGGGGATACCTCAGTCTATTTCACAGTCAGTAAGCTCCCTATTTCCTGCATCGCAAATTACCTTTCTACAGCTCCTCTTGCAGTAGCTATTGAGCCAAGAGGAACATCCAGTCACCAGCACAAAGACTGGACAATTTTCACCTTCTCAGCCTTTGATAGAACTTGCTCAGATCAGAGACAAACCAGTATGAAGGAAGCTTAACGCTGGCATAACAAAGAAAACACGTTAGGGAAGCCTGTTGCAAAGTGATCTTAAAGCTCAAATCAACTACAGTATGGAAATAAATAACCTATGAAGCATGCCGATGCTTCATAAGGCATTTTGAAAGACACATATGCCCTGGCTATGAGGGGACAAGGCAGGTCCACACCAGGAATGCAGAGCTCCAAGAAACCTAGAAGGCAACTAATCTCTGGCATTGGCTGGGGGATGGTGTGTATTTTCTGAAACCTAGTAACTCACATTCTTCCAGAAACACGTGTCTTAGGCCTGCTACCTCTGACAGATAAAACCTTCTCTGATTTAGCCCAGAGCATGTCTTCTCAGCTTAAAGGTGTTTCTGAAGTAGCATGAAACTGGTTGGACATTGCTCTCCCTACCCTGACTACATGCACAGAAACAATAAAAAAAGGAGCAGGAGTTAAGGTTGGGTCCATACCACTTCAGTTCTTGGCTCTTGTTTTGAGTCTCTTCATAGCTGGTAAAAACTGAGCAGCCTCACTTTGGGATGGACAGCAGAAGTCAGAGTACTGACAAAGGGAGCTGCATTACCAACCCCAACCTGTGCTCTCTTCATGCCTACTAGAATGAACACAGCCTTTTCTTTGCACCATGGTTGGTACTCAGCAGGAGAGTGAAGGGCAGGTTTGGAAAATCCACCATGCAATCATTCTGTGAGAGCATCAGTGTCTAGTTTCCTCATTTCTCCTTTTTTTTTTTTAACTGCATTTTTAGTTGGATACATTCCTGAGTACTGTTTGGATGGACATGTCTGGATCTGCAGAGGCAAAAGGTGTCTCAGTGAGTCACTTGTAAGCAGCATCTCCCAGGCACTTAAATGCCTATGAACTGCAGGAAGAAAAAAAAATGTACTAGCTTAAGGGAAAAAAAGCATTGCTTTAACATTTCATTAAATGTATAGCTCTAAGCATTCAATGAGAAATGCAAATCTAATAATAACTATAATTAACATCTCTCAACATTGACTGGCATCTTCACACTGAAGGATGGCACCACTCCTTCCAGAACTGAGCACACCCACAGGACATTACCACAGTAAGCAAATAATTAGCCTGTGAGCCTCGCAGAGCTCCCAGAAAAAGGCAGTAGTGACAGTGTTCTGCCTCTGTGAACCTGCTTCAGTTCCTTCCACTTAGGCTCTCTCTTGCTGTCCCCTCTCTGGTTGCCTGCTGATCAAGTCTAGCTCTGCAACTCACTTCTCTGGTATTTCTCATTTGATTTTCAATTGCATCTTTGCCTGTGTCCATGGAAGCATTCAGACCTACCTCTGCTCCATCTCCCATCTTCTGACCACATTACCTTTTTAAGGACCTGGAATCCCATTTCCAGGCCCTTTTTCTCTGTAACTGGACTGAGCAGCCACTACCTCTCCTAACACTTCACCTTGCTCTCTGACCTATACAACTACTCACCAATTCTGTTTTCCTCCCAAGAGTCTCTCACAGGTGATAGTCCAGAAACAGCTCTGTGTCTGCAAGGTTTCTGGATCCCCAAAGAAAGGATCTCCATGACCTCCTTTCCAGCTACTGCCACACAGCCAAGCTGCCTTCCCCTCAGGGGCTGAACTTCACTTGTAAAGATGGGCAGTACTAGCAGAGAAGAGTATTTGGTCCCCATTGCCCTTAAAGTAGCAGACCACACTTGAGAGAAGGCTTTCTAGCTAAATCAGTTTAGAGTTCATACAGGAAAAAAGCAGTGTCAAGTCTCTTTCTCCTGTGATCGCCAATATCATCTTTTATTCCGGCCACATCCTGAGTTTTTGGAGCATGAACAGCCACCGGCAGAAATGTTATCAGTGTCATTAGGCCAGAAAAAAACAAAAGTATCTCAGCATGTTTTGTTGTTGATCTTGCTTGTATCACATGCAAAGCACACTTCCTGTTGTCATTTTTCTTCCTTGGCAATTTGATATCTTAAAGGAAGAAAATGAAGTCTGAGCAGCGAAAATTCCCGGACAAACATTTTGTTCAGCAGTTGCCTTTTGCTCTAAGCTGCTGATACTTACAGAAGCAGCATTAATCAGAATTGCTTAGGGAAATAAAACCTGCAAGCCCCAGTTCTGCTTGTCTTTATTCATGCGGAGTTGCACTGCGCTCCATAATCAGTCCCACAACAACACATTACACTTTTTCCTGCTCAGTAACACAGTGGGATCACAGGGCATGGCTGCCATTCAGCACAGTCAGGGGGGTACAATTCACCATCCAGCTTCTGATCTCGTCCAACATGAGCCAAACTTGAGAAAGGCTAATGGAAGGTGAGGTTGGTTTCAGTCAACCACTCCCGCTCAACACTTCTGCATCTTCTGGGGTCAGTTTTTCCCATTTTGCCTGTGCCATCTTCCAAATGCTGTATCCTAATTAGCTTCAGTGTGAGGCCCCAACTCACAGGATTTTACTAACAACTGCTAAAAAGTATATCAGAAGCTCTCTATTTTCATCTTGCCTGCATTGCTGTAACATAGTGACAGAGCTTCCTAGCTGATGCTGAAGCATTCTGAGCCTTTCTCAAGCAGCTGAGATGCAGCTTATCACAGAAGTAAGTGAATACTCAGCAGCTCACCTTTCTTTTCACTTCGGCAGTCTTCAAAGAAGTGCTTGCAGTGTCAGTGCTTTCTATGATGTGCAGGTTTTGGATGGTAGCTGTTGCATGCAGCAAGCATTTGCTCTTTAACTTCCTTTCCCTAACTACAGCTCATTCACGGAACAAAGGAGCCTCCTGGAATACAGAAACTGAGGAACCCCAAAAGAGAGATTACACCTGCCCGCTTTTTGTATTCACCTGGCATTTGGGACTGAAAAATTTCATTCAGATAAAACAAGGGAACCTAACAAAATACCCAGACTTCAGGTCACTCTCTTCCTTCAGAGATAAGAAACCAACCTGAAGGGCCTCAGTGTGAGCTGCAATTTATCAGTAGGACTGCAAAATAGTTTTGTAGAAAAAGGGCTTGTTCATTTTGCTAAGAATTGTTGTAACAATTTCTTCTTCTGTTATGAAAGCTGACAGGGAACTTCTTTTAACCTGTCACTCAGTCAAAAACTGTAGCTGCAAGATGTGGTTATTTGTCTTCATTAGAAAGTTGAGAACTTTGGAAAGGAAAGTTCCCCAAAAGCATCCCCAGAAGCAGACTCTGTGGATGAATTTTCAGATCATGACAGCAGGAATTGTTTCACTGGGAGCTTATCAAAAAAAAAAAGGGGGGGAAAAAAATATGGAAAAAAAGTAAGCCTCATTATGAATCTGGTCCAGAGAGAGAGCAATCATGTTGAAAGCAGGAGCTGCAATTTAATATATGCAGAAGATGGGACTTTTTTTCCACGCTCAGAAAAGGGAATGTGCTGCTAATGAAAGTATTTTTAAAAAAGAGCTAAAAAGGGTACAAAGACACCCTTTTTACATATGTGTAGAATGTGCCTCATCTCTATTGAAATTCCCTATTAAGAGAAGCAGCAGCCCTCTCCTTCATTTTCTGATCTGACCTGCAAGTGCTTCAGAACGGCCTGTTCTTCTGGCGCTTTAATGACAAAGTTAGCAAGTGAACAAAGGCAGCAATTTCCCCTTTTTGGCACTGCTGTCTGTCAGGGGATGACCAGGAAGCAAAGCATGGAGGATGCCTCACAACTAGTTCAGTCCAATTCCTACCCTGTGTTTAGAACTGGAACTTCTGAGGAACACTGCTAGATTAGCAATGGAATCGTTTAGACTGCGGGGTGTGATGCTGACATGTGGGGGCACCACGCCAGCCTTTCACCTGGGGGGACTTGGGGCAACTCAGTACATCCCCAGGCCAACAGCCGGGCCACGGCACAGAGTCCATAAATCCTGAAGCTTCAGCAGAGATGGAAAGCAAGACGCAGTACTGGCTGCTTTGCCAGAAACCTGCTAACGTGCCCTGATGCACCAGGACAACCCTTCAAATGCACTGATAGGCTCTCCCTGATACGTAAGCCATGTAGAAAGGCCAGGAAGCTACACATGCCTACAGAATACCCAGACCCTTTTGGGGCTAAGCAAAATACCCAAAGGTATCTCAGGTGGCACTGGACACATGAAAGAAGCCTTTCTGATGGAAAGTGGTACAAATTAAATAGCACAAATCAAGCTTACAATTGTAATGACCATCACACGCACCCAATGTGAGGTGCTCAGATGGTACAGTAAAAGATTCACACATTCCTGAAATAATGATTATGTTTATTATTTTTTACCTGAGAAGTAGATGATATCTGAGGAATTGCTAAGTTTTCTACATCTGGATCCACAAATGTGTGTTCAGGCTCTGGTTTGCATGCATGGCAATGGCTGCCTTAATCATCACAATAAATGGATGGTATGATCCTCTAAAAAGAGATGTTTTCCATGCTCATAGCAAAAATCAGCATCAGACTCCAAAATATCGTGATCTAGATTCAAAACATCAATGGTTTAGAAAAAAACCCAGATAACGTCTTCTAGGAGAGAGATGAACAGGAAGTAGGTGAAATACATAGGAACTAGGGTCCCAGGGTCATAGAAAATGAAATGGTAGGGAGGGAGTTGGACATTCTGTTTAGAAATGGACCAAGGATTAATTTTTAAATCCATGAATAATTTCAAATGTTGTTGAGCAAGTCTGAGGATTAATTAAAACATTAACCCAGAGCCAATAAATATTTCATTTCAGTGTTGCTAATTTAAAGAAAAATATGAAAATAAATCTGTACCAAAATTCTGGACTATTTAATGTAAAAATGTTGGAAAGAAACTACAAATATTCAGTGGTTTTCAGGACTCTTTTTCCTGCAATCATAAACAGCTGTGGGAAAGCAACATAAATTTGTTATTGTGTCCATGCCATGGAATTTGCATTCTCTGCTTTGTTCTGTAATTCTCAGTGTGAAAAATAAGTTTCATTTTATAGGACCACCTTAGATAATAAAGACTGCTGCCTTGTAAAGGCCAAAATTGTATTTTAAGATATATACACAAACAGCTTCAGCTGCTTGTTTTGTTACGTGTTTCCTGGCAATGCTTTTGTTGCTATAGATTAATTTAAAAAAACCCAGCCCTTCCAATTGAAGATTAGTTAGATTCAAAGTATGTCAGAAGATGAGGTATTTCAGCTGGTAGAGAACACAAGGCAGAAAATGATTATAATTTTAAACAGAAGAAAGAAAGAATGGAACAGCAAGGCTTTCAACTTAAGAGAAAAGTCTGACTGCTGCAAGCAAATCTTTTTAGAAATAATTGCCTATGATTAGTGTTTTAAAATCTGCAAAATCGCTGTCTTGCTATTCAGCAGAGACAATGCGGATCTGAAACAGAAATGTGTAAAGGATAGAAAAGCGTTTGGATCATTTTATTTCTCTACTTACACCTGGCCACATTGAAGCTGCATGTGTCTCGTGCACAGTGCTGCCAGCTGGAGGGCTCTGCCCGCTGCGAAGGCCTCTATTGCTCCAGCAGAGCACTGGCCAGAGCTGGGAGCTGCTGGCCTGCTTTTCTGGAAGGGGATCTGTTGGTGACTGAGTGAATCTCCTCTTTGCCTGCCTCGGTGAGCCAGAAGTGTTAATCGCAGCGGCAGGATCCAGAGATCCCTGCCACATTATAATCACTGCCTCATGTGCAGGACATGTGAGCAGTGGGCACTGGGGCTTACTGGGAGTTTATCAGGCTGCTACACAAAAGCAGGCTTTGTACTGAGGATATCCCAGTCCAGTAGCCTGTCTTTGACATTGCTTGGTAGCTAACATTTACAGAACTGGTGTGTCAAACAAGGTAAAAGGTAAAATTTCCTGAGAGCTGTTTTTAGCCTCTGGCAATCCACAGTTTTGAAATTTTCTGAGCGGGAATTTGCCTCGAGACTATGGTGAATTAATGATGAAATGTTCCCCAGGATTATTTATCACGCTCTGGAAGTATTCCTTCTATGGATCTTTCCACTGATACAACAAACCCCATATTTCTGCTCTATCTTTGGCACGTTTTCTCCCATCATTTCACCACTGCCTTCAATGGCATCAATCACCGACCAGTATCACCAGGTGAGTTGTCAGATACACCCCCATGGCCTAAACGGATGGCCCATCCCACTCTTTTCCATTCAGTGCTATTGCACATTTTTAATTCATTATCATACTAGCATGTCTGAAACAATGACAGACTATTGTAATCCTGCAGAGTTCTCTAGTGGAATTTGGATTATCCCTTGAATTTTGTTAGTACAGTTTGAGGTTGGATCTAGACAGCCTACATCATGAAGAAAAGTCAGCCTGATTCCACACATCCTAATGCATACACTGGGCAGGGCTACTGAGTATCCACAGTCCCATCAAACTGATGCATGCAATACTTTGCAAAAACCCTGAGCAGTTATTCTTTGTTATCATTCTGACACAGAGCAGAAGCTCTATATAATGTGATAAGGGATCAAGAGAGAAAATAAGCCACAGCCAACCTGTTGAGTCCATAAACACATCCAAACAGTGAGGCAGTAGAAGAGTGAGTGACAGCTGTCACAGCTATGGTGGGGCCATGCCTGTGCAATCCACCTCCATCAAACTAGTTACTGAACACAGAGCAGAAAACATGTAACGAGATTTTGAAAAGTTAGGTGGTATCTCTGCATTCAACAGGTAATAAATAATTGCTGCTGTCTCAAACACAAAGGAAAGCTGTAGTTAACCGCGGAGATTCTATTATTTCCTGTATCTCTAATGGACATGAATGCAAGGGGGTAAAACTGCATGTTTTATTTATGCTTTTATTACATAGCAACTATAAGACCGGTTAGTAATCTTCTCTTTCCCTACTTTGTATGGAGCACTGTTCAGCTGATTAGCTGAGATTTATTCACTTCACTCATGTGTTTTATTCTTATTTTTAGTTCAGAACCAAAGCTGGAATTTTTGATTCCACCAAACAGATGCCACAATTCATCTTACCATGACAACACCCGCCTTTATCCAAACAGCTCCCAAAAAAGAACTATTTTTTCCACAAAGGCAAACCTTGCATAGTACACGTTTATTCAGGAGTCACACAACAAGGAGCAGAGCACTACTGCCACGGTTCTCACAATGAATGAGGAAAACAGACAGCATATTTGCACTGGGTTTGTGTGGCAAGGTTTTGGGGGGGGGGGAATGCTACAGGGGTGGCTTCTGTGAGAAGCTGCTAGAAGCTTCCCCCATGACTGACAGAGCCAATGCAGCCAGTGCCAAGACAGACCTGTTGCTGGCCAAAGCTGAGCCCAACAGCAATGGTGGCAACACCTCTGTGAAAATATATGTAGGAAAGGTGAGAAAAACTGCGCAACTGCAGTGGAAGACTGGAGCGAAATCCTGTAAGAGAAACAACTCTACAGACACCAAGGACAGTGAAGAAGGAGGAGAAGAAGGTGCTCCAGGCCCTGGAGCAGAGATTTCCCTGCAGCCTATGTTGAAGACCACGGTGAAGCAGGCTGTCCCGCTGCATAGCGGAGCAGATAACCACCTGCAGCAGAGGACTACACACTGGAGAAGGTGGATGCCCAAAGGAGGCTGTGGCTCTGTGGGAAGCCCATGCTGAAGCAGGGTCCTCACAGGACCAGTGGATCCATGAAGAGCATGCTAAAGCAGATTTGCTGGCAGGACTTGTGACCTCATGGGGGACCCACACTCTGTTCCTGAAGAACTGCGCCCCATGGAAGGGACCTACACTGAAGCAGTTTGTGAAGGAACTGCACTAGTGGGAAGGACTCACATTGGAGAAGTTTAGAGACAACTATCTCCCATACGAAGGACCCCACTCTGGAGCAGGGGGAGAGTGTGAGGAGTCTAAGGAGGATGGAGTGACAGAGACAATGTGTGATGCACTGACCATAACCCCCATTCCCCATCCCCCTGCACTGCTTGGAGGGGAGGAGGTAGAGAAAACTGGAAGTAAAGTTGAGTCTGAGAAGACAAGGATTGGGGAAGGTGTTTTAAGATTCATTTTTTCTTATTACCCTACTATAATGTGATTGATAATAAATTATTTCCTCAAGTCATGTCTGTTTTGCCCATGACAGTAACTGCTGAGTGATCTTCCCCTTGCCCTTACCTCCATACATGAGCCTTTCCTGTTTCTCTCCCTTGCCTAGCTGAGGAGGTGGAGTGATAAAGTGACTTGGTGGGCAACTGGCTGAGAAGTTGCATTTCCAAGTCCTGCAGTGCTGAATTGACCTTCCCATCTAAATACACAAATAGAGAAATGGGTGTCAGTGGGGCTCAGAGACACTTCCATACCCCTCTCAGCCTGTAGGCAGGGCTGCAGGCAGGTAGCAAAAGCACACGAAGTGAGAAATGGGTTTCCAAGCATCTTTCACAAAAGCATCTTAAGGAACTGCAAGCTTCCTCTTTTGAGATAAACACCTCTTTTCATAGCCTGAGCTTCAGATATGAGGTATTTTTAAGCAATCAGCAGCAATCAGTCAGAAGAACACTGTTTCAGGCTGCTTTAAGTCTGAAAGAGATGATATTCCTCATCTCAGGACAGGGAATAGGGGTTCAGCCTAGCCCAAACACAGAGGTGTGATAGGATGGGGTATAAACAACCACCCCATCTCCACAGACACTGCTACTCACATTGCACCTCTCTGAGCCAAGGGAGGAGCCCTCACATCCCTAAAAAAAATAAAAATTGTCAGTTTGGTCTCTACTGCTTTCCTGGAGCTCAGGATACTAGAGGAAAATGTATGAGCTGCAATAAAAATAAAAGAAGAAACAACATCATCTTTGCAGTAAGAGTCATGAACATCATTAAAAGCAGGTGTGGGTGGTGAGACTTTTTTCCCAGAGCCATATCATGATTTTTTCACAGGTAAGACTGAAAGCTGTTAAAAAAAATAAGACAGAAAAAGAAAAAAAAAAAAAAGCAGAACAAGACAAGAATATCTTCTTTTTAATCTTCTCAGAGACAAGGCTTTCCTTGCAAACCAGGTGATTGTTGGTTCTGCCTTTTAGCAATTTGCAAAACCCATTTTAGCATCATTGTATGGTATCTGCACATGCCATTTGCTGGGATTTTTCAGAGTGTGCAGAGTCATCAGTTTTCCCAGAATTGTTCTTGTAGCAGAGACAATTTGAGGGAAGACCATTTATTAAAAATAAATTGAAATGACTGACCAGAAGGTTTCCTTGAAAAAAAGAAAAAGAGCTTTGGAAGCTTAGGTAGGATTCATAGCTGGGGAAGAAAACTTCACCATGAGCAGAAAGGCCCCTGCAGGTTTCAACAGAGAAAAGCAGTGAGAAGAAAATGAACTCTGCAGTCTCATCAGTAATGTCCTCACCCTTGTCTGGGTACTTCCCCTGCATTCTGTTTGGGAATCAAATAAAGCATGGTTACTCAATAGTCCTAGATGTGGCACCACGTATTTAAAACCTTCATCTCCACTGCGCTCTTCTTCAGTGTCATTTTAACCAAGACAGACTTACTGTTTTCACATCACCCACCCTTTGAAGCATTGCCATCAACAGCATGGGCCTCAGGGACTGCAGAGACTGAAGGAGAAGTGGAAGTTCATAACTGAGCAAAGCCAACAGCAAGGATAATATATCCAGAGACTACCTTGGCTATTCAGCTTTAGGGCTATTTTGGACTGTCCTGGCTCTGGCAGTACCTCTCTACAGTCCTGAGGCTCTTGGGCACCTCCTGCCCTGTGCAGGGCCCACCAGCTTGCCATCACCAAGAGAGGCATCAATTCAGCGTGTACACTGTCAGGTGTAGTTTCTGGTAGGGCACAGCTGCACTGATAAATCTGCTGGTTTTCTCTTCCCTGGTCTCACTTGCCAAAGCTTGTTCTTGAGTCATGCTTCATTCTAGTGCTCATGGGACAGCACTCTGCTTAAGCAGGGGGAGGTGGGTGAGGTGGAGAAGGGTTGGGGGGAAGGAAGGAACAACAACAACAAAAAATCCACCCCAAACCAAAAAGCTCTATGGAAAACCAGTTCTCCTGAACATAATCGTCAAGTCTCTAAATACAGAAAGCATCAGAATTTATTGTATTTAAAGGCAGAATTGATTATATTTCAGCCTTGTGACTTTAAGTTATAGCTGCTGATTTTGATGGGACCTGACTCATAATTTTTTAAATATTTTGCATGAACGGTGCCATAAACTCACTTTCATAGAAAGAACATAAAAAATATCAGAAGCACAAAGACAAGTCACATCTGAAATTTAACCGAGAAATCTATCTTCATCAGGCCTGCAGTTCTTTGGATCTGCAACGTTTCTGAATGGCTGAAAAGAAATGAATGTCTGTCAATAAATTACCCTGAAAGCACTCTAAAATGTCAACACCCACCAGTGAAGAAACTAAATTCAATCTAATAATATAATCTGAACTATCAATGTAGGTTAATGACCTTCTACTTCACTGTCTAATGGAGCACACGTCTTACAAGAATAAATGGATTGTAGAACATAGCTATGTATACTGGAATTTTATAAATAAATTATTATAATGCTAATTGAGACTAAATTACCATGTTTTAAAGTCATCTAGTAATTAAACTTTCTAGTGGCTCAGTGCCTAGTTCTCTTCTGTTGTAGAAAAATATTTTCTCTGATTACAGTACAGGCAAAACATTACTGACATAATTTCTGCCTAACTGTTTTGATCCTCAAAACAAATTCCCTTCAAACCCATTACCTTACATTGAAAGTATCTGGAGGATTGAAAGAAGAGATGGAATGCTAACTCTTTAAGTCTTCATAGGGAGAAATCAATTACTCTGCTTTAATATAGCATTAGGATGTCCATTACAGCATCATTCTTTCAAACACATATCCTGTGTGGAATTTAAAATATGAAATTTGTTCCTATTTATTATGTAGCACTAATGCAGCAATGTTGAAGGCACGAAAGGGTCAGGGAAGGTGTGACCAGGTGCAGTGTAGGGTATTCAGGATCTGACGTTCAGCTCCTCTCTGCCTCCATGCCATTAGGTCCCAGATGGCTCCAATTTCTCCCAGAGTTCAGAACTGCTCATGTCCAGCAACTGCACTTTGAACAGGAGCAGCTGTGAGGCCCAGCTTTAATGTCTGGATATTATAACAGGTTCTGTAACTTTGGTTACTTAGGTAAGATCTGCTTGCTGTTTTATTCTTTAGAGACCACATTAAAAAGGCCAGAATGCAGAGCAAGATGCACAGCTCGGCCAATACGGAGTTTATTCTGTTTAATCAGTAGGGAAGGATTTGAGGTTTATAAAAAGAAACATTAGCAAAACCTAAGCCACATCTAAATATTACTACCTGTGACACCTAGATTATCTCCAAATCTCCTCAGGAGCACTGTTCTTGCCATAACAGGCCTGACATCCCTCACACTCCAAGAGTTTTCCACAGAGCTGTCTTGCCAGTGCCGGAGCCTCTGCTGAAGCTGTGCCCTCAGTAACGTGCTCCAGAGAATGTCCCCTCTGTTTCGTAAAGGCAAACATGACAAGCCCAAAGAAAGCAAAAGAGTAATTATCATCTTTTACTCCTAAATGCAGTATTAGGATGTAAAGGAAGCACTTGGCCTTCTGAGGCAGCCTTCACAGATAAAGGGAGGAGGTCAGGAAGACGAAATCCTTCCCTCCCAAAGGACCCAGGTGGGAGCACCACTTCATCTGGGGACACGCAAAGAGACAGAACAAAGGCTGTGGGATTATCGACGCTTTGCAGGTTCAGATGTGAGCCTGGAGGAATGATTAACCCAGTCACACAACAACGCTGTGATCAGACCATTTTTCCTCCAATGAACACAGGCTACCTCAAAGTGCAAACTTTGTTAGTTTTTCTTAACGTCCCTTCTGAATCTAGGGCAATTAATCAATTACTATTTTTTGAAGGCTTGAGTTGCTTGCAGGGCTGCAGTTCCCTTAGTGGCAGCCCCTTACTCCCAGAGTGGTGTGGTGTCAGAGCTCCTGTCTTGGCTCCACTTCCTTTCCTCCTTGGTTCAGGAAAGCGGAGCTGACAGCAGACTGACCAGTAACCATAATGACAAGCAATCCTTAAAAACCACAATGAGGATATTACAGCTCTTTGAGTCTGCACGTCACCTGATTTGTTTAGCCTGAATTGCCCACTAACACGCCTTAAGCAAGCCTTTTCTTTCTCTCTTTCATTGACATGTTTTCTCTCACCTCAATTCCTAAGTCTTTAGACAACCGGGAATAGATCAGAAAAGCATCAAACAGCACACAGATTTATTTTATCTGTTTTCTCTTCAGTGTTTAGTACCTCACAAAGGTGCAAGCTTGATAAATGTCAGAGGATTTATTCGGTAAAAGCATCCAGAAGCTTGAAGTCTTATCTAGATTTCTGGAAATGCAAAATTGGGTTGCCAGTCTCAGGAGAGCAATCTCATATGGGATTTTCTAATCCTTCTATTGGCAACTCCAGCCTGCAAATGAATAGGAGTGGAAAGCTGTTCATCCAAAGCTATTTAAATCTTGAAAGCTTCAGCCTCTACCAGTGTGGCTATCTCTGAGAACAAACTCCTGCAGGAACCACAAAGCATTCACAGCACTTCATGCACAAGTACAACTGTTCCAAAATCACGATTTCAGCTGGTTCGTTGACCACCTCCACGCAGGGTTGCCTACTTTTCTACTGATGCATAAGGGGTTTCTAGGAACAGGACACTGGGAAGAATGCTTTCCTTTGAACAGAAAGCTTTTCCAGGAGCAAGGAGCTCTGATGGTTACTGGCTTGACTCTAATTCTGGCCCCACATTTTTTCGCATACATTTGTTCTAAAAACAAGACATTTTCCTTGAATTAAAATAACACCTTTCTTTTGGCAGTGAATAAGCAGAAGTTTTACAGAGATTCTTTAAGGTAGAAGGCAACATTAGGAATCCATTCATTAGTCATTAGTTATTTGGTGTTACCTGGTTCCAGAATATAATTCAACTCTTTTGAAATAATTAGCAAATTGTTATCTCCAAAAAGGTGTAATTCTGATTAAGTGAGGCTATTTTTCTCCTACACTGTGCTAATCACTTCCTTTCACTCACAAATAGATACAACCACCTTGGGTATTGAAGCCATACTGTGGCATCAGGCCCCAAGGAGAGCAAGCAGGAAAAGCATTCGTCTGCTCATCTTAATTTTTCCTGCTTAGCGGAAACTCTCAAGTCTTTCCTCTTCCCCTCCTACCCAGGAACAAATAGTTTGCAAATCAATAGTCATTCCAGATATCGCAGTTTTAGTTAACAACCTATTTTATTAAATTCAGGAACCCAGTATTGGCATTTCCCCCTTTTTTTTTAATTTAAATTATGAAAGCGTCTTCATCTTGGCTTGGGTTTTCAAATTAAAACAGAGAAGCACTTTCTTTTTCTCAGAGGTAAAAAACAAGATTTCACATTACAGCTTCTGCTTCTGTCAAGCTGCACAGGTGAGTCAGCAAAGGAGTGGAGGAGAGAGCTCTCCCAAGCTTACCTGACAGAAACTGGAATCTCAAGGAGCACAAGGAGCTTTCTCTAAAGCCCTACAGTTCTGGGGTTTAAATCTAAATTGGAAACCATTAGGGGCTAGTTTTCAACATTTGTAGGAAAATAGTAAGTCTAAAAGAATAGTCCACAGAAAACCAGAGGAAGAGTCTGGGAAGGTGCAGCACAATGTAGTGAATGAGGAGACCTCCACATTCATTCCTACATAGCAGGGTACTGGGGTTTTACTCTTTATGCTTACAAGCTCCTCAACATGATGAGGCTCTGGTGTCACGTATGGCACTGCCATAAGCCATAGTTAGGATGATCAGAGGGGAAGAGTTGTTTAAGAGGTATCTCTCTTTCAGCCTCTTCCACCTCCTATTCTTCCTGCTGTAAGAAGGCATGAGGTACCTGAGTAATTCAGGTAGCTGGATAATCCAGCTACCTGGATTTTCTCAAACAGATAGCATTAAAAGTTCTGCCAGCACTCACTGAAATGAGTTCCCTGTAGCTGCGTTCACTCATAAGCACGGCATCTTTTCTGTAATCATGGCAGTATTTTTCTCTAAAGAAGGAAGCAAACTTTTAACACTATCAGAGGCAGCTCCTGAAGATGAAATAAGGCAGCTTTCATATTGCTGAATTCATTTTCCATGCCTGTGTTGGTATATTGGATTAATGGGGCTTCAACAATGCCAGTATTTTACTTGACTGAAGGTTCATAACTTTGTACGGTGAGTTTCAGGGTCTGTTCTTCAACTCACTGTAATTGTAATTGGCAGGAGGAAATGCTTTACAGATGACCCTCCTCCCCAAGTGACATTCCCACAAATAGACCTGAGCTCAGTGTAGTTTGCAGTACTTAGGCAGAGCTCTGGACTGTATCACAGAGTCTCCTGTAATAGGTTCGTCTCAGCAGATGTAAAGTCCTATTGAATCTTAAAAGGAAAGATCATCTGAAAGGTCTATAGACATTTCACTGATTGCCTGTCACTGAGAGGCAGCAAGTAAAAGATTTGAGTGAAAGGGTCCCTAGGAGTCTCAAATCTGTAAATCTTTCAGGCTACATAGCCCCTGCATATTTAAAATTAGGGTAGTTTAAAGAATTCATCTCTCTTAGAAGAACACTGTGCATAATATGCACAGCATCCTCTGCTATGCTGCTGGTACTCGGCACTTTTTTCATGACAGAATCTATTCATTTAATCCGCTCCCTTCTGATTTAGAGTTTGATAACATATGGCAAGTCATCAAACAGAAATTATTGCTAATAGATAACTGCCAATCAATTTCCATTATGCCCAACAAGATGTGACTGAGCCTTTTTTTTTATAAGACATATTGATTCGCAGAGCTGATTTCCCTGTCATTTCAAACATCTCCATGGGATATTTCTATTGAACTTGCTGTATGTATTTGCTGCAATGAACCAGATGCTTATTTTCTCTCTGGCCTAAAGATTATTTATTTTGCTTTTTGAGTTAATCTGAACGTCATATATCAAAAGTCCCTATCTGTTATATAAGAGAAAAGTCTAACCCCAAAGGATAAACAGAGGAGGATGACACAGATTTAGTGCTGAAATGGTTTAAAGTGACATAATTTAATAGTTTTCCATCCAAGCTGGGAGACATTTCTGTGGGACACGAGAAGATTTGCTTACTGGAGTATGGTCAGGGCAAAATGTTGCCACAGCTACATGGGTTGTGGATGCTTTCTCACCTGGTGTAAGAGTGCTCCAGAGCTGCTGGGGAGATGATACAAACTACCTGTCCCCTGCTATGGGACTGAGTCCACACTAAATGCTCCTTGGATTTGGGAGCTGGCATGAAGTTGATCATGTGCAAGGTATCCAGGAGTGGCTCTTGCCCTGCTTCCTGGGTGCACAGCTGGTGCTGAAATAAGGGAGAACAGTCACAATGTCCCTAAGTACTCACGGGAAGAAGGAAATAGCAGAATAACCTGTCCATATGGAGCATTTGGGACAGAAAAACACGTAGGGTGTCCACATTCCCTCACCAGGTTTCAGACAGCACTTCAGGAGCTTGAAAACGAACACAAGAGAAGGGAGCAAGTGCTGCCTGTGCTACCAGGGCACTGATGTATTTGGTGTTGGAGAGTTATCTAGGAAAGTGGTGCAGCCCTTATCAGATGTTTAAACAATCCAGGAGGGTGCTGCCATGGTATGACAGCCATGTCTCTGCTCTACTTGAGGTGGCTTGGTCAGGGCACGAGTGAAGGCTAGGTTAGTGAGGCTTTGGACCACTTTGTCAAAAGTGTAAGATTTTGCCCACCAAATCCAACACTACATGACATCAAAAGTGAGGAGAAGGGTGAAAAAAAGAATTCCTTCCAAGCTCTCAGCAGTAGAGAATTTCACCTCCAAAAAACAACATGCATTTGATCATATTCTCCAAACCTGTGAACCTTTCCCAATAAACTGTGTTTTGAACATAACACTATCTCTAGCCCTTCCAAGATCTACTAATAGCGTTCAACTCAGTCACTCTCCTAGCGAATTTCATAGCCTGACTCATTTTTAACTCTTTGAAACCTGCAAGCCATTAATTTAATTGAACGAACCATTCTTCTTCAGTTCTGGGACTTAATGTATGTGCTTATATTTCAGCATTGGAAAACTTAGAGGTGTTACAAGAAGAAAGATTGTGGTGGAAGAAAATTGGAAATGCAGTTACTAGGGAGGGCAGTAAAACAGTTGAAGTATTAAATGGAGACTTCATAGGTGTCCTTGCAGATGAATGCACTGAAAATATTTCATCTAAAATAATGCTAGCTGTGCCTCTGCTAATGTAAATAAATCTAGGATGAGTAAGACAGGTGCTTAGTTTAGAAAGTAATGCCAAACAGTAGTCATTAGAAAATTACGGGAATTAACTTAAAGCAATAAAAGTGGTGTTAGGAAAAAAAGTCCTTGCGGTCTACTGTACTCCTCCATAAGAATGATGGGAAAGCAAAATAAGAGAGCAAGTTTATAATAGCAGAGGCTGAGACTATGGGCTTAATGGATCCCTCTTTAGGTCCTTGCTTCCCCCACATGATTTGAACTGATTAAATTACATGAAAAGTAAATCCTAGGGTCCAACACTTTCCTTTTTTCCAAGGCCCCAACATGAGATACAAGGTACAAAACAAGACCTGAAATAAATTTCTGTGAGAGGAGTAAAAACCTGGGATTAAGAATGGGATGGAGATAGAAGATGTTCTCAGCGTAGGAAGAAATTCAGCTTTTTTTTCATTAATTTTCTCTCTCACACTTTGAATGGTTAACAAAAACACTTGGGATACTCTGTAATTGAGAAGCTTTTGGGGGACTGAAATAAGGATTTGTTCCTGGGGATACAGAAAGACACCTTAGTATTTCTACAGCAATTGTCAACATTTAAGAAGAGGACTGGGTGTTTCTTTCCATAGGAAAAGATTCTTGACATCCTAAAAATCTGCCTGGTTTGCATATTCAAAAGACACAGTTTGAGTGTCAAACCAGACAGTTGCAAGAACTTTCCTCTGGTTTAAGCAGAACGTTCATTTCAATTATCTCTTTTTATCCCTACCAAATAAAACACATTAGAATCATAGAGTCATGGAATCAGAACAGTAGGTGTTGGAAGGGATCCCTGGAGATCATCAACACCAACTCCCCAGCCAAAGCAGGATAATCTAGGGCAAAAACAACAGCACAGTCATACTCTCTCTTTTTCATATATATATGTACAGCAAGGTGCTGCTCATGGTGCTCTTTGGGCACAAGAGATCAATTTTGGTTGGGGAACTATATTTTCTTTTTCCTTTGTACTGGTTTAGAAACTACTGTGGGACAGAAGTGCAGGAGCCTACAAAAAAATGCAGTTGCCCTTGAGATAGATGACAGCATCTGTCTCACTCTCCAGTTCACCTCCTCAAGTGGGGCGGACAGTGGAAAGCTGGACATCTGGCTGCTTCACAAAATGGCCCGGGAACAAGAAAGGAATTAGATTTGGGTTTGAGTTGTTATTTGCTAGATCTGACTTTAAATTGCATGTTGGTTTCCCAGGGTGGTGGCATCAGCTGCAATTCCAGAACTGCAGTTAGGCTGTGATATGTGCATTAAGATAAGACCAGACGTACTTAATTTCATAATTTTTAACCAGAAATTGAATGCAGACCTTTGAGGACAAGGATGTATTGATTCTTGTAAGCTTTTTACTGTCTTGTTTTGAAATCTTTCCAAGCATCAGAATTCTGGGAGAAGAAACAGAACCAAAACGCCAGCAAGTGTCTCTCTGACAGATCTGAAACCACATACACAGATACTTTCTTCTGTTACATTTCACACAAAAACAACCAATGGGTTATTCTTGTCATTGTGATTGAGTTACACCAAGGAAAGGTGGCAGGTACCTCCCTTGTTCATTACTGCTTTTCTCATGCCTAGGTACCAGGCACTGACTACATCTTAATCTAACACACACATTTCATTGTTCACTTGATTTGGGCAACAAGATTCACTTACATAATGACTCTCTTCACTGTAGTAATTTTATTTTACAGAAAATTACTTGGAGTGCCCATGTACATGGGATTTTTTTAAATCACAACTTCAGTGAATCATATCTCACAACTTTCTGTTGCTAAACAAACTAGAATTTTCTTTTTCCTCTTGTAAAACAGACTCTGTGTTCCTCTGGTAAACTGTGTAGACCTCATCTGTTTGAATTGTCTCCTCCTTAGCATCTGGGATGCCCCAGGTAAGGGTCCTTTACAGGGTTCTCTGCTAAACACTTGGAAAAGATTTTAGGAAAACCTTGCCTGATAGGATTACATTTGCATTTTTATAGGTACATCTCATTGCTGGCTTACAGAAATCCTGCAATTAAGAGAGCCAGGCCTTTCTATTTTCCTCTCATTTCCAGCTGGTGACCTCCCCGATGGGTTCATCAAAAGAAGAAATACCTTTAGTCTCCATATACATGACCTTGCAATATGGGCAATTACATTTCATCCCATTCATTCATTCTAGCCTGTTTGTTCCAAAATACTAATTCAAGCTTCCTCCACACTGGAAAAACTTTTCATCTATGGTTCGCCAACACGGACCCATTCTTCGTGCCAAGACCAGTATGGAAAATATCAAATATCATCAGTTCCCAGAAAAATCCTTGGAAAAAACTTTACTCTGACCCAATTAGCTCCCCTCTTAGCACATTTTATCTCAAATTCCTTTATCCACCTGCAATTCACCTATTCATCCTCCTCTGGCTTCCCTACTCATGTCCCACACAGCCTTGATCCCAGCACTTTGCTGCAGTCCAGGCAGATTAATTCCACTGCATTTCTCTGGCTTAAAAAAATCAGGTTAAAATAGACAGAACCCACTAGCCTGCAACACTGACTTCTGCTAAACTCGAGTTACCTTTTTGTATTATTTTCCCATTTATCTCCACACCTTTTAATTATTCTCTCTTTCAGATCTGTCCTAATGGTCTCTGTCTTCAAGGTCAGAGTGCGACCCTGCAGCCTGCTCCCTTCCCTCTCCATGCCCACCCTCTTTTGGACACCACGTGTGTCAGTAGCTGCCTGTTTGGCACTGAAACACCTTCTTCCTTTAAAAGTCCATGAGTGCATTTTCTGTGCCAAATCTTTTCTCCGAGAGTGCCAGATATCCCAAAGCTCAGTCATATTGAATTCTTCTGAATTCTTGCTTCCACCTCAGACATAATGATTTCCATTTCCTATATGCTTTTTCTCTGCAGAACCTCTAACCTTGCCTCCGTATTTTGCATCTTGTAAAGAATGAAGCCAAAACAGCCCCTACACTGGACATCATATCCCAGTTACCTTCAACCTTGTTCCCCTTGTGTCATAACCTATGTCCTCACTGCTTGATATGTTTTTATTTATAGGAATCATTTTGTTTACAAGAATCTATTTTACTCTAATGTGAGAAAAAGAGATTGACAGATTCTGAAGAAAATCATGTAGATTCTACAGTTTTTAAACAATCTGTGAATATGAGCTAAACCAGTCCAAATTCATCTAAATTAATAATAATTTCCTGGCACTTACGAATTTTGATGCTTAAGAATACTTTTAGATATTAAATATCCTTCTTTTAATTTATTTAAAGATACAAAATCTCTCCTTCAGGGAGGTAGAAGATCTTATTAACCAGTATTTATAGAAATTCTAGATATGAAAGTTACCCCTTGGAACTGCCCTAATCCTGAGAGGGATTTAGGGGCTCAAGAAGCTCTCAGATGCATCCTGCATGTGCCATCACTCGACTTTGCAGACTCTGCTCAGCCTATTAATTACCTCAATAATCAAAACCTCTTATGAAATAATAATGTGTTGCTCAAGCAAGCTGAAACGTTTTAACCATGTGTGTGCCAGCCCACCGGTGCATTACCATTTCTCAATAGAGCCATAACTACTGCAGCTTATCCAGCACTGATTTATCAGTGATCCTTTCCTTTTAAATCCAGTTTTGAGTCGTTTTACACAGAAAAAAAAAACCAGAAGCCTCTAAAACTGGAAGGCCCACACCATGCTTTTTTCATAACCAGCATGCAGAAAAAGGCCAATTCCTCAAACCCAATTTCATTCAAATTCGATTTATAAATAAAGAGTGGCCAAATGGGAGAAGTGAGTGAGAAAAAGGGCTTAGAGGGAGGTGAGGGAGCAACATCTTCCCCGAGGGCTGAGATTTCATCTGCTCCTCTTGGCAGATATCTGACAACTGACAAACCCGGGGAAAACAGAGCTGACAGTAAGAAAGGGTGAATGCAGCTTGTTAAACAGAAGAGCAAATGACACTGCTGTAATTTGCCAGCATCTATTTAAAGGAGTTGCAAGGACTTTGCACAGTCCTTGACAGTGCACTCTGGGAGCCTGCCGTCCCTGGGTTTCCCTTCTGCACTTTCTAGGAATTGTTTCCAAACGTTGAGGTTGCATTAAGGGTGTTGAAGGGAGGCAGGGATTAGCACTGTGAGATAAAGGTAGAGGCAGAGTGCCTTGAGCTGTGCTACTGAGGTAGGAGCATAGGGGAAAAGCATGGGAGCATGTTAGGAAACCAAGACTTGATGTTCCGCAGATAACCTTCCCTTTCCACTAATATCTAATCTTAGAAACATTTCCTGCCAGCTTCTGGGGGTAGTTCCCAAACCACTACAGTGCAACCTTCTGTTGAAATTCTTTCACCTCTTCTCCTCAAAATTAAACTTTTATAATTTTTGACTTTTTTTTTTCCCCCCTGTGGAAAATTGTATTTCTATACACTTAACTTTACAGCTTCTTGCATCCATTTTGCCCCTGGGAGAAGTGGATAATCTGTTCTCTTCTATGCTTGGGCTTATTTTCCATTAACTCATGGAAGAGTAGGACTTAGTGCACCTCAGACCCAGATAAGTTCCCATTTTCCCTTCAGCAAGCTGGTGTCAGGAACCAGGATCCTGGGTGCCAGGCATTACCGTTCAGCAGCTGTGAAGACAGCCCGCAGCACTCACTGCTGCACGTCTGCAGAGCAAGAGTCCTCTGCTTTACACTTTTGAGGTGTTGAGTTCAATTTGGACTTTGAAAAAAAGGAGAGAATGCCAGGGAGGAAAGGGGGAGACCAGATGTTGAACTGCATAGGTCTGAGTACACTTGAGAACAGTCCTAAACAGCTTGATTATGTCATGCCTTTGTCATATTGTAATTTATGCTAATCCAGAAGCTGTAGTGGGAAGTGCAACATCACATGCCTGTGATTTCTAAGAAATGGTTTTAATTTTCTGTATTACCAACTCATTGGGTTTTGTTTTCCCTCACACAGGCTCTGCAGGTGTTTGTTTTACAGCCAAAGAGCTTAGAAAAGAACCAATTTCCCCTTCTTTTCCTACATTCCTTCCCACCTTTCAGTATCCAAGATACTCAAAGCACCAAATTCGCTTGTAGCAAATCCAGCCCTCTGTTTGGGAAAACTTTTCTCCTCTTGTTCCCCCACACTACTGACAGCAAGAACAGCATTTTCCTGTGACTTTTAAGCTGCCTCCACACTGCAGCAAGAGGTAAACCACCCCAAAACAGCCCAAGGGACTCTGGGTGTGGGAACCGGCCATGGGCCAAGCAAGTACAGCCTTGACCACCCAGACATACAACTGTGAGGCCTGAGGTTACCAGATGTCAGGACAGGTCAGCTGAAAGTTTGTATTCTCCTCCAAACTTCACATTATGCAAATATTTGAAGTCTTTCTACCCTCACTCCCTAAAAAAGGCTCTTGAGTTTTTTTGCATAATAGCAAAAATTAGGCTGGGATTATATAAATACTGAGAAGCTAAACCCATGGTTGTTCCACTGAATATGATGGCATTGAAAGTTTTTAAACTAATGCTTATCTCTGCACTTCTAAAATGTCTGGGAAAGGGATCAGAGTTCAAAATTATAAACTCTGGCAAGAAGTCCTTGTCATATGTTTGTGTAACACCTAGAAAAAGGGGTCTCATGCTACTGAATCCTCTGAGATTTACTATAAAAAGAAATATTCCACATTTAAGCAAATACAAACCCATGCACATAGAATATGAAATATCCAGTCCTACTGGTGTGGAATACCACAAATTCCATATGAAATTGCCCAGAATGTGAGACTATTGCAGGATCAGGCCCTAATTCCTTTTATATTCCTATTCATTGAAAATAAATCATACACAGACCCTCCACTGGGTTTTTAAGGTGCTAATTATTAAGTTTAGCTTTGTGCTTCTTAACAAGATAAGCATTGTCTCCCATTTTACAGTTTGCAAAGCTGAGAAAGGGATGTGATACAGAAGGAGATGTTCCAGAAAAGCAATATGAATGGGAGGATTAAGGGGTTGCTGTGAATAACAGCCCGAGGACAAATTTTTAAACTCACCATAGCAAGTGCAGTGACTAACTTATTTTTTCGCATGTGAATTCCTTCTCTCTGGCTCATTATTCCTACAGCTGATGAGCTCAGATACTTGAGCGTGCCCACGGGGGGCTGCTTTCAGACCTTGATCACACCCAGGTTTCTTCAGTCCCGATTAGCAAAACGTGACACTCGTCTTCAAAGTCCAGCCTTGGGGCAAAACAGTCTGCATTTATTTTCAGCAGGCAGTGAATGACAAACTGAAGCTATATAATATGTTGGCAGAAGGAAGGGACAGATTTGACTTTTCCACACAACTCCACACGGCATCTCCCCTTGTGCCTTACTTTATTCCCAGTAGTCTTAATTTTGACAGACCTCCCTTTCCAAGAGATTGCCTTAACACCCTCCTGCCTCCAGGGCTTGCTGGTAAATCAGGGTGGCTTCCCATGGCTGTGGTTTGTCTGCACCACCTATTTTCTCCTACACCCCACCTTTTTACTTGTTTTACTTTGTAGATAGTTGTTCATTCATTGATTTACAGCCATTAATAGAATAGTGATCAAATAAAAAGACCCCAGGCACAAACATGACAAGAGAAAAAAAAGAAAAAAAGAAAAACAGCTGTACAGAAATTTTCTAAACTCGTATTATTCCATTGGTACTGTACAGTTTTTGACCTTAAGCAAAAGAAAGTAGATGACTTTAATAGTTTCCCCATAAAGCCTTGTCTTTCTCTTTCATCCTGAAAAAAAGAAAAACCCAATCCTGCTAATATCTTTTTTCATCCTTTCTTTTTAAGTAAGACACTCTCCTGCCCTATCAGAGCAATCACACCTGCGATTCACAGGGCTGCCTTCAAGCTACTAGCCTGGGCACTAAACAACACTTAAAGGAAATTAATCTGAATTTTGCTTCATAGAAAGGGCATATTTTCACTTCATTTTTAAATTAAAGATGGAAAATTAGAAAGAGGGGAGAGCAGAGGGGAATGGAGAAGGGTGGGGCTCATTATGAAACTGCAGGGCAAAATTGGTTCACATTAGAAACGCTTCAGAGCTCAGCATTAACTTTGTTCCTTCACAGTAAATAAGCTAGTGAGCAATAAGAAATGCATAAGTACTGCCAGAGGGATTCTAGATTGGTAGACACAGGGGTTTGTTTAATGTCTCCCTCTACATGCATATTGTAGTTGATATTAAAAATTGGATATTAGAATTTGCCTTGGACTATTCTATTTATTATTTGTGCTGTGAAGGAGAATGAAATTCTGCATCCTGTGTTTTATGGGTGGTTAAGTTAAATAATCTAATCATCCCTCCTGGCCCTACACTCTACGCAGCTGGATGTTGCAACAGGGATTGGAAGGCTTCATCTTATTAAATACCAGAGCAAATTCACCATTATTATTTCTTGTTTTGTAAGAACACATCAAGAGGAAGACCCTGCTGAGGTAGATGATCTACAAACATAAAGTCCATGTATGGTCTCTGCTGAGCAGCCTTTACAGCTTAAGGTGAAAGAAGCAGGCCAGAGGGGAGGGAGAGGACAAATTAATATCCTCTCTGATGCCAACCCACATGGTAAGCCTGGATCCTGCCTCTATAGAAGTCCTTTCCCTGCAGTTGTAGCCATTCACCAGACAACTCTTCAACAGAACCAAGATGGCTCTCCTGTGCCCAAAGGGCTACACCTGAACTTTGGGAGAATGGGATGACACCACTAACAAGGTTGGATGGACATGAGCTGGCCTCTGCAGACCCACCCAGGAGCCTCTGCTGCTCAGGGATCTACTGGCCAAAGTCCTCCCCTCCTTCTCCTTCAATGCCCAAGGGTAGGAAATGTAGCCATCCCACTGGCTTGTCCAGGGATGTCTGGAGATGAACCATAGCACAGAGGGGCTAATCATCTGGTCAGGAACATAGACATGAAAGAGACACATCTCAAAGGTTGGTTGCTGAACTGTGATTAGAGGTCTATGGATTGTCTTTTAGATTGGGATGCTCAAGCTTGAACTTGGTTAAATGGCAGATATGATGAGTGAAAATATCAAATGACCACAAGATCTTTAGAGACAGGTGAAGTCCCCCCCAGAAGTGGTTGAATGCTGCTCAGAAAGCACAGTGGCCTTAACCGTGGGTTTGATGTGTGCTATCTAGTTCTTCCTAATGAATTTGTCATGCTGCCAGGTGATTTGAGTGTTTTAGCTACGCCTCTACATAGGTCTGTTTAGGACTGTGAAGGACTAAAAAACAATATCCAAACACTACCAGGCTCTTAATTTGGGGATTTCATATACTCATTCACAGTTTGTGTACCTTATTCCATTTGGGAACTGTGATGGACAACACAGAGCTATGATATCTGCCTCCTGTCCTGCAGCCTTGCCTGCAGCCTTTCTCAGTCTTCATTTCAGTTCTTCTACCTAGGAAAATGACATTACCCATTGTGCTCTGTGCCATTCACATCTAAGTTATGACCTTTTAGAAGAGTTAACAATTTTACCGAAGGAGAAAAAAAGGAGGGATTTTTTTTGTCCAATTCTATCATTTTTTAAAGTTTCACGAATGGAGATTGTATGTGCCACGTTATTAATGCTCGGGAAGAATGCAGAAGGGCTGATATTTGAACAGGTTTTTGCTCTATTCTCTACAATGGCAGTGAACCCAAATTTCAGGTTCTCATACTACTAAAGGTCAAACGACTTTAGAAAAATAAACCACAGGAACAACCATATTGTCTGACACCAGCTAGTACACAAGCCCTTAGGGAAAAGTAAAACTGCACAATTATATATCACATTTCCCCTAAGCTTCCTGTGGCCTGCCTCTTTAATAAGTGCAAAAAGCTCTCTTTTCCAAGTATTTCTCTAGCCTTCCTTTGAACTCGTGTTAAGTCTGCATCCAGAATATTCCCAGGAAATGAATTACACAGGCCTGCCACAAGTTTTGTGAAGAACCAGAACCTCTTGCTCATTTTAAGCCTGGCACTCGCCACTGTGGGGGGCTTGGGCTCTCAGTCTTTGTCCCCTTGCTCTTATTTCAAAGTACTTGGTGAACACAAGATCCCTCCCTATTCTTTCTAGATATTTATACCCACTTCTGCTACTAATTTTTCTTAATATGCTTCCTAGCATTTCAGTTTTGGAAACTTCTGCTCTGGCCTCTCCTCTCTAACTGGTTGCTAATCTATGCCTTAAAAGATTTCAGGTAGCTTTGATTCTGTCATTTCCCTCACATATCAGCTCCCTCCCTCAAGGGCTGATTGTATGCTCATAACTGCCTTTCTTTCCTTTTGGTTTTTTTTAATTGTAATTATACTTCTCACAGGACAGCTGTTGTGTTTTATATATGCAAAAACATTCTGAAAATATAGCATCAGCATAGCAATGGGCGTGCCTGCATGCATTCATTTCTCTTCCACTGTTCATAAACTCTTACAATAACAAAAGCCTCCAAGTAAGCTGACTACCTCCAAGTTACCTTCTCTCAACTTTTCCTTTACGTTGACATCAGTCAGGAATTATGTCCTGGTTTTCAGGGAAGGGAAAGTCTTGTACTGGGGGAATCAAGGGGGATGCTGGCTACATTTTTCCCCCTACCTTTTTTTTGTTTTAAATGTCCTTTATAGTAGTGTGGTAGAAAGCAGGCCTGCTTTACACAAGCCAGCACAAAACACGCAGTGCTGTTCCTTCCCGTTTTCTCATTTGTACAAAATCAGGAGGGTGCTGAATTATCTGAAAGGCAGAACAGACTTATCTGTCACTTGCAGAGCTCGGCTAATGTATGTTGCAGATGTCCCAGGAATAGTGCCTCAGCGATATAAATGTATCAGAGGCAGTATAAATGCATGGCACTAAATCCAACATCAACTCTGACCTTTAGAGGTCAAAGAATCAAAAGCAGGGAGTTGCAGATGCTCTTTCTGCAGCTCCCTGGAGATTCCCTATACCACGTCCAAGTAAAGCTCATGATACTTCAAGGATGTTTGCAGACTGCGGGGTGTCGAGGCCTCTTAAGGGAGCTGCAGGACTCCCCTCAACCCCTGGCAACAGCGTCCTTATCCCAAGAGACCCGCCCTTGCTGCCCCTTGAGTAGTGAGAAGATTGTCCTTGCTGCAAAAGGAAGGAAGGGGGCTCCAGTTGCTGCATTTTAGCTATGAAAAGTCATGGAGCTCCTTTTGCTGGACTTTGTTTTCATCAGAGTCTTGCATCATTTTGCAATAAGAAAGGGTTGTGCCTTGAAGGAACGCTGAGAAGAAACCTGGTGTTTTCAGAGCACATGCTGGAAAAGGGACTACTTTAGAAACAGGAGGAGGGACCTTCAGTTCAAGCAAACCTTCAGTTCAAGCAAATCCCTGGCAGAGAAAAGGGCTGAAATCCCCAAGCTTGCTTTAACTACAGTATCAGTCTGTCTCCTGAAACAACATACACTCTGTGGACAGCAGCAAACCTTGAAGCACACGATTATTGCTTCAGCAGATCTGAAACAATGGAGAGAAATGGAACACTGCCCTCCAGGAAAGACTCCCCAAACCAGAGGAGATCTTGGGACTGAGCTGAAGCTTAACTGAGAAAAGATCAGTCACCCCACTAGCACATCAACACGCGTCCCTGCTCCATCCCAAAATGCTACTGAACATCAGTCTCAGGGGACAAACAACGCATGTCATCTCCTGCCTGGAGGGTGGTCCAGGGATCAGCAGAGGTGGACCCAGGCATGACACGGCAGGGGACCAACCCTGTCACTACAGTGTCACTGCCAGGAAAGCACAGCCATACCGAAGTGTTGCATTGGTGTCTTAGCTTCTTCACTACCAGTTTTCAGTCAGATTGAGAAGCTGAACTAGTGACACCCATGACTACTACAAGGAAAGAATGGAAAGGTGTCCCTGGAGCCTGCTGATCCCTGTTGGCATTGACCTGCATCATTATAGCCAGTCATGAAACAGGCATCACAGAAGTATCGAAGCAAACTGAAATGGAGGATTTCCCATGGAGTTTTCTCATCCAAGTGCAACATTGATTAAGCCCGACCCTGCTTAGCTCATTGAAATAAGAGGTTTTGTTTCTGGAGGTGTCATGTCTTTACGCTAAGCAGATTAACAGACAGGTAAGATATAAAATAACGCACAGCTCAGAAGGGCTAATAATCAGTTTGATGTTGACAGTGCCATTCCAAAGGAGGTTAATTACAGTAATAGCTTAGTTGTCTCCTTTTTATATACATTGGTCCAAAGAAAATTATTACTTTGAGTATTTCCCTGTGTTTTTGTTAATTATGCAACCTATTACAACAAGGAACTAATTAGGAAACATATCTGGGTTTGGAAACAAACTGCATCAATACATTTTCACAAAGGGTTTTCATCTTCTTGAGACAAAGATCGCTTTCAGCTATAATTAAGGCTGATAAACCTGGTAAAGAGGAAATTAACAAAAATCGCAGTGTGCTGAGCAGCTCAAAGGGCTTATGAAAATATTCTGCTGAAAATTAAAAAAAATAATTCAACATACAAATGAATATTCCTCATTACATTCTTAATTATATCAAAAAGTCATGGATTTTTTATCAAATCGAGCTTTTGCTCTTACTTTCTACAGTTTCATGCTTCATGTCTTTTAATTGTTTTTGAGTAACAGTGGAAGTTACTGTTCCTTACACATTAAGGGGAGCAGCAATCAGCAATAAATTCCCAGAAAATGGCTTGTACAAATCATTTTCTTAATCAAGAGAACTCAGAAGCACTGCCTGATTTACTGCTCCTTTTTTTAGTGCATGTTTGTCTTTTGGGAATAGGTGTCAGCACCCCAGGGTCTTGTCCCAGGTTCTGCCCTTGATTTATTCTCGAGCTGCAGACAAATCCCTTAACCTCATCCAAACTCACTTTGTCTTCCTATAAAACAGACACATGATGTCGTTCATCCAAGTCAACCAGGACTTGGATGAAGCCAACCCATTCAGGTTGACTCTGCCTGTAGCAAATGTTTGTAATCATCTCTGAGAAAATGGTATGAAAGGTGGGCTACCATACGAATGACAAGTATTGAAATATGTGGATGTTTCAGATGCCAGACAGGTTCTCATGGGAACCTCTCGGCCCAGTGCATTAAATAGTGAAGGATCTTGTATCATATTTAGCACCACTTGTGAACTGCCCATGAAAAGCAATCACCTAAATTTAGCCTGTAGCCCTACAAGGTAAGCTCAGACTGAAAAGTCTCTTAGAACTGCCAAAAAAAGCCCATCAAAAATACCATCAGGCTTAGGTGTGACATCGTCAGCATGCCAGCAAGAAGCATTCTGTTCCAGCTGATGACAATGTGAGATCCCACCAGCTATTTTTATCTCTCAGGTGAGCACTTTCTAGAAGACCATGAACCTTCCCTATAACACTGTCAGCCTCCACTCTTCAAAAACTTCTGGACTGAATTGAAAGTGTTGCAGTCTTCACACTGTCAATTCTGTCAGCATACTGGATGTGACACACTGGGGTAAGCAAAGAGATCCTGTAAGGAAGTAAGAACCTGTCTGGCATCTGAAACATCCCCATACCTCAATACCTGTCATTCGTATGGTATCCCACCTTTCATACCATTTTCTCAGAGATGATTACAAGCATTTGCTACAGGCAGAGTCAACCTGAATGGGTTGACTTCATCCAAGTCAACCAGGACTTGGATGAACAAAGTCTTATGTCTGTTTTATAGGAAGACAAAGTGAGTTTCAATGAGGTTAAGGGATGCAGAATTAATGGGATGCCCATATGGGTGCAGAATTGAGATGCCTATATACTTAACAAGCACCTCACACACAGAGTCATTAATGGGAGTAACAAATGGCACACCTACAGCACCTCATCTCCTAGCTTCACAGGCCCGGGAGAATGTACAGATCTACCTCAAATTTGATAAAAAGCATAAATGAAAAGATTGCCTCATTTGTGATTGAGTTTGAAATTGATATTTGCTTGCCCCAGGAGATACTGCTGCCTATCCAGAAAGATAAGAGCAGATGGCTTCTCCACTGATGCTATAGAGATGATGGATCCCCTGCTATTTCCTTAAATACTGTTGTTGTTACGGAGAGGAGGGCACAGTCACACTGCCTTGGGAGCAGTATATTAAAATGCTAACTAACTTTGAGCTTGCCAGTTTGCTCTGTGGAAACCATACCTTTAGACAAACTGGACAACCTGGGAGGCCATAATACACTCAGCTTCTCAGAGGAAAGACACAGTTATGCAAAGTGCACTCTGACAGGTCTCCTAGAGACTGCTTCTGCCACTCAGTGTTCTGCTAGGGGTCAGTGGCTTTGTGCAGCATAGGTCAGAGACCAGAATAACACCCAGTGTTGGTTTTGTCACAGCTTTCCAAGACTACTAGAAATAACGTCTGGAAACATCAAGGGATTTAGAAGACACAGAAATGTCAGTGTTTTCCATCCTGAAAAGAACAGGAAAGAAAACAGGAGTTTTTTTGCTCTTCTAGTAATGTCCATCAGTCTACAAGAAGGTTATTAAACACCCCATTGAAACTCTTTGTCTATATTTTAAGGCTGCATGTGTTGATCAAAGGATGACATAATTAAATGTTCTTCAAATGCTCAAGCCACATTAGCTGAAAGCTTCATTTCATTCTTTTTTTTTTTCTGCATTGTATTTCAAACAAATCATGAGCTGATTAATTATTTAGCAAGTAGAAACCTCTCAACCATCCCCTACACAAAAACTGCATCTGATTCAAGCGAATGTCGCTTTGACAAATGGCTTCAGCCTGCCTGATTTATCAGCATAATGTAAATGGGTACTTCTCTGATAATGTAGCATTGGTGACAGACTTCTTGTGTTGGTGGTGGTCCTATATTCCTGGCTGCTTGCAAGGATGTGAGGAGAAAGGATATGGTCTGAAGAGAAAACATGTGATCTATATCAATTTGGAAATGTGTCTTCACAATACCCATTCCCAAAAAAAGCAGTAAGATACACAATTTTGTCTGTGTTTTCAGCAGTGAAAGACATCAGCTGATTTTAAGACAAGAAAATCAAGATTATAATTGTAGTTAAGTGAGACTATTAAATTACCAACCACAAAATAACTTCTCAAATCATGTATCTCTTCCAGAGACGCTCATATGAAACAAGGTTTTATGCAGGTCATGGAAACATGAGAGTAAGTTAAATGACACAAGCAAAGCCTTTCCTCCTGTTGTGACTTCCTAGAGTACTATAAATTATCATAGTCACTTCCTATAGTATTGTAGTGAGTATATGTATAGTATAGTAGTGACAACTGTTCTCATTAAAGTATTGTAGTGACTTCCTACAGTGAGAATCTGTCCTTTTCACTTTTTCCTGGGTTTTACAATACTATTGCCTTGGCTGAGATGACAACCCTTTGCCCATGGAACACAGCTTTCAGTGCTGTGGGTGGGGTGCAGCATGCTGTCCAGCCAGCCAGCTACAGAGCTCTTCTGACTGAAGCCTTAGGTAAGAGATTGTGATTCTGTCCTCCTTGCGACTCTCAAACCACAGCCAGGACACATGGCATTACATCTGCAGCAAATGACAGAGCTTCCTTCCTGCCCTTCCTCCCCTTTAGTCTTCTCCAACACCACCCAGCTAAAACCATTGTACTCAAATGCTGGGGGTTTCCTGGCAAGAAAGAGCCACTGGCCTTGTAGAAGGCAAGGTCCTGGCTATGGCAGTACAACCCTCTGTCACACTATCTAATGGACTAGAAATACTCTGTCTCTTGAGGCATCTCACACGAGGTGGTCTTGGAATGGCAGTGACAACTGTTAAAGTATATTCATCTGTGAGTTTACATCCACACTGATGAGGCAGGAAAAGCATATGGCACAGCTGTGACTGTTGTACAAAGACTGTTGAATCAGCACCAATGTTCTTGGCAAGCAGGACATGAGCCACCTGTAGCAGCCTGCAGACCACATTGCTCCTTCCTTGCTGTGTCCTGTCAGGCTTCCCCTGCAACTGAGGGGTGTATTAAGGATTACGCTGCCTGAACAAAAACAACAGGGCAAACCTTGCAAACATGGCAAAAGAACCCCTTTCCTTTCTCGAGAGTAGGCCGACAAGCAATCTGGGGCTACCTATCACTTAAGGTGAACAGTTGGACCTTCTCATGCTTAGGAACACGTTTTCTGTACTTTCCAAATACATCCTGTGTGGACAGGTGTCTCTTTTGCATACATAATGCGGGGGGGGGGGGGGGGAGGGGAGCCAATCCAGGAGAAACAGAGTAACATGAATAATTTAACTCATTCCAGTGGCCCCTAGGCACGTGGAAGTGGGAACTTTTTAACTCTTTCTACAATTTATCTGGTTTTAATTGAGTCCCAGACTCGATTCAAGTGAAGGGCCATTCCATTCCTTTTCAATCAGCTCTAACTGTTGGGTTTTTTCTGTCCCATCTGCCTCACTGCTGTCTTTGCACAGGTCTCCACTGCAAGAGTACAACCACCAGTCAGCCCTCACCCAGCCTGTGTCTCACCCAGTCCTTCTCTCCTGTCTGGCTATTAGCACAGGTTCCAACACAGGTTAAAGCAGAGCTTGCCTTTCACACCCTTCTTGTCATCACCCTTCTCAGGTACTGCAAACCTCACTGCTGTGCTGCCCGTAACTCCAAGCAGGGACCTGGGCACCATCTTCCAGATCTTAGATTCTGGGAGTGTCTAAATGTTGCAGGTTGTTTCTGCTTTCATTCCTCAAAGTTTCTGCCTTTCTCAAACAGCACTGTAAGTGAAGTCCAACTCTCCCTGCTTACATCAGCATTTGGCCCCTACAAATACAGCCCTTTCCTACACATTCAGAAGACTTCCAGAAAGGAACTGCTCCAGCCCTGGCACAGGAAGCCAAGCACAGACTTCAGGAGGCTAGTTTGGTACCTAAGTTGAAGATATTTTTGAAGCAATTCCTTTCCCTGCCTACTGCAGAATGTCTGACTGCCTTTATGCAAGAAGCAGCAGACCACACTACAACCCCACACCACTTGTATGTAACTCACCTGCTCCAGGCTCTGCTCTCCACTGACTATCAAGGAGGCAGGTCCAAGCAGCCTTGAGGAGGCAGCTGTTTGGATCATTCCTGCTGCAGGAGCCAGAGAAGGAGAGGGAGCTGAAAGTCTGCCCAGGCTGACCCCAGCTGAGATTTCCTCCTTTCATTTAGAGTCCTTTCCCTCTTGGGGACAAGAAAATCTGATTTGGATGCACATTGTAGGAAAGCTGTTTGTCTTTATTGTAGCCCAGTGCAGATCTCTTCCTTCAGCTGAACTAGCAGCTATAATTAGAAAAATAAAATAGAAAGAATGTATTTGATTTCCTAGAAAAGAAAACAATTTTATTACTTTGTCTTAAATATACAACCCTTGGTCTCTGAAATTCTACACTCTCCATTCCCATCTGGACTGTCAGATCACAGAATAAACGCACAAGGAAAGTAAAAGTCTCAGAATCCTAATTTTATTTTATTTTTTTTAAATACAGAAATCTGAAAAGGGACTGGGCTTGCTCTGTTGTCAAGGTACCAGTATTTCACAAGAACTATTACCCATATTCATCCTAAGAGAACCGTGACTAAAAAAACAGAATCTCCTTCATACCCATAGGTGAAAAGATTTCAAGGTTTAACAAGAAGCATCTCAGTAGCATGGAAACAAATTTGCTACCCTTTCTCAAAGGATTTTATTATTTTTATCAGCTACAGTTGCCTCAGGATCTCCTTGTGTGAGGTACTGTGTAAACACGAAGCAGGTTTCTGCCAGAAAAGATTATGTTAAACCAGACACCAAAAGGAAAAGTGTCAAAGGAGGGAAAGAAGAGGGAAATAAGAGGGAAACCAAGGCACAAAGAAGCATGGTTAGATGGCCAAAAAGGAATCTTTAGCAAATAGGCTGCACCTTGACTCCAGAGCTCCAAAAACCACTTGAGGACTAAAAACTCAAGAGCATGCATTCACTGTCAGTCAGGCAAGGCAAGGATGAGAAACCCTGTGCTAGATTTCCCCTGTTGATGAGACCTATCTGAACATTGTTCTGTTTGTCAGTTCAGATCTAAAGACAGGAAAGATCAGAGCACTGGGAATAACAATACAACCCCTTGTGTAGAGGCTGGAGGGGAGGCAAGGCAAATTATCCTGGGGGGCTGCATGGGGGTAATGGGGGGAGATTTTTCCCAGGGTCAGAAAGATGTCAAATTGTACACCAACGACAAAGTTTGCTCAACCAAGACTCTCTCCAGTTAGTGGGGATGTGCTCAGTTTCTGCCTCTGGTCTTGGAATCACCAGGGGATGCCTTCTCTACATCGTTTCTCCTACATTACTTGTTTTGATGACTGCTGGGGAAAAATGTTCTATAAGGTACAGGTAGCTTTTTTCTTGAAAACATACTTTCAGAGATTTGAAAAGGGTTCATAAATGGAAGGTGATCTTGTGCAGCTGGAAACACAAGGGACAAGCATTTCCTCAAGTTCATCCACTGATAACACCAGTAAAATGGTAAAAAAACACCATTATCACTGCAACACATGAGTTCAGCTGGTAAAGGTGGAAGAAAGACAAAGCTGACAGCACATTTGAATCACAGATTTTCATTCAGGCCGATCTTTATGAATAGGATGGGTTACTCTCTTCCTTAATGGTTTAAACTTAACCAACAGAGCAGCAGTTTGCCATGCAAACATCTTCTGGAAAGGAATTGCTCCATAAACAACTTCCCATTCCATATCATTTGCATCTGAGAAACACATCCATTAGGTGAGGACAAAAAAAAACCCCATAGAGAACAAGCTCAAAATGTACTGCTAGTTCTGAGATATATGCTGTTGTTCTTCCTAATTATTCTTCTAGTTACAAACATCGTTAGTTGCAAATGTCTCTTTCCCTGGAGTACAGAAATGAGAAGCAAGTCTGTTTTGAACAAAAGCAAAAAAAACCCCAACAGCTACTATATATGAATGATGCTTTTTTTTCCTTCAACTCCATCTGCATCTATTGGCAACATTTCCATAAGTATTTTTTTTTGTATCTCTAATTTTCCATTGGGAAAATGATACAAGTGAATAGGCCTGTGTGCATTAATGGGATTGGAGGTAATTCTTCCTATATTCCTGTCAGATAGAGATACTGAGGGAAGCATAAGCAAGTGCAGTTCTATTCCACAGGCTGAGACAGCAATAGCTTGAATGAATTTAAAATGCATTTCTTGTTTCTGTACAGCCTCACGTCATGTTAGGGGCATGAGAACATCTACCTGTCTCCAGCTGTTAGCTTTTAACCTTGTCCTGATTTTCTACCAGTCACTGTCTTGCCAGAATGGCAGAAAGGCTGTTTTACCAAGAAGGAACCTGCAATTTGGGCTACCGATGGATGACAATTTTGGAAGCTTCCATTTTAGAAGCAAAAAGGTTAACCTACCAGAGTAAACATCTGCTCAACCTAGAGAGGTCACTAAACGTTCCAAGGACCACTTCCATTTCAAATAGGTAGACTGTATACAGAGGTCTGAGCCATTATAATTTTTTTTGCAATCACTTGTGCTATTAAAATGCTGGTGTAAAAGACTTGAATGTTTCTGTCATTGTCTCTCCACTTACAGAAAATGAAGGTGCAGTTTCTTGTTCTTTAAAGAAAAGCTTCATTAAACTGTTCCAACATCTTGCAGAACGTACTGCAATTCTTTCACTCACTGAATTAATGGCAAAATGAACAAGGGCAATTATCAGAAAAAGCTATGATCATGCAGCATAAGATACACTTTATTTCTTTGACAAGCATAGTTTATTTTTAATTATTTCTTTTGCTTTACAGTACATTAATAAATGCTCTGGAGTATATTTAGTGTAAGTAATGAAATCTTAGTAATACAAGGCTTCACTACAAGCTTCTGATGCTTGCTGACAAAGAAGCAGGAACCTTGGGGGAGATTTTGCTCACAAAAGATACTTCCATGGAAATTAGCAGCCCATAAATTAATGAGGGTCTCCCAGAAGGGGGGGATGCTGCTCAGCTAATATAAGCTCTCTGAATTTGGGAACCCTTTTCAAGCTAGTATAGAGCCTTCTTTGAAATTCAGCAAAGAAAGAGACCGACTCTTCCTCGTCCCTTCCTGAAAGAAGTCAGACTGCAGAGGCAGCAGAAAATACCTCCAGCCTGGTTACAGACAGACCTAGAGTAGTGTCATGAGCTAAAACACCAGCCCCTACAGTGCTAGCGATAGCAACAGCCAGTGACCATCAAGGCCTCATAAGGACAACAGAAGCAAAATCCCCACACCTTTCCTACAGGGACCCCAGCACAGTAACCATGCTGTTGGATGCAGAGAGGCTTCAGGATTACCCAGCCCCAGCACCTAGTATAACACTACTCTAAGGTGACATCTAGGACAGAAACCTCCAGAAATTCAGCAGGATTTCACTGCCAGATCCCATGGCCCACACAAGACACCTTCACTCACTGTTGGCAGCACATGCCAGATGTTGTAAAACAGCTATGACTCAAAACAGCCACCTTCTGTCCCCTGAAGCCTTCCTGACCTCTCCTCAACAGAGGAGGAGGAAGGGAAGAGACAAGTGTCCAAAGCAGGGGGAGCACACGCTAAAGTGATTGTTGGCAGTAATTTGGAGAGCCCCTCCATGCAACAGCGCATCAATGTCTTTCAACAGCAATTGTGGGATGTCCCAAGGTGGGATGAAGTGAGAGAAGCTGCAGTAATAGAGGGAAAATGAAAAGGAGATGGAGAACAAGTATGAAAACAACTCTGTAGCTGAATTTCTAGTCACAAAAGAGATAAACTAGAGCCTTCTGCTTAATGCAGACAGCAAGGCACTGAAGCCAAAATGAATCTTGATAGTGACAGCAATAGGCATACCAACCTCCTTATCCTCAAGCTGACATGATTTGATTTCCACCAGTGTGATGAAGCAGCTTGATGCATCTGAGGGGGATGGAGGCACCTGCAGCTTAACAGCCATTCCTTCAGCTGCACAACTCCCTCTCCCTCCTTTCAGCTCCACTTACACAGGTTAGTTCTTGGGCTGAGATGAGTCAGACTTGTATTTCAAGGTGGAAAGGCATGTTTTAAATCCCTTCAGGTTATATTTCATGCTATGTAGGAATATATGTAATTATAAACTCATTCACTGAAGGCTGGTATTTGTACAGCACCTAGTATGTTAAGATTGTCACCCACGAGCAGAGAGATACACGTGAAACTCCCATGTGCTAGCAGAAGTAGTAGTAACAGTACAAGCTAGCAATTCTGCTGAGTTTCCAAAGAGTTCAAAGGAAAAAAGCAGTTGATGGCGTAAACGTCTGCTAAAGTGCCTTCTACCAGACTCCTCACAAGAAATACAGAGGCTTTCTGTTTCCCTCCTTCATTCTCTTGTGATGAGTCTGTAAAGGGGATAGTGCAGTCAAGTACCTAACTGAAGAGCATCCCTCCTCCATCTTCCTCACCAACCAGTTCAGCCTGATTTCTTGAACTGTATATACATGATCCCTTGCTAACTGCAGTTAGAATCAATCACAAAGAGAAGGCAATCACTCAAGATAAACTCAGGGCATATACTTTCCTATGCTTTACAGCTTGCAAATGCAGCAAAGCGCCTGTTTGAAAAAAAAAAATTAAAAAAAAATAAAGAATCCCTCTTAACTGCAGGGTAGTTCAGAGCAATCACATTAGAAAATTATTTTCCATGTCTGGCAGCTGCCAGTTTTCTACCAGTCAAAAAGTAGGAGATGCAGAACCAGTTCCATAATGTCTACTGTTAAATTATTCCAATCCAATATTTTTCATACCAGCAAGAAGTCTCCTCTGCTCTCAGCTTATTTCACTGAGACATGGACCTGACTAATGGCTCCAGCTACTGTTGTGGCATTGAACTGACTACAGTTTGGGAAGGGCTACGAAGAAAGGCAATGGCAGGGAGAAGAGATACTTTGCTTTGGGCTTTTAGAAAGAAAAATGTGTGTACGACACAGTGAATTATACACAGCACTTCATTGTGCAAGATACCCCATCTAATTCCAACTTCTAACATGATTTACATGACCTGTAACACATTTACAGGAGACAGCATGCTTTTTCTTACTTCTGATTTTGAAGTAATTAAATTTAAAGCAGAAACATTTTTACTGTCCTTTATATAAATTCTAGTAGTAAAGATATTGTATAACAAAAGAATCTTAAATAAAGATGAGAAAAAAGTCAAAGGAGCTGCAAACTAAGGGACACCTCTGCTGAAGGATATAATACCCAAAGGCCACATTCACACATTCTGGGGGAAAAAAAAAAGGGCCAAATTCTGCTCCATAAATCCTGTTTGTTTCACTGTAGCAGCCGTAAGGGAACTGCTGAATGCTGTTGAATAGCAGATATGGATTTCCCTCGCATGGAAGATAACCAGCAAAGCTCCCAGACTCCTCCTCCCTACACACACTCCTCTCTGAGGTGCAGCTGTGGAGGAGGACATGGCACTGCAACAGATGCAAGGCTGTGAGATACTCTGCATTAATTAAAATCGCCCTGAGGGACTATTATATCTGACAACCACTCCTGTCATTAATGTCTCTCTCCTTTCCAAACAGCATCCTTCCCCGTACAGTCCTTTCTATCACAGCATAAACAAGCTCCACCAGCTTTTATTTGTCTTCCTTGGACCACAAACCATTTCCAAGGTCTCAGATCATACTGTGCAAATAGATGGTTAGGTAGGAGGAGGACTAAGTACACAGCATTGTTTTCTACATTAAAGTACATCTAGGAGTACCCAAAAACAGACTCAGAGGCACCTGAAGCACTGTGCCTGAGAAATACAGTGATGTTTGGTAAATTCCAAAGGATCAGCTGAGCACAGGTTACACACGCAGGATCCTGACACTGAAGTTCAGCAACAGCAAAACTGTTGGGGCTTAAATCCTGTGTCACATACCTATAGCCCTGGAGGCATTTGGAAACAGAAGACGATGCTGTGATGAGCACTTCCAATTCCAAGCATAGATCATCACAGTGCAATCCTATCTAACAGAAACACTACTCCAAGTGTGCTACTACTACTCATCAGAGTCTGGCTTTTGGAGAGCTTCTGTGAGAGACCTCTCCACAGTGACATGCAATTAGCTCTAAAGGCCTGTCCCAGTTTTCAGTCTTGTTGGAGAAAAAATGAGCCCAGGATGATACTGGTTGAACAATATTAGGTGAGACTCATATTCAGTGAAATTTAGCAGCAGGGTGAGAAATTTGGTTGATTCTCACTAGACTAGTAATACACCGAGCATAAACACGGTTTCAAACCCTGCTGTGACTTTCTGAATAATGATACATCAAATAGTTCTTTTTATTTTTCAACAGTATTTAATCCATCTTCTATTTGGTGTTAAAAGCAAGAAACTGACTAAAATACAGAGGCTTTCAAATCTGTGATTTAAATTCCATAAAGAAATGAAATAGTAAAGATCATGTGTAGGCCACACAGTTAAGCTTAAAAGCTTCACATAAAAGCAATAGCACAATATCATGCTGTTGTATCATACAGCACTAGATAGGTACAGTTCTCCTGTCAGGAAAACTAAAGAACCTTCTTTGTCATAACTGGGTCTATTGCCGATATCTATATGATAAAAGAAACTGCATGCATTGTGTATGCACATGGTTTGAAGGAAGTAAGTAGTTCCCTCCTAGATCTGCCTGAGGAGATTGTACCTCCATCTGCATCAACCATAGTCTTACATTTATATCTTGCAACTGTTCTTCTTAGTCCTTACCTCAGACAGAAAACTCAGCCTGAATAAATCCCCACCTGTTCATAATTTAGAAATCTACTGCATGTTCATCACACACTCATTCAGAGGATTCCAGTGTAGCCTGCTTGCTCTTGCCATCACTTAAGCAACAGGTCAAGGATTAAGAATCCAGATCTCAGACTCTACTTTATAATTCTGCCACTGACTTATTTTACATCATAATCTTATTTCTCTGCCACAAAGAGAAGTTGTCCCTGACTAAATTCGCCTTTCTAAAGCTTTTTGCAGTTCCCTTATCCCAGTCTGTAATGCAGATATAAGCAAACATATGTGTCTACAATGAGACAAATGTGTCATTCAAAGATAACTTCTCATGTTACACCTCTGGCCTTGCTGGTATCCCTGGTTCAGCTCACCGTGCAAAAATAAAAAGGCCTATGCTGTCTCTAGAGAAGATTTGGATTTAGAGTATTTTAACTCCAGCCACTGGATAACACTGGAAATTCATATCAACTAAGATGTAGAAATAACAAACAGGGTGTCTTATACAACTCTGATCTTTCTGCCTGGCTTTCACAGAATTGTCTGGTGAGTGGTTTTTTGTTGGGTTTTTTTTTTTTCCTCATTTTGTTTTATCCCCTTATACAAATACATAGGTGCAAGTATCCAGGAGCAATTTGAATTCAAGTTCCTGAGCACAGTCAGGTGCTTAAACATTTGAATGACCTCCAGTGGAGAATCGATTCAATTCCCCAAAGGAAAATGTACCTTGTT
Source organism: Todiramphus chloris collaris (assembly GCA_025345505.1). NCBI lineage: Eukaryota > Metazoa > Chordata > Aves > Coraciiformes > Alcedinidae > Todiramphus > Todiramphus chloris. The sequence continues at coordinate 4,378,461 of JANVCC010000077.1, forward strand.
ATGCCAGGTAAAGAGACAATATGATTGGAAAGTTGACACCAAATTCTAGGCTCTTTGGTTGCCATGATACCTGACTGATAATGCTGTCATTTTCTGTGTTTAAATCTAAGGCTTGCTGCTCACCTTCATCAGCACTGGTATAATTTTCATTTTCTTCATTTCACTTAGGAAACAACTTTAGCATTTATCACATCTTTCATTGCACATGGTTGTAGACCTTGAAAATCCTGCTGTACCCAGAGGATCTAAATGCTTTTTGAACAGCAACTCAGTGCCATTCAGCCCGAATGGCAGGCAGAAATAAGCACCAGGAACATATGAAACACTAGCACCTTCACTTGTACAGGCATCCTCCTTCAGTCAAAGAAGGATCACCGATTACCATAATCTTACTGCCCACTCTGCAACAGCTGGAGGTGTAACACAGTCTCTGTTTCAAAGGGAAACTAAACCACAGGAACTGATTTTTGGCATATGAAAAGCATGAATCAATGCTGTGACTGAAATCTAAATTGCTGGGTTTCAGTCCATAGTTATATTTTTTTTTTAAATCAAACATTTCAAAGCAAATTAAAGCATATTGAGAAACTGAGGCCACTAGTATACAGTTTATGATGTTTTAATATAAAAATTGACAATGTTCAAGTGAAATATTTCCATAAAGACTATTATCAAAAGACAGTATGAGAGAAGAGAGAGGGGATGAGTGGGCTTTTCTCAAATGTGTATAATATCCTAATGCATTGGCAAGACAGAGATGCAAGAAGAACGTTTCACATCAGAGCTGAAAGAGGGAAGATGCTGGTCATGAAGTTAGAGGAACCCACAATAACTGAGTCACTGGTCAATTTAGACACTGGGAGACCATCAGAATCAAGAAACTGTAGCCTTTCCTGCAATGGGCATAGCCAGATAATGAAATTAGCTTAGGCAGCAGCTGCCAGTGTGAGACAGCAGAGAAAAGATGACAGTGAAGAGAGTTGCATGTAGACTCAAACATGCTACAACACCTTCCTTTGAAATCCCCTAGATCTGTCTCCAGCAGTCCCCTAAACCGTGATTAAAAAGTCTCAACAGTTCAATTATTTGTGCAGGATGGACAGAGTAGTTTAGCTCACCTCTGATGCTTTTATCCACATGATTTCACCTCCAAGAGCTTCTGCTCTGACATTCTCAGCCCCTGGATTGCTCCTGCCCAGCCCTTACTTCATACGAGGCTTCAACCAACTCATGCTCAAAAAAACCGATTTTTTTTCTGGTAACAGCAGGCTTGGAGACAGGTATTGGCTTATTAGCTTCTCCTGTTGCTTACCTTGTCCTTCCCTGAAGCCAGAGGTACAGGGGAGAATGCTACCTGTGCTCCTGGTCCCTTAACCAGTCATCCCAAGACCATGAAGTCGCCCTTGATTGCCTTCAGACTTCTGGTTACAATTTCATCACTGCCCACCTGAAATATCAATAACGGACAGAAATATCAGCACTGTACAAGGGTACAGATTTTGCTTCATGTCTGTAAGCTGTGCCCCAGAAAAGCAGCAGGCTTCCCCAAGAAGCGGGCCTGGTCTGCATGTCGGCCCTTCTGCTCCCTTCAGAAGGGAGCCTCCTATGACAATGACACATCTTTTTCGCTTGGCGGAAGCAGCTTTGATGCCAGGCGTTGGCTGATTGAATCTTAGCAACACCTCCAAGCTAGGTAAACCATCATCCTCATCACTGCTTGGCTTCACTTACAGAGCCTCACACCCCGGGCACAGACTCCACCGCCCCCGCCGCGTACCGGCCTGAGAGCCGCACACCCCCGCCCTGGCACCCACGCGGCCCCGCGTTCTCCGCGGCTCGCCCTGGGCAGCTGCCTCCGCCGGGAAGGGTGCAGGGCCCAAGGGGGCTGGGGGGAGATGGAGGCCGAGGCCCGGCTCCGCCCGCTCTCGTACCAGAGCCGCCGCCGGGCCGTGTCCCCGGGAGGGCCCCGCTGCACCGAGCGAGAGCGGCCGGGCCGGGCCAGCCCGGAGCTGCCCCCTCGGCGACTGGCATGTTCCTTTCAAAGAGGAGTTCTCAGGAGCGTGTTTTCCTCTTTCTCTTTTTTTCTTACCCAATTAGCACCTCGTTAACCATCTACCTGCAGCGCCTCTAGCCTCAGCCATATTTAGCCCCTCATTACCAGACACGCAGCTTGATAATCATCACTGCAGGGGGGTCTGCAGATGTGCTGCAGAAAAACCCACCTCCTGCAGCCGGGACCCTGGGCTCTCCTGGAGCTGATCTCTTTGTCGTGATTTTGTACGTGCACAAACAGCCGCGGGCAACACAATCGCTTTTTGGGTTGGATTTCCTCGCGGATGGAAGCGCAGCTCCCTCAGCTGCGGGAGGAAGGAGCGTGTGATTGGGGATACGGGAACGCGTTCCCATCTCTCAGTGCTTAGGTTTCCCAGTTCATGGTTTTTCTCCCTCATCTGCTTAGACTGGTGCTAGCAGCACAGAGCTACGGTCCTTCCTTTAGTTTCTACCAGAGCACCTAAGTGCTACCTTTTAGGAGCCCAAAATTGAGCAGTTCCACAGGTTGAAAACAGGGGTGATAGGGACCATGTTCCACCATTGTAGAGAAGAGCAGAAGAGGAAATGGGACAAGTTCTGGAGAATTTTTTGGCCTAGTGTGGATCAAAAGTGTTCACTGTTTTACTTTTTTAAAGGAACAAAATGCAGAGTATAGTCCTTGAAATAAACATCCTGAAATCTGCGCCAGCTTGGAGATCTTCCAGAGACATTGGTCATCCATTCCAGCAACGATACAGTTAGAAAGAGAAGGCAAGAGAACCTAAAGTCTACAGATGAGCAACAGCCGTCAACATTTCTCAAGACCTTATGTCAGAATATGCTCATTTATCACCACGCATGTGAAACATATGTATATCAATCTGAAAATGAAGCCTGCTTCATAGTCAGGACATCAGCAGAGAGATGCTTCAGTTTCCCAGGAAGACCTCAGTCTGTGTGCAGGTAGCGTTGGCACTCGCTATGAACTGCTTCCCAGTGAGAAACATCAGACATAAAGGTATTGCTCTGTGCCTTGTACACCTAAACAGACAGTAAAACAAACGATACAAAGATGGCTCTTTACTCACTTCCAGACTGAATTCAAAGACTTCGCCACCTGCATATGCTGTAAGAAACCATCACACCCTCAGAGTCCAACTCTGCCCACCAAGTCACTAACCTCCAGAGATATGTGTCATGCAAGCTTGGCCATGTCCAGGGTGGAATATAAGATCTGTCTTTTTCTATTCCTCTTTTCTGTACATAGCAGCTGTTTTCTGAGGCAATATACCAAGGGGAAAAAAAATATAAACTGAAACAAAGAGAAAATAATAGATGTATGGGGAACAAAGGAAAAATACAATAACCGTTAACTAACTATTGTTTAATCAACAGAAAGTTGACTGTATGTTACAGGCACAGATTTGCTCTATTACACCATTGGTTCTTGGGGTTAGAATCACAATAAATCAAAATATGAAAACATAGCCACCTGCAAAACCATCATTAAGACATACACTGGTGTAAATATATATGAAACAGACAATTTACACTAGCTAACCTGCTTTACAAAACTCAAAATCACGGGCATATGGAAAATCCTTGAGAATGCAAAATAGGGATTACCCATCGATAGCAGACATTTCCATCCTGCCCTGTCACACAGGGGCAGCTAACCTGAGAGTCAATTGCCACAACTCCAGTAACTCATGAATAATGTACTATGGTATGAAATATTCAGGAGAATATGGGTTCATAATGCCAGTACAAACCAGGAAAGACAGCTCCACATTCATCATTTGCTAATGTTCAGCCTTGAGCCAGACCAGAATGGGAGACACAAGAAAAATGACAAAAAGCCAGACAGGTTTGTAGTTAAAAACATGATAACTTACCACAGTCTTCCACTGGTGCTAGGCTGGAAAGAAGGGAAGATGATTTATTGGCATTATCTTGGTTTATTATTGTTTAAAAGCTTCGCAATGGAGAGTGAAGTGATTCTGAAAAAGACTGTGCAGAGTCCTGGTAGGAGACTTGATATATCCTTCTAAAATAGAGTTAGCAAATGTCTCTGTGCAGTCTTTCAACCAAAATGGTGAGCAAGAAGGGAAATGATCATTAACTGAACAGTCTTTTACCAATGCTCTCACCTCTGTGGGGTATGCACAAGTGGAGGGAAGAGAAAACCAGTGAAATGGGTTGGTGTGAGGGCACTCTAAAGTCAAACTTGTCTTTAGTGTACCAAGCTGGAGATGCTGTATCATGGCATCCATGACTTTTGTGGTCCCTGACAATGATTGTGAAATCTGTTTGACAGGCTATTGAAGGAAAACCAAAGGCAAGTGGAGCTTGGCATCAGGTAGACCTACCCACTGGCAGAAAGTTTTACAGTTCATTTTTGCTTCCCTGAAGAGTGAATTCCTTGTTTTCTTTAAAATAGTCTGTATGAACTTCTGTAGGCCAGACTTGGCTTAGAACAACCCATAGATCCTAAGGAGTATCTTGTAAAAAGGGATGAACGGCAAACAAAAGTGAGTGAAAATGCTGAGAAATGGCTAAGCAAAAGGCCTTAGCCTCGGACACATGGACAGAGTACGAAGAGACAGTCTGGGATGGAAACACCTCCTTTGAATCAGTGCTTTTTTGTTATGTCTCCCACTAACTGGTACTGGGGCAAGCACAGGCTAGGAAGGCAAGCCAGAATCAGGAGACAGATTAGTGGGGAAAAGGATGCAATGCAGAAGATGATTTGATATGGAGTAACACAAAAATCCATTTTCTGAAGTTGAAGCCTTTTGGGCATTTTATTGTTATAATTTTTTAGAAAAGAAAGAAATAATATCTGAGTTAAACTTCCTCAATTTATCTTGTTCTGTTCAAATACTGCAAAAGGTTTATGTAAATTTGTTGTTTCCTCTATAAGTGTCATCTGGCTTTGCTTTTTATTAAATATTAATACATTTGTCTAAGGAAAAAAGTTAAATTCCTTCCTTGGCAAATCCTCCGGAAGTAGAAAGTTAAACTGGAGGAATTAGAGCTAGTATTTTCTTCAGGGGAAACTCATCAGAGCAGATCTTTTTGCTGGGCTAACTTGCATTACATAAAAGCTTTTCTGTACAAAAGTACAGAACCACCCAGAGCGGGAAACAGGCAAAGCAATAAAGTGAGTACAGGCACTGACCATGGAATCAGAGCTTACAGATAATCCTCTCTGCACTGAGACAGGGAGAGGAAGGGAGAGCAAGATGCTGTTTCATAGTCACTTGATCTGTCCTAATTTGAGTGATAACCTGGAACTGCTTTGGAAAATGCAGAAATATCAGATTACTTCTACTCTCTTTCCCTCCCTCTCCATGACTGAATAGAAAATGGCCATAGCTCTGTGGACTCCCTTCCTTCACCATCCCTTGGTATCCTTTGGCATCACACAAGGTGACTGGACACTTGGAGGGGTAGATCCCTCCCCACCTATTGGCTACATGTTTTCAGGTTTTGCCCAGCCACCCTCAACAGCAGTGGGGTTTGACCCCTCCATCCACACATGGGGAAACTCAACAATACTCGCATATGCCAGGGCTCCCTCTTTCCTTCCCCTTGTCAAGCTCCACCTTGCTCCAGGTGGTCACTTCAGCATTTCACCAGTCTGCATTTCTCAACACCATGCTCACCTTCATGTATGATCTTCTGTGCAATCCTGCTCCTCCCTGGCTCTTGGTCAGCACTAGGACAGAGAAGGCCATGGCCAAAGAAACTCAGTGGTCGCACCTGAGCAGTCTTGTCACATTGCTGGAAAGTCTTTGCTCTGTGTCACTTGCAGTTGGTAACTATAATGAGAAGACAATCAGGATTTCCTCAAAGTGGAATTCAAATGATTTTATTTGTTTTAAGTTCAAAACTGTGCACATTCAGATACTTGCTAATATCCATTTGCAAAAAATAAAATAAAATAAAATAAAATATACATTTAACAGCACATTGTAGCTGAACGTGATTTTCATTCCTTCAGTGACTCTTCAAGAACAAACAAAGGATTTGTGAGCCAGTTTGAGCTTCTGGCCCAGATGCCCCAGGCCACAAACACAGCTATTTAATTCTCTGTAAGGAGTTTACCAGTAACACATAGAAACCCAGCTGCCCTCATCCTTTTCAGCTTATGGGTCCACAGTCTCAGTGTCCTTTCAACTTAACCACTTTGCAGGCTTCTCCCATTTCAGCTCTTGTTTCTTTGCATGACTGTTTCTCTTTCCATTCCTGGCTATGCTGCCACAATTTCTCCCCCACCCCCCTGCTTTCCACAGCCAACTGGCCATTTTCTGGACCAAGGTTTCCATGTGTCTGCCACATATCCCTACAACAGTGTCTATATTGCCAAAATAATCTCCACGTCTCATGCCTGACCTTTTTCTTTGTTCTGATGAGAGAGGCAGAAAAAAAAATAAAGGCCAGTAAAAGACAGATCTTCTTGTGCTTTTCTTGAACACTGGATGCCTTCTTTTCTATTCCCGAATCCTTTCTGCATTTGAAATTCTGTATTGTTGTGATCTACAATAAAAGATCCATTTTCAGTGCCTGTGATGTGACTATTTCAGTCTCTCTTCCTTTTCAGCTCACACATTTTGTCCCCTTTCTTCTTGCCATTTTTGCAACAAAAGGAAGTCTCTGTGTTCCATCAAAGCAAGATCTTCCTAGGGAGTCATTCAATTGACTTCCTTAAAGCCTCGCGTTACGAGTATGCTTGTAGAGGCTCTTGGAAACTTACACTAATATTTTAAAAGAGTTCCCTCTCCCCTTCTGTCCCACTGGTTCTGGTCAAGGAATCTGGACAGTGTAAGGACTTGGATATTTTCTCTCTTCTCTTTGTAAACAGTTAATAGGGAATAGGGCTCAGGTGTGCAAACCTGCAGTGGGCACTGAACAGAAAAAAGACACGAGCCTGGGTACAAATATCAGCAATATCTGGAGAAGACTGGATCAAAACCCCACTGCAGTGAGAATTTTCTCCTGCTTTGATTGTCAGGAAGCACGTGCATTGGCCCTGATCACCAGGCAGGCACTAAAGTATCGGTCTTTGTTCCATTTTGCTTTCCTAACACAATAAAAATACTCTCACATTTGGTTCACTGACACTGGAGTAGAAATCAGGTGGTTCACAAGGACTAGAAGAAACAGGACTTCGGGCTAAACTCAAATTGCCCTTTTAATAAGTCTTGCTGTAACTGTAACAATTGCCTTTCACTGGCATGTATTCAGCAGTGTGATTGTGCCCTGTCTGTTGAAGGTCTCATTTTTTTAGGTCAATTCTTTTGGATGCGTGGATGAATCCACTCTCCTGAGCTCCAGCTGACAAGCCAACAGTCATGGCCTTCACCCACACAGGAGATCCCGAGGCAGACAAGGTAAGCCTCCCTTCTCCTTCTGAGGTTACCACTCTACAGGGTCACTTTTGGCTCTAGTCAGCAAGTAGCAAAATAATATTCCCTCTTATTCTAAAGAGAGAAGATGTCATATCCAGGAATTTGAGTGGCTCTGTGTGTGTGTGTATGTGGGGTTTAATATCAAAAGAAATTAAAATAATTTCAAAATGAATATGAAAATTTGATTGTTCCGGGAAAACAAATCTCCCATCTTCAATCATGGTAATTAATTTCAAAGATTAAGAGGATTCATAGATGAAAATAAAGCATTAAGATTAGAAGAGGGATATTCATTTTACTGGGCATCTGGGTATTCATAGGATTTTTTCATACTAATTTTAAAAGCATAGATGATGAAGATATAAAAATAATACTTAATATTTATATACTGTAGTCCTTTTCATCTTCAAAGCATTTTGAAAACATTACCTCAGTTGCCAAAGACTTGAGAAGAAATGGCTTTCACTTTATAAAATGAAGTAATTCAGTTGCCTCCTCCAGTAGCCATATTAAACTGCAGACAAAAGACATCTCTGCCATTCATGTCAAGTTACTGGTGAGTATTAAACTGGAAACAGATGTACATCAAGGAAAGTTACTGTTGAAAAAAGAAAAATCTAGCTATTTGAAACTATAACAATGAAGTCTTAAGGAAAGGGAGATAAGTATTCACACATCTTCATGGGTCAGACAAGGTGAAATTCATTCCTGTGCACGGTGGTTTGAGTAGGATGTAATTGGTGCATAGATCCTATCTGGCCTTCTGAAGAATCTCACCCACAATCTCCAAATAAATGGATGCACATTAGCTACTGCAGTGTTCACTGCAAAACCAACCCATCTTTCTCCTTCGCTCATATCAGCCCAACCAGGAAAGATCACAACCTAAACCACTCTTCCCCATTGTCCCAGTTAAAATGGGCATGCAGACCACTTCATGCACAACTCAGTTTCTGCTCGGTGTGTCCCAGCTGCCACAAGTTGGGCAAGTTCCCCAAATACTTTCATTCCTGGCTGTGACTTCTTGTAAAGATCAGCCTTTTGTGCTGTTCACAGAGCAAACTGTGGACATGTCCCCACCATACCTCAGCAACACTGGGCTCACCTTCCTGTTTTGTTGTCATGGTGTAATACCATTGATTTATGGCTTTTTGTGAACAGAGCAGTGCAGTCAAGCTGTTGCCCTCAAAGTGTCCCTTTCACTTTTTATGAGTCCCTTGATACCTAAACTCCCTCACAACACAGGAGAGGAGGTGCTGAGTATAGTATCACTTTGCACATCATCTCTAACTCAGCCTTAAACTCATGCCTGAGCTCCCGGCTGGAGCAGCTGCTGTTGCTCTCTTGCTCGGGTTGAGAACAGCACTCCAGCACACTGAAATAATCTATCTGCACTCTCCAAGCATAAACCATATGTCAAACATCCTGTGATAACTCCAGATTGCTGGGGTTGCTCTGCCTGGGCAGTGCCTGATCCCTGACGGGCCGGCCAGTCACCGTGGTCCACCAGAGCAGCAGAGCTCACAGTGCTACACACCGTGCAGCCTCAGGCTCTCGCAGTAACACCTGGTTCACAACTACAAATCCTGGAGAACAGCTGCGAAAGCCACATCTTGCAAACTGTACGAGCGTGTAGCTTAAATAACCGAGAGAAAAAAATGCGTTTAATTACTTCAGTCTCTAAAGCACAAGGAAGAAAAAAGGAAGAAAGCAATAGCCCTCTGAACTGCTTACTTACAGATATGGATACATTTAACCTATTGCGTACACTAATCTGTGCTTTCTAAAATCTCTCCTTATTAACAACTCAAGCAAATTACCACTGAAGAGCTCTTATCTACACTGCATTGCAAGAAGTCAGCAAAAGACTGATTCAGCCCTGATGGAGAAGAAGTGCCTTGCAGCTCTGCCTGAGCATGAGAGCGGAAGGCAGGTTCAAACAGGCTGGAATAATTATAATGAGTTGTTTGCAGTTCTGCTTGGCTGGAAGGTGTTTGTTGTCGTGCTTTTTTAATTGCTAAGTCCTTCTGTAGCACAATTTGCTTTCATTTGATCATTACAGTCACCGATGACATTTAGAAAGAAAGAGTTTGTGTGAGGTATGGTGACTACTGGAACAGTTACTATCTAGCAAGCAGAATAATATGCTGTGGAAAAAGGAAAATTCAAAAGCAGTTGCATCTATCAGATGTTAATATAAAATCTCATTGCAACAGTTAAAGACAAACCCCTCAAGCACCTGAATGTTAGCTTGTGACACAGTGCAGTAACTCTGATTTGATCACATTTGCCATATGCAGAGAAAATACACAACCCAAGCCAGGACTCCATCTACCTGCTGCTTTAAAAGGTAGTATAATAAATTGCTCTGCACTGAAAACGGTTATGTGCCAAATGAGCCAGAAGGGAGCATCTGAATTGGGGAGCAGTGGAAAATGGAGACTGGGAACCATTTAAGAACGTTGCACGATAAAACCTGTAAGCCACACTCCTACAATCAGAAAGCTTACTGACTAAAAAAGTAACTTCTTTTAACTCAAAAGTGAGAGCAGCTAAAAGGTCTGTGGATATGCATGCATGTGAACGACATACACATATCCACTCAAAGGCAGTGTGCATACATGGATATGTATTACAGATACATTGCAGGTACATATGCACTTCCAGGACTGGGAAAGAGGTGATAATAATAAACACATAGTTCAGACTTTAAAAAAAAACTGCTAAGAGAAGGAAAATAACAAACTGTACCAGCACTTCACGATGTTTCCTGCTCTCTTCTGTGACTCAGAGAAATTTTTGAGAGTTTTGGCCTAATGTCTCCAAAAGGTCTTAGGCTTGTCATGGCATGATGACGGGCAGTTTCTGGGCTGTGTTAGGCTGGAGACACAGAGTGTTTGCTCTTGTGAGTGCTTCTGACTTTGGTTTTTGCTCTGTGGTTTCCTGAGATTGAGGGGAACTGAGATGAATATTCAGATTGTCCTCTCCAATCCTGTCTAGCCCAGCAAAGAGAATCCTAAACACAGTGTTAATTCATTATTGCAGGACAATACTGTCATAAATGATCCTGGAAGAGCTGAAGTATTTGATACATATTTTCTGCAATGTTCAGAGCAACAAGTCTGGAACATCTTTCTAATCTAATATTAATGTTCCGGGACATTAAACAACAGCTATTTAAAATTCACCCTTTTCAAATCAATAAGAACCGATCACTTGCACTCAGGAGTTTTACCTCTGAGTATGAAATGTACCCTAGAATGTGACAGCAAGCACAGAGAATCAAGACACAGGAGCACAGCCAGATGTGATGATTCAGCTTTGGCCACAACACAGCACCCTGGAGAGGGGTCAGAAGTACCACCGGGGTCAGGGCAAATCCCCTGTTCTGTGAAGGGTGAAGGGGAGAAGTGTTTCCTTCTTCAGAGAGAAAGCTCAGGCCTAACTTGATTTTAGTGGACAAGGGCAGGATTCCTCTCTCTACATATTACCTGAGATACTTACATATCTCGGCTCAGCTGATCCCAGAAGGCTTCCAAGCAGCAGGGAGGGAGAGGCCAGTTTGTGTGACCTGCAGCAGTGGTCAAAGGCTGCCAAGAGTGAGATGCCCATTGCTCCCAGCCAGCCCCAAGGAGGACCAAAGATGCCTTCCAGAGGACAGGGATCTCGCAACACTTGTGTTGCCTTTCTCCTGCATAGATCCTTCAGCATTTAACAGGAGTGAGCTCTGCAGAACCTCTTCCTCTACTCAGATACCTGCTTCCCTGGAAAATGTGAAAGCTTTCTATCCTCATCCCCCCTGAAATCTAACTGAGACAAACCTAAGCAATCAGGACTGATCTACAGGAAGAGATGTTGTCCCCAGACATGGGCCAGGTGCCACAGTCCCCAGCATCATCTGGATGTTGCACTACAACCAAATCCATCATGCTCTCTCTGCTTCCAGATGAACTAAGGGCTAGTTTCCTTAGCAAACTCCATGTGTTAAAGGAAAGCCTTCCTCTTTAAAACTAGATTAGCTCTGCTTTACTGAACATCCAAAGCTTATGATATTTAACATGCTGAAATTTTATTGCCTTTAACCATCATATTATAAGCATGCAAAGTTTCAGCAAAATGAAGTGAAAACTGTTTATTCTAAGAAATGCTTGGGTTGGCAATCCAATAAACTCTCTAATAAGTTGCAAATTTAAGTCATCACTGGACCACAACCAACAGTATAATTAGCCTGGTGTACACCTCAGCTCTTAATCATTGCACAAAGACCCTATGATGCAGGGCTGAGTCTAATCATTCAAAGGACAGGACTGTAAGATAGGTCCTCAAAAAAAATGAAAGTTTTGAGCCTTCAGTGACTCAGTCCTAAACTGATAACATTTTCCATTTCTGCCCTGCATTATTATTGTTATTCATCAAGGTTCAGCTGTTGCAACAAAAAGCCCAGCAGAGGTAAGCCCATTACTGCCCCATGCAGACACACAGCCAGAAGCAGCTCTTGTTCCCAAAGAGCATGAGCAAACAAAATAAAGGGATGAGAGGGGAGAGAAGAGCAATGAGAGAAGATATGACACCCATCCTGATCTGGTGGATCACCAGGCATCACCTTGGCATTGGTGTTTTCTTGGCTGTGCAGACAGTCTGTTCCCTCATAAAGACAGAGAAGATTCACTCATTCATTTCACTACAGTCTTCACAGTTAGGGAACGGAGTCCCTGAAGTGCCACCATTAGTGTGGCATACATATCCACCATCATCACTTGTTATGGGCAAGGTGAAAAAGCATCTTGTAGAAAGCATCTTGTAGCTTTTCACCATCTGATGTTAAAAGGTTGAAAAGTTTAGGGAGTGGTAAAGTGTCCTCTTATTTTCTTCTCAACCATCTCTTAAAGCAAGAACCTCAGCTTCTTGTTGCAAAAAAAAAAAAAAGAGGTCCGAGTCCATACAGTGTAAGAAAGTGATGAAATTGCACTGCATAAACCATGCAATGTATGGTAAGAGAGGAGAACACTAACTCCAAATCTTTCCATATACAAGATGAATTCAAGTGTTGGCTGGAAACAATTATTTGCTCTAGCCTGCAAAGGTATCTGGATGAATTGCCTTTTATGCTTAACACCTTCTGGCCTGTGCTCAGGCATTCTTCATATCATGTGTACAATGAACACAAAAGACTTCTGCTGTCTTCCACCATCTTTACCCTCGATAGAATCTGTTGGCTTTAATGAAGATGCACCTTTTTTTATATCTGTGTAAGAAAAAGAGAACCAGGTCCTTTCAGTGAAAATGTCATGTTGCTAATGGTCTTCATTTTTAGACTAGAAATAATGAGGAGGAATATCTGGCACAGAATTTCCCTGGCATAAGGAATAATACAGAAAGATGAGATTCATCTCAGACATTTCTACCCATCCAAAAGACACGTCCCAGCACCTTACATAGAAGATACAGAGGGGGATGTCTGTGAAGGATCCAATCTCTTTTCTGTATTTGTCTTAGGATGAGATAAATCTTCACTGGAAATGTTTCTCCCTCCATTCATTGTAAAGGAAATCTATATTAGTAGCTGAGGCTAGAAAACTAAACTGACATGAAACCTGTCACTGATCTCTGCATTAAGGACCTTCAAGGCTGCAAATGTTCAACCTCACTATGAGACAGTGTTTCAGCCATTCAGCATCCATGGTGAGCCCAACCCAGGGAGCCCGCACCTACACACCAGCTAAGAAGACGAGGGAGAGCCCCTGTCTTTCAGAAATGTTCTCTAAGGACCCAGCTCCCTTAGCTTTGTGAACAATTTTTTTTTTTCATGATAACCCTACTGGTAAAACAACTCAGAAAAATCCTTTGGTTGATCCCAGATGTTGTTTTTCTTCACGACCTGTCTCGTGAAGTACAATATTTTGTTTACCCAAAAAACGAATAATTTGTTTCATGTTACATGCTTTCCTTTTAATTGGTTTTAAGCTAAGCACAGCTAGGGTTGTTGACATCATATTGAAAATTTGATGCCTTCTGTGCATAACAGAAACATTTTTGTTCTTTTTTTTTCTAAAAACAATCCTCAGCCAAACAGGAATAATTTGGGTAACATGAAGTTTTAGTTTTCAACAGGGAAATTATTCATCCAAAGAGACTTGAAACAGGATCGTTAACTAATTACAGCTTGTGATATCCCCAGTACAGTGGTAAGTGGACATTTTCCATGTTATTAAATTCCAGCCAGGCTGGAATCAGTGTATTTGCAAAGACTGATGAAGCATCAGATCTTTTGAACATGACCCTGTGCAACACATTCCAAGGCAGCACTTTACTGAAAAAAGCAGGTGCTTTCTTTGTACCTTTGTTAAGATCATTGTGTGCTGGCTGCTGCATGTATTTAATCATGTTTCACTCTGTGACATCTGGTAACACCAGGGCTCTGAGGTCATGGAGATTCATGTCACTGAGAGCAGTTACCCATTTATCCACCAAACATCCCATGATGTTCTCAGAGGCATCTGGCATGGTCTTGGCTGTGTTTGACATGCAGCATCCAACTTCATCTCGCTTAATGTGTCATTATGCAAACTGCCTCCCAATATGCTCTCTAGAGATAAATACAATTGCAGGTTAAAATAGAAATCTGTCGCGTGAGGGACAGAGTGGTCCAGGAGAGGAGGAAAGGCAGTCTCAGCTTGGAACTCAGTGTGAGTGGTATTCTTCACGTCAGAAGCAACCCATGAGAGGGGCCTTTCACCATAAAGGAGAAAGTGCTTATCAGAGAAAAAGGAGTTATGAAGTGCCACCATACATCATATCAATTTACAGGAGTGTGAAGCCTCACAGGGAGCCTTTTTGCTGGTGAGGTTTAGGGCAGCACACAAGCCACTTTTCCAGGCAGATATAAAACATAAATCACAAAGAAGTATCTACCTTATAGTCCCTTAGGCATCAGTATCATCTCATTCACCCTGAGCAGGTTCTCACACGTTTCTAAATTCTAATCAAGTTCCTAACAGTCTCTGAACTTGATCCTGAAAACCTCTGTCTGCTCATCTGTCTTCTAAACCTGCCAGTTCTTACCACTCAGTAGAGAGCTGTCTTCTAGAGTAAGGAAATAAAGACCTTAAATCACATTTCTCTGAGCTGAGTTTTTACACGTTCTCTGTGTTATGTGCTTGAATAATTCTAAGCAAAACATTTATTGCTGAGGTCTACACCATATAACTTGACTGTTGAAGTAGTGATGCAGAAGACAGAAGAAAAGATATATTGGGTTAATGAACCAAGCCCACATCTATGCTTCCTGCAAAAGATCTTCCAAGTGGAAATTATCGAGGTTTCCTTTGTGTCATTCTATTTATCAGAAGACTGTATCCTTCCAAAACTTTCACCACTGGGGTTTGATTTCATAATGACATAATGATGTCACAGTTTTGGACTGCAAGATTTCAAGAGGTTCAGAACTTTATGATCTTCCATTTTCTCTCAAAAATCAGTTCTGTGCCCAAGAAGAGCTTTCCTGACTTTTCGGCTGAATGAGGACTCAGCATGTAAAAAAAAAAAATCATATAGCTTAAGAATTATCATATGCAGAGACAGTTCTATCCAACCTGTTATGATCTTCACACTTTAAATTCATCCCAAAAACTTTTTTTCCAAATGAGTAATTTGGGCTTTAACAGTTTGAGATTCAAACACAAAAACAAATTGCTTTGTGTATTACATTAGACAACTGTTTGTATTCCTGGTAATGATTGCTTTCTGTTTGTTTTGCTCCATGTACGTGATCAAAGGCTACTAGATAGATAGCTCAGAAGAGGTGAATGTTCCTTGGTATTTTTAGCTCTAGCAGAAACATTTGACATTGTGTTAAATATTTTCCATTTATGTAATGAGAAGTCAGAAGGTGTTACCAGCTAGTTGCTTCCTATTATAATCTGTGTCACAAACACTTGAAGTTGCCAGCCTGATAACTAAGTCCTGCTACTCTAAGGATTCTATTAAGAAGAAAAATAGTTTACTCTGCCCAGATGAACTTCTTTCAAGAAGTAAAAATACACATTTTGTCAGAAAGAAGTACACTGTATTAATACAACTGGAGAACAACAGAAATACTTCAATGAAGTGCTTGACTGAATATGAGGCAGGCTTGGTTTGGATGGAAGAATCAAAATTGGTCTAAAAAGTAGGAAGGCATGTGTCATTGATACCCCTAAATAATTGCTGTATGGGAAGCAGGAAGCAATCCTGGCTGTACCTGCATGTCATTTCACAACCCAATGTAGACAAGCTGGAAACAAATAAAAAAAACCAGAAACTCATAAAGGATTTTCAATGTATGTGGTGTTTCAGACAATTATTTGGGTGCAAACTAATCTCCATGTGGGACTACCCCCTCCCTGGCTGCTCCACTACTCCTGCCAGTAAGAATGCCAGTTGAGTTGTGTTTTTGCAATACATCCATGCTGGTGCCTGGACAGTAATCTCAGACTCATTCCTCTGCCAACAGCTAATGTGTTTTTCAGTCATCACCATCCACATAGGCCACTCAGACAACACTGAACCAGATGCTCAATGCTCTTTATTGCATCGCCACTCTCTAAGCCATCTACACTTGACTGTTTGCCAATTTTTCTTTTAATAAAAAATCTCTTTCTTCCTGTTTGTGCAGAAAGCCATCACAGAAAACAATATTATTTACAGTATACTCCAGCTACTGGCTATGCCCAAAAATAGTGCTTAACAACAGGAGGTAAAGATCTGCCACTAGTACCTCTGTGGAAAGTGCTACATCTAATGCCAGCCATGTAATTACTGCTCTTTCCACCTCCAGTAAAATTTATAGGCAGTACTGTCATTTAGGGCTTCACGAGGATGGACTTTCATGCTTTATGGTGAGTACATTAATAGCTTCTAACTACTGAAGTTTCCAATCATCCATATTGAAAAAAAGAAATTTATTACCACCCTATTAGAGCCACTTTAATGTTCTACAAGCACATTATTTGCACATTTGAATATAAGTCATCAATAAGTCCTTTCTAAGGAGATTACTTTAATGTAACTAAATAACATAATGATTCTGCAGACTATGGGTGAATGTCAGACCCCTGCTAACAACCAGAAAAACTCCTGGAGGAGAGAGACTCAGGTGGTCTCTGTGGTGGATGCTGTCTTGGTTAACTCAGCAAGGACTGAGCTGGCAATACCAGGAGAAGAGTCACCAAGGAGCTACAGGTTAAACCAATGATTTACAGGCAGTGAAGGGGGATCAGAACATCTATAGAATGAAAACAAAAATGCTAAATGTGGAGCCTATTCTGGCATCTCCAGAAAAGTTTATGGAATTCCTTCACAAAGGAAATTTGGAGAAGGGAGAAGGGTCTTGTTGCCATTCTAGCTTGCTGTAGAAGTTCACCTGAATTGTGACAGTTTAGGAACCTTATGTTGTTCTCCACAATGGCGGCAGAGCTGTGAAGTCTCCAGTCCAAATCACTGCAGAGGACAAGGCCAGCTCAGAGATAGGTGCTCAGGACTGTTACTAGTCAAGGTTTGACTATCTCTGAGCATGGAGTCTTCACAGCCTCCTTGGGCTCCTATTCCCATGTTTGACCACTCTCATTGGTGAGAAAAAAAATCTGAGCATCTCCCTTTCTGCAACTTGTGTCTACAGCCTCTCATCTCATTGCTGTGCACTGCTGAGAAGAGTCATGCTCTGCCTTCTTGACATTCTCCATCAGGCAGCTGAAGCCAAAGGTCTCCCTTTGAGAGTGAGTTTCTCCCTGATTTTCTCTGCAGAAACACTGTTTCCCCAGTGTCCCAGGAAGCACACAGGAGTCCATTAGAGACTCCAGGAGGACCATTTCTTTGGGCTATCACCCAAACAACTCTTCTCAAGCCAGGTGGAAAAAACAGATCACAGTTGCCATAGCCTTCTTGCTTCAGGTGAGTGAACATCAGCAGATTAAAAACTTAAAGATTCCTGCTGCTGTTTTCACATCATTTCCCTCAAATAAATGCAGCACCTCTGTAAAGATGTGATAACACACTGACTGTCAGTGATAAGAGACTTCTAGATGAGACATCTGCATTAGCTGCTGTGCAGCACCTTGCCACCACTGGCATCTAATTATGTATTTGGGCACTTTCATCCGATACCCACACGTGGCACAGCTGGAGGTATCTCTGTCACTTCGAGCAGCTTTAAGAGTTTCTGTGACACCCTCAGAAAACACTGCTGTTGTCCCTGTGGCAGGACCGGGGTCTCACAGCACAGCAGAGGAGGATGGAGAAGGGCAAGCACCCAGCTCTGGTGGATCTCTGCATATCCCCTCCTCTCCCCGTTGCCCCACTGGGCTCTGCAGGACAGACAGGAGCAGGTAAGTTGACCGACACCGCTGAATCCAGCAGCCTCCAAGAGCTTTCCCTCCTTCCCGTCGGCACTTTAAAATCTCATGTGCCTTCAGCCGTAGCAGAGGCACGTTGTACTGGGCCGCTGTTCAAACCACCAGGTTTCCTTGTAATTGAATACCTCTCCGAGTTCCCTTTTGATTATCTGTCTGAAACCAAAACTCTGTAGCTAAGCATTACTTCTTTTTTATGTCACGGCTGCTGCTGCTGCTGTGTCAGGGCAGCGGCATTAATTTTGGACACTTCATCAAAAACTCTCCTTTTGGATTTCCTTCTTGCAGCCTCAAGTCAAGCAAAGCAAACAATGAAGCTATTGGGACTGAAGAGAGGAACAAGTTATTAGGCTTTTTATTAGTTACAAAATTTATTTCACTGCTGTTTCAGCTTGCTCCCATCCTTGCCACAAGGCAAATGTCTGGATATATTTTATGGAAGCAAATGCTAGGAATGCTGTGGCCACATTGCAGTGCTGTGCAGCAAGGGGCCTTACAAGTCTGCAACACCTTTGTATGCGTTTCAAAAGTGCAAATAAGGGACAGAAGGTTTTGTGCATGATGCTGATTTCATGCACAACCTGTCACTTCCATAAATATGCTCAGTGATGCACATGCAGCTCAGCACACCTGGTGGATTAGACAAAATTGCAAAGGATGCCAGGAAAAGGCCATTTGCAGCCCAGCTCAGATTCAGTGATATCCGTGATAATTTCACAGCCCAAATTTTGCTGTGAGGTGTTTTGGTTTCTGTTTTGTTCGTTTTTTTTTTTTTTTTTTTTTTGGGAGTTTTTAAACAACTGTTCCTTTTTAAATGTAATTATTTGGGGGGGGGGGGGCAGAAATCTAAAAGGAAATTGAAAAATGAAATTTTCCAATGACTTCAAAAGAATAATTGATGTTATTAGTTCACGAAAATGCTCAAGACTTTACCTCTTTATCTGCTGTGAGGGTGTCTGCAATCTCAAACACATCTCATGCTCCTCTTCACTGATACTTCAAGGAAGTTCTGAATCAACACTTGCTGTCCGCTGGTGGAGTTACTCCATGTAGATACAGTTTTATTTGAATAGGTATCTGCACTAGCAGAGGGCTGACGTTTAAATCTGGACCATCTCCCAGTGAGGGAACTGCCATGCAAAAACACACATGTGTACCACACCCCATTTTTTCTTCACATGTTAAATGTATCCAGTGCAGTTTAAAAGACTGAAAAATATGAGGTCCAAAACTCTTACATTGCTTCTGCATTAGGGCAGAGTGGATTTTTATTGTCTAGGAACCTGCAAAATTGGAAACAGAATAAGCAGAAAAGAAGTTTTTAAAGGAAAGATGTAAATGGAATACTGCAACAAAAAGTATACATCTTTATTCAGCAACACCTATGTGCACCTACTCACTTCCACAGAGTAGACTTGCTTTTAAGCTAGTAACAAGCAGAGCAATATATACATATTTCGGAAAGTCTGAAGGCAGCGTTTCATTGTGCTGGGTACTGCCAGACTAGTCTGACTGGACTGGACTCACATCAACATCAATTAGAAACTTTTTTGCCTTGTGCAGAATGTTTAAGGATAATCTATTTTCCCTACCCAAACACATTGATTCCTTCTGCTTTCCTCATGAACAAACAAGTGCCCTGTGTCTTTATAAAACACACACTGACCTTTCTCTTCTGTGTGTATGAACATAAATACATGTGTAAACACAAATTTTATGCTCAAATATGTGTCTCTGTGTGTGTATGAGACATCTGCTTATATTAGTATTAATATTCCATGCCACCAAAAGAAGATGGCTGGTCCTTTGAGAAATGATACCCCATTTATCCACCACACAAACTGTGGTGATAACCAGAGACAGAGGAGGAGAGAAGCCTCATGAGCAGAAGTTTGCAATCTGCTTTGTTGTTCCACCCCTCACTGGTAACTGTCTTCTATTCAGACCATTTGCCTTCTCCATTGAGATGGTCAGGAGAGTGGTCAGTCCCTGTCTATGTGTGACAAAGAGGCACAAGCCAGGGGTTGCTTCCAGCTCCCAGGAAAATCTCTCTGGAGGGCTAATGGTAATAACAAGCCAGGAGCCGCCAGCATAGCCACTGTTCCTGTCAGCATCTCCAGCAGGGTGATCAGAAATGGTTTTGCATCAGCATTTCACATAGTTTTTCCTGGATGGACCAGCCACAGGATCCTGATATTTACAGATTGGAGAAAGAAATTAAACCCACCCCATGCAAATGACCATTGCTGCTCTCTGCTGGTTAAGTCTGAGGTTGCTAATGAGCATCTCATTAACAGAGACAGGCAGGAAGTCCCCAACACAATGCAATATGAAGAGCTGGGGGAAAGAAGTTTTAATGCATTGAAAATTGTAGTTTAGAGAAATTAAAGATTGGAAAATGTCAAGAGCTCAAAATGAAGTGTTTGAAATTAGCTTTTTATGTATTTATTTACAGCTCATTGATTTGATGGGGAAAAAAACGACATAAAAATTCTGATTTTTTTCATTCCATCTTAGAACAGGGAAAAAATTGTTCTAATCTCAGAAATTCTTCAGGGATGAAAAAACATTTATTTCTGAGCTTTGGCTGATAAAGGGTCATTGCTGCTTTCCCATGCTGCTTTCCATGGATCCTTTCTATTAATAGATCTCACATGCTATGGATGGCATAGCAAGCTCTTGAAAGTACAGCTTGCCTTAGTGTTCTGTGTGTTTGCAAAGTGTTAATGCATTCAGTCAGCACAGAGTAAGCTTTTGCAAATCAGATCTGATATTGACACCTTAGTGTAAGGAATAAATTATTTTACTCTACGCCACACTTACAAGCTTTGATCTCACTTTCAGTGGGTGATCAAAGCTGGGCACCAATCCCACCTTTGGTACCCATCCCAAATCAATGTAATAGCACCAGAGTGTGGCAAGTGTCCTCCTAAGTCCTAAGGTCCCAATAAAGAGCCAGATGTTTTGTCACAAGGTAACCACACTGTGTGGCACCAGGTAGCCCTCCCTCCCTGTTCTGAGCTCCCCGTTTCCTGCACGCTCTAACAAGCTTAAGGTTTCTCATCCGAAAATCTGGAAGCTGAAAATGATACCGTGCTGTACACACACAGCAGGGTAAGTCAAGGATATTTTAGACATCCAAGGGGTTCTTGTCACTACTACTTCTACACGGAGTAGGCATTACTTTCAGTCACTCATTTCTTAGAAGTACACAGAACAAGTGATTTTTCCAGTAGTATTAATATCCTCTTTATAAGCACAGAATTTTCTGCAGTTCGTGCCTCAAAAGCTGCTTTCCATCACATATTCAGATACCTTTTCAGGTGCTCAAGACTACCAGCAACCTTCCTTCCAAGGACAGCCCCTCACTGTACTGAAAAGATTCTGTATAATTCAAAAATTAGTGAAGCGCATATAGGTTCTGGTGCACGATGGTAGAGGGAGATACAGTCTTCTTATCTCTGTATTTGCAAACCTTTCCCAGCTCTCAACAAAGGATTTACCAGTCTCAATGGTAAAGAAAAAAACCAGCTTTGAAATGCATCTGAACAATAGCATCGTTACAGGAATCCCGGAGGGCTCTGAGCTAAATCTACCAGATGTACATACTATTTAACTCTCCAAGCTAATTCAGTGCAAAGCTCTGGTACGTCTTTGGCCCGCAGAAAGCAACTACCCAGTAAGAGAGTTTATGGGAAAAAATTAAGTTTGCCACTTACCATTACAGTGATCAATAATCTATTAACTGTAACCTCCCTAGCAATGGACTGTACTAGGATTTCAAGTCAAGCATTTGAACTTTCATTCCTCCAGAGTTACACCCATGATACAACAAAGTAGGTAGATTACCAGTGGACAGAAATTAAACATTTAACCTTTACACAGAGGCTTAATATTAAACTTCAGCCAGTGCACTTATCCTTTCCCTTCCATGTCACAGCCTGACAGCATTTGCTGCTTGAGTTTTAAAAATCATTGAGTCGTGTTTCATTTTGCTCGGTATTGACTTGGGGGTATGGAAAGAAATTACAAAGAAACAAGGGGTCATTGGTACAAAAAACTCCTAGGAAACAACTCCTTTCTGTTGTAAAAGCCCTTCCTCCTTAAGGTCCATTCCTGCTATGCTAAGAAAGCCAAAGTATCTAATACCACATTCAAGAAGGTCAATGTAAGGTTGCTGAGAAGTGCCTCATGCCATTACAATTTAATGTCATGCTATTATTCCAGATTAGGAGCTGCACTGCAATAAGGCACCGCTGTCCTGGAATAGTGCCTCCACACTGGGAGGAGTTTTACTAACTATACTGAATAGCAGGGTGTGCACTGGTGCTTTGTTGTCCTGCTGAGTACCTTCCTATGGGATTCACTGTATCATTCTATAGTGGATATCAGGGGTAGCGGTGTGAGTCTTGGACTTGTCATGGGAATGATACAGACTCTTGAAAACACAATCCATCCTTTACTTTCCTTTCACTACAGGAAACAAGTTGCTTGTCTCCAGTCTATGCCCAAGGCAGGTCTATATCCTGATCCGTTATCTTTAGTGGCTATCTTAGGAATCAGGTTCACAACCTTCAGAGACAGTGAAAATCCTGCTATCTGACCTGCCTGTTGGCAGGTGCAAAAAGAATTACTCTGGTGTGCCAAAGGATGGGCTGCAGCAAGTGTCATCAAGATTAATGACTTCATCATGGTAAATGGGACAAATCAATCAGAATACTTGATGACAGCGAGAAAGATCAGACACCAATGCCCATACAACCCATCTGTCACCATGAGATCCAGACACTGCTCAGCATTTGCTCACTGGGATGGACCCCAAACCTCACTGCTACATTCAGCTCCTGAGACACCCTGCAAAGGCCACTGTCCCTGCACACACTATTTCCTGTACTAAGTACTCTGAGCAGCTCACTGGGGACATCCCAGCCACCTCTGCAGCCATCCCACCAATGCTGATGAAGAGATGAGCAATAGTGCCCATCATGAGCATGACCAGCTCAACTGCCCCCACTGCAATTACAACTTTCTAGGTAGCCTCAGCTCAGATCCAGGTAGTTCTAAGTTCATCCCATCTACTTTCCTTTGCCTAGAAATCAGCCAGATAAGAACATTTTTGCAAGCACTTAAAGGGTGCAGTACTTTCTGTTAGCTAAGAAAGTGGCAAGGGAAGTTAAACAGGGAAAAAGGAAAAAACAGAAAAAAGAAGGCAAGCACTGGTAAAACTTTTTAATGCAAGATTAGACAGGGCTTATCTGACCCACCAGAGACTAAGAAGGAGGCAGGCTATAAAGCAAAGTCAATGCATCGTCTCTTCCCCATTCCTCTGATATTCTGCCTGTGATGATGTAAGATTCTCCAGGCAAGAAAGGAACACCCCCACTTCCACAGGGCACCATATCCTTGAAAGAAAGAAGCGTGTGCAGGTGTATGACTCATTCCTCCAGGAAGGCATAGACTGAAGAACTCTTTTGCTCTCCAAAGCAGCCTACTCCACAGAGAGACATCTGCTAAATCCTACATGAGTTAACCTCATGCCACAATCTCGCAAACACACGCAAGTGAAAGCAGGTCCCTCCTGCTGGCAGCTTCTCCACATGGGAGGGAATGATGAGCCTTGTCCTTGAAAGGTGATTACTCTGTGGGATGTGGAACAGAGCTTCCAGTAGGATAGGGACATGTCCCCAGGCAGAGAGGTGCTGCAGTTCCTGTGAAAGAGCCTTTTAATGATGGACAAACAAAATTTGCTCTGGTGTATTTGTACCTGAGGGAAATCACAGAGGTCTGGGCCAAAGCAGGAATGCTTGCTAGAGGTGGAAGGTGATGCAAAAAGTTACTGTCCTTTTGCTCCACCCTCTGCCAGAGACCTGTGGAGGACCCTCTCTGCTTTGGAGGGGCTGGAGCTTCACATCACCCACTGTGACCACTCTCAGCTGCCCTCTGGATGAGTTAGTCCCCCGGGGGATACACAATCCTACACAATCAGTCTGAGCACTGTTATTACTCCTTACAGCTCACCTCCTTAAAGAAAAATGAAAATAATAATATCACAGCACTTCCTGGGTAAAATATCCTGCGGTTAAATATCACAAGACCTGGGCTTGTCACTGCAGGAGCAACAGGAGACCCTTAAAGGCACTTCAGTTTCTACCCTCTAGATGCCAGCCTCTGGTGTTACCTATCAAAAGATCTTTGAGGATCTAAGCTTTCTCTGAAAGCTTGCTGCTTATGATTAACAGGATCCACCGCTATGGATGTGGTCCTACAGGATGCTCAACAGTCCTATGGGATGCTCCAGGGCAAATTCCCAGGAACTGAACATTTTAACAGATGATTGGTTTAAGACATTTTTCTACCACATTTTTCTACCACATCTCAAACTTGGCACGCTTTGTAGTAGGACGCTGAAAGTGAGATGTGCAGAAGGGCTCTGGCATTACAGTCTGATACAGACCACCATTAACACACACACTTCTTTCTCCGCAGAAAGAGAAGTGTCTGAACTCCAGCACTTCTTGCAGGCCAGCAAGGAAGGGGATTGGGTCTTGTGGGTTGCCTCCATACAGATCAGGGTTAAACTGACGGCACTGATGAAATGTAAATGAAAGATATTACGTAAAACAAGTTGCATAATGTTCCCAGATGATTTCAATTTTCTGAGTACTTCTAAAAATAAAATGAACTTTTAATACTTAATCAACATAGTTATTCATTCTCTTTTACCCAAGATGAAATCTCCCATAAATTTTTTATGGATGCACGTTAGTTATTATTGCCTGTGACTTCCTGGTTCAGACTCAGTTCTGCCCTCTGCTCCACTGGTTGTACAAATTACCCCCCACTGCATACTCTCTTAAATCCTTAGGAAAGCTCTTCAACTCGTGTTTTAAGTCTGTTCAGGTTTAGCTAGGCTTACTTCAGGAGAGGAAGATGTGCTAGGAGTGTATTAGCTACCTAATGGGGACATAGCTCACCCATTAGTGCCACTAGTCACAGATCCATGTAATCCACCTACCGTGGAGTGGCATTCATCTCACACAGAGCCTGGAGCAGCCTGGCAGCATGGGCAGCATATGCTGGGGCTTATCATGGGTGCCCGTCCATTATTTATTTGCCCTCACAGATGCTGGTGGTGGAGATGCTTTGAGCACAGTGAAACAAAGACTTAATCGGATGATGCCAGGCTGGATTTCTCTTTGCATTCAGTGCTTATAAGAAAATCTACTGCAGGGAGGGGAGGCCTTTAGGTCTAATAAATCAGTGGGAATTTTTTTATTCTGGTCTTAAATGACTCTGTGATTTTTTCTTCCCATGATTTTTGCATAGCATTCAAGGATGAGATGAAAATATTTTTTCCTGATATATCAGAGATGAAATCCAAGCTGATTTGTGCCTACGGTTCTTGTGTAAATGTCTTGGATGCATCCTGGTGAAGAAATTATTCGAAAGGAAAAGGAGCACAGAGAAAGCTTGAGTGACCACCGAGTAGCTGATCTGGTTGTCTGAACAAATAAGAATGTTTGCATGACAACCTCCTAAAAGTGAAGTGCTGCAAAGAGCCGAAGAAAATGACCGGGGCAATATTGAACTGTCAGACAGAGACAACAGAGAGGACACTCAAGTGGCATGTCAGCTCCATGTGAAAATAAAAGCTTGTAGCTTCTGAGTGTTTCTGTGAGTGCTTTAGCTTGTCATGCCATCTCACATCTCCAAGGAAATTACGAATCGTCAGCAGGGAGAACTTCACATGAGGGAAAGGTGGAAGGTGGGAAAATGCGGGATTGGTATCAACCCGAGCACAGCTACTGCGTGGCTCAGTATCAGCACCAGCTCTGCACAGCAGGTCCCACTCATAAAGAAGATTTCCCAACAACGCTGTGTAGCCACAAGTCCAAAGCTGAAAGGCAGCAGCCCATTATGCTGTTCTCAGCACCACTGGTGTACACTCATACGGCATTTAGCAAAGGCATGTTTAGTACCTTGCGCGTCTTCCTGCCAACTTTGGGAATCCATTTAGAACAAGCCACTGGGCTTTATTTTTGTTTTACTTAATTTTTTTTTCCAAATGCATTAAGATAAATATGTATATTAACAGCCACCTGGGCAAACAGAAAATACTCATTTGCATTTATCGCAGACAGAATCCTACCACACTACCTCTCATAGAGGAAATTTCTCCTGTGATGAATGAATCTTTATGAGCTAGTCCTCATTTCCTTCATTTCTTCACAGCTACTATGTTGGGGTTTTTTTAGAAAAAGAAAACTAGTGTTAATTTTTTTTGTTATGCAAATTCCATTTTCTACTAACTGCTTTTTATAAAAGGAGTGCCTTCTCCTCAGCTAAAGTACTCCAGCTCAGAAATATAAAAATACCAGAATATTTACCTCCGTCAGGTATCAGCCCTACATATTGCCACTGAATTTCAAGAAGCCCTTAAAGGAAAAACATTTTTGCAATGACCCAGTGCAGTCACCAGGAGCTATCACATTCTGAAACATGCTCTCTCCAGATTGCTCCATTTGTTCTCAGTTCATGGAAACCAGAAAAAAATTGATCTGCTCTGCCATCATGCTCATTATAAAGGGTGATGGGAAGAACAGGAGAGCAAGCACAGGTTCCAAGAGGCTTTGGTGGGATGTGCAGTTGCATTAATGTATATCGCCCTTCTGCTGAAAGAACTGCAGTCAGCAGCCGTTCCAAAGATGCACTGAACCCCAGCACCTCCTTCCAAAGCCACATGGGCAAGCTGTAGGGACCACTGGGGACAGCACAAGGCATTAAAGATCTGTCCTGATTGTCTCCTAGGAACACAAATGGGACCCTTTGGGGGGCACTGAGTCTGTATTGGAAGAGATAGGATTTCCATGACTCTGCTGCCTATCACTTGAAAAACCCATGGTTTGAAAAGCCAATTAATTGACATTATTTAAAGACTGCTTTTCAAGGAAGTCCTTTGTTGGAGGAACTGAATCTTAGGTCTGTGCTAAATTATGCACAGGAGTTAAGGGAGGTAAGAGTAAGAAATCCATTGAGTAATCGTAATCACTCTGCAATTAGGTTTGATATCATAATAGAAGGTTAGTCTCCTAAGGGTAATGCAGTGAGGGTGAACTTTAAAAGGCCAGATTTTAAAACTATGAGAAAAATGATTAACAAAAGGCTCAAGGGCATAGTGAAACTCTTTAACAACTTAGAGCAAATTTGTTCCTAGAGTAACTCCTCCAGCAGTCCCAGTTGTACCAAGGGTGAGTTTGACTAATGTAATCAGTTCAGAGGCTATTTAAGAACCTGTGCTAGAGAAGCAGATAATGGTTAGACCTTTGAGCTGAAAATAAGAACAGAGAGGATAAAATCTGTGTGGCTGAGCAGAGTTTATTGAAAATAAACATCCTTTTAAAATTTAAAAGGGATATCTGACTGAAGAGCAGAAGAGAAGCTAGAGTAAATGCAGACAAGCTAGAAAGGAAATGGACATAGAGATACAGGAATATAAAAAAAAATCCAAAACATTTCTGATTCAGTACTGAAGAAAAAATATTAAACCCCCAACCAGGCATGTAATGAGTGAAACTTAGAAAGCACTGTTGTTATGTGACAGGTTTACTATACCTAATTAACTCAAATATATGTATCTGCTGGAAGACACCACTCTTTGTAGTTACCTGCTATCAGATGTACAAAAGCAGGCATTTCTTCTGCAGAACCCTGTGTCTTTGTGGGGAGAGAGGGAAGATGAAAATCAGAGGATGCTGAAGCAGAGAAGAAACAACTTGGCCTAAGTTATATTTACGGATGTAACTAAAGAGAATCCTTGTCTGTGCTGCTTTCTGTGGGAAATTAGAGAGTGACTTCAGCAGTGATTTACTTTAACTCTGTGGAAGGTGAATAGGACCTGAGGAAGGAGCTATGTGGCTGCCAGTTCACTGGGGCAGTAAATCACCCAGAGGAGCTAGTACCTAGCCCCGGCTGTAGAGAAAACAAGCTACATAATAGTGAACCTGTCAAACAAGATGCCCTGCTCACCTTATGAGTTGAAAATCCCCCTTGAAAATGAAGGAAGGGATTCAGTGCTGGCTTCTATTGCACAGTAACAGCAAGAGAAAACCCACTGTGAGCTACTGCAGGAGTGATACTCTGCAATTCTGCAGAAATACTATCCATCCAGGCAGCACCACAGTGCCCTGACTGCTGCCAGAACCAGCAACAGGAAGGGCACAGGGTCTCTGTGGCTGGCTCAGAACCTAAAAATGGTAGAGACACCCTGGCTGGGAGATGATCCCCAATCCCCGGCAACAACCATCGAGCTGGTGCCCCGCAGGACACAAGGGCACAGATCTCAGCATGGACAAACCCAGTTTACTTCCATTTTAAGTTTTACAAAATGTCACCAGTCTCTCCTTTCATGTTTGTGCAGCCTTAAGCACAAGGAAGCCTCGACCTCCGCTGTAGCCTGTAATGTCACCATAAAGGAGGCAAATAAATGACAATAGGGAGTAAACCCACTTCAATCTCCGTAAGGAAATACCATTCTTTCAAAGCAATTCCTCATCTGAAAAGTTAATAAAATAGTACATAAAGGTGACCTGGTAGATATAATTTACTTGGGTTTTCAAAATGCTTTTGATAAGGTCCCTCATAAAAGAATATTAATGATTATGAGAATGATCTTACATTTATGGTGGTACCTTTCATTCAGATGAATCCCAAAGTGCTTTACAAAGTTTTTACTAACTGATTGTACAAATCATGTGTCACGTATATCCCCAAAGTGCTGCTGGGTCTGGGAGAAGGCATGACAGCTATTTAATTGCCTCGCATGCTGCTGTTCAGTATTTTAGGGCAGGGTATAAAAGCAAAAGTTCCAACCACGTGCAATTTGAGTGAATTTAAGGAGGTAAAAGGTACTTTCTAAAGCAGAGATTTAGCTGACCACTGAGCCTCTCTTCTCCCTCTGCCCTCACCCAAACATTGGGGGATGTCTTTGGCTGAACAGATGAATGGCTTAGCTGGAAAAAAGACATCTTTTTTGGATTCTTCCCAAACACACAGTGGACAGTCTATGGGCACCTATTCTTGGATATCTAACTCCAGAGAAGCACCATCCTTTAAAAAATTTTCCGTAAGTTTTAAACCTATGTCCTTCAGCTTCACAAGCAGCCACCAATGCTGACAGGCACCAGTAGAGCATCTTCAGCTCTCATTAGTGTTTGGGAAGCAATCTCTGCCTCTGTTCTGCAGTCAGTTTTGCTTTGAGGTGCACATCTGAAGCCTTACTAATCCAAATTGTTATAATCTTGAAAACAGCTCCAGCCATAAGCATATTCTGTTTAGAGAGTGTCAGAACACTTAATTTAAAGGCAGAAAATGTCTCCTTTAATTGCCTGAAATCAAAGGTTTCATATTTTAGTTACGCTTTTAAGAGGACTTATTTCATTGCTCATATTTTAATTTTTTTCTTTTTTTTTTCGTCTCAGATATGAAGGTCATTAAAGAATTTCTTTACTGAATAAGCAATAGCAACTATAATTTCACTGAATGTCTTATACAGTGTGGATACTACCCCAGACCTGAGCTTCACACATTATTAGTGATCAGTAGATGAACATCATTCATTTGATGATGTTGGCTCAATGTAAAGGATCGCCTGAACTTCCATGTCCCCTATTTCTTGTTACTTGCAAAGAAAGAAGATGCCAAGAAAGCTGAATCATAGCTTCTCCCTAGACACAGATTCCTCCGTGGTAAAGCTGGTTTTGCAGCTTTTCTACTGTCTCTTACATGAGATTGCCTAAAACTAGATACCTGACCAGCTTAAAATCAAAGCAAGAAGCTTACAGATGGGGGTTGAAGAGGAGCTTGGAGGTACCAAGGTGTCCTAGTTGTGTAGGCAGAAAGACTTCACCTCAGCGGTAGTACCCTTAGGCACACCTTTGAAATGCTCCATCTATCCCTCTGCCCAAGGCAGCACACATCTCATGTTTTTCATCACCCCACCCAAGTGCTGCTGTATTTTTTTTGCAGAGCTAAGCAAAGGACAGGGTCCCTTCATCTGCCGTGACAGTTTGTCAGACTTTGCAGTACAACCCATATTTCATATCAAACGAGTCTTCCTCAAACTCAAGTTATATAAATTATATATTGCTAGGTAAACACGACCTTCCTCTGCCAATTCTTTCAGGCTAGAGCCAGAAGTCAAAACAAAAATCTTGTGACAACAGGCATTCAGGGCCAAGCTGTCAAAATTCTCCAACAAGGAGCGGATTTGTCAACAGAAACCATCATTTCACAGGGAGGTCGATTCCTGCTTCAGGAAGCTGGCCTCCCCTGGCTGAACTGCTGACGGAGTTTTGCTGAGTGATCCCATGCCCTCCCATTATAGTCTTTGATTTCCAACAAAACCCTTCTCAGAGGGTACAAAGGTCTCATTTTGAGCACAATCTTTTGGGAACAAGAGGGAAGCTCAATGCTTATGTGAAAACATGGCCCCATAGCCTACCCCACGGTGCAGCAGGAGCCTCCCCAGCCCCACAGCAGTAAATTCACATTGCCTTGGAGAAACTCTGTCTCACCCTGTACTTCCCACAGGCTCTGTAAGGCGGTTTCATTTTGGCTATGAATAAGCATTCATGCACTTGTGGCCTATTCAAGGAGGCTCTTCAGGCAAAATAATGGTTTTAAACTTTTTTCTGCTGCCAGAGTGACATAAAGAGGCCTCAGCATACTGGAAGGCTGCTGCATATGCAACATATTAGTTTAAACTTTTGTCTCTAGTAAGCTCTTTTTTCATGGCGTACACCTGGCTGCTCTAACCTGATCAACATTTATTGCTTTGTTTCTTTACAATGGGTTTTAGTCCCCTCAGTGAAGACGTTATAATGTAATGAGCCTGCAAGAGGCCCAGGAAAGCCATAGAAATAAGGAACCAAACACACACAAAGTTAGCCACTTTCCCACACCCTCCGGGTACTCACGTGCCATGAGGACACAGGTGTAGGCTGGTGGAAATGGGGAAATAAGAAGAAGAAAGAAGGCAGATTGGTCTCCAATCCCCCCTGCACTGATGCACACTTACACCTCAGATTTCAAGGTACAGATCTCATCTCAGATGTTCTCTTGCTTTTGGAAGTCAGTGGCACCACAGGCAACAGGAGAATCTTTCTCTTGGGTACAAAGTTAGGTGGAATATTGGTAGCCAGGCATTGATTGCTACAGTCATTTGGTCTTTCAGCAGCTGTCACAGCACTTTCCTTGGTGGTGGTGGGGAAATGTCTTGCAATTATGTGCTTTATGATGCACCCTGGAGAATCTTTTGGCCACATGTATTTGTGCAAGGGGGCACGGATCCAATGCCCAAGAGGGTCCGTGCTGCGTGCTATCACTGTAATAAAATCACTCTCCCTTTCACCTCTCTGCCTGTCTGTGTTGCACCTGACCACTCTCTTAAACAGTTTAAGGGGGTGGAAATGCTGGTCTGAAGCAAGAAGAGCTTTAACCCTGTCTGATTTTCCCTTGCTTTGTGTGTTGCGGCTTCCTGCCTTGCATCATTCCTGCAGTCAGACAAATCTCCCTTTCCTAGGGCCTGTGTCTCAGCTCTTCTCAGACATTCAGAGTGGCTTGAAACTGGGCTTCTTGCCCATGTCCTGTACCTGTGACTGACTCCTAGACATTAAGTGCAAGCATTTTAGATGCAGTGTTAAATCACTGGCTGTTCTGGAAGCTCAGTGAGCTATGGAGTCTGTGGGACAGTTCTCAGAGAACACTTCATTTAGTTTTGTCACTGTGTCCCCCTTTTCAGAGCATCATCAAAAGGGCTGTGGGGATAGCCATTTACAGAATTCCTTGGGAAAAGTGTCTGTACTTAAAAATATATTTTTGCTCTCCATTAGATGGGGTTTTTTAATCGAGGTGGACCAATATATCAAAAGGATTTAAAATATTTTTCCAATTTTGCCCTTGATGATGAATTCTGGACACATGGAAACCCAGTTCTGAGCTGTTCCCAAAACCTCCTCCAGCCGCGTTGACAGAAAGCCCTACAGGGCAGGAGCTATCACCTTTCCACACATGTTTGTACCATTTCTGCCTAATCGTTTGGCTCTTTCTTTCATAAGCCTATTTGTATGAGTAAACCCCACTTTGTAATGCTCAGTTACCCAGTGGCACTCACTGAAAATTGGCACAAAAGCAGGCTAAGCAAGCCAACCAGAATTGCTTAGTCTTGATCCCCTAAATGTGTCATTTTTGCAATGAAATATTTTTTCCTTTCCAACATTCCAAGGGAAAGCAAATGAAGGTCTGAACGTGTCACAAGAACTGTTAAATTCTTGAACTTGTTGAGTCTGTTGCTGGACCAGTGGTATAGCCTGCAATAGCCCTGCAGGAAAGCCTGACAGCGGGAAAGGGAGAGTCAATAGACTTCTGTCTTCTCATGAAAGCCAAATTACTTCCCCACCTCCAGTACACTACGGTTGTTCTCTCTACATTCATCTGAGTTAATTTAATTTCTGTTTTTCAGGTGTGGGCTTTTTTCTTTTGTTCTCTTTGAAGTTCCTAGAAGGACTTGCATTGGCTTTCACAAAGTGTCTCTGAGAGGCACAGTGTGGGACCTGGGTCATTCCTACAAATCCCCCAATTAAAATGGCAAGCAGCTCCACGATATTGTTACAAAGGTGGATGAATCTGGTTGTCATATATAAAACTGATTTTGAGCACTAAAAGGACAGAAGTTTAAGCCATAGAACATTCTCAACTTTCCACTAACCCTTCCAACCCATTGATGTTAAGTGGTATATGCTTTGTTTGACAAGAAAGCTAGGGAAATTGTTTCTCTTCAAAAGTCTCCTTTCAGACTTACTTAGGTAACCATTGTTACTCATTTTCAAGGAGCTTTATAGCAGCCCAAGCCCTAAAGGATAACAATGTTAACTGATATTAGTGATACAACGTTATTGGTACTACTAATTCCACGTCATCGGGTTTTTTTCTCAGGAGAAGGGAGGTAATTTTCCTAAAATTACATTGTTTTCTGAAACAGCTCTATTCGGTGCTATATATCTACCTTCTGGCAGCACAGTTTAATTTGCATTTAAATAATTTCCTGATATTGCTGGAAAAGTAATTATACAAAACACTAAACAATTTTCAAGCCTCAGCTTTTAATCGGTCCATGACCAAATCCCTCTCTTAGGTTCTAAAACGACCCCCCCAAAATGTAAAATTCCCAAATAGCAGAACCTGAGCTCCATTTACTCATTCATTTCACATGGTGAATTTGGATCAGTAGAAAACCATGTTGATATTTCTATCCTTGTTTTCTCTTTATGGTCGTGTCACTTAGGTTTGCTGACTTTTCCCTGGTACAAAGGTTCAACTCTTTCTGCTACCCGAGCAGAAGTTCTTATGGAGATCCCATGCTCATGACACTAAAAACATCACAGTGAACCAACAATTTAGAGTAGTTATAGATGTTGGATCACGGCCTGATTCTGAGATTTTTATCACAGATGCGGCAGGGAATTGATGCAGTTTCAGACAAGAAATAGCAGGACATCCGTTCTTCATATGGAAGGTCCCAGACCTTAGATTTTTTTTTTGTTGGTTCTAGAGGCCATTTGTCACACTTTGACCCAGATACACTTGTTCATGAATTTTGCAGGCTTTTGACTAAGGTTAATTATATAATCAAAGAAACAGTCCACTGAAAATGCAAATGACTCTTAACAAGACTCCATATCATATTAAAAGAGACTATCCCTAAAAGCTGTTTAACATGCCACAGTCTTTTCCCCTTAGCTATAGAAGATGAGCTGTATTTTTGAGTGCTCTGATTATCCTCTCATGAGCCATGTGAAGAGAAATACAATCCCCCATACTAAAAGTGCCAACTCAAAAGCATTACAACATTAACTGCAGAACAAGTCTGATGCGGAAGAGAGAATGGTGCATCACAGGGGCCAACGTATGGCCCGTAAAGTCAATACTGAAGCCATGAAATTTAGACATGAACGCAGTTTTCCTCAAGGTTTAGGATCAGCCTTGACCTAACCTGTTAGCCAAGCCCCCTCTCTACCATTAAAACTGATTCAACCATTAAGATAATACAAGACCAAAATTGCTAATGACGTGCTGTGCATCTGCCTTACAATCAGCTCCTACCTGGTGCTTGAAGAACCCTCTATGCAGGTAAGGAATCCTAAGGATTTTATGGTATCTAAATGAGGTAATGTACTGTACAGTTAATGCTAGCAAAACAGATGTTTTACAAGGCTGTACACTGAGCTTAGAACGATCTTGGAAAGGATCAGCTGGCACCAACCCTTTAGTATCAAACACCAGATGTTGTCAGTGAGGTCATACTGAGCCAACAGGAGAATTTTCAGATTAAACTTCCACAGGTTGTCAGACTTGAAGGTAACAGTGGTGACCCCTGCTACTGGATTATCACCTCCCATGATGTTTTTAATTTGTTCTCTAGCTTACAACTGTTCCACAGATGCCTGCAGCAGATCACTCTGGGACGTTTCCTCATCTGGATGACAGTGGCAAGTGAAAGGTCTCTGCTGCCAGCACATGAAAATGCTCAAGAATCAATTTTCACTAAGATCTGAAATAGAAGGTGGATACAAATGAGCAGATGAGTGTGTCAGCCCAGTTTAAGTGCATGAGAGATTTGTCAGCCTGGGAAGACTGTCAATAAAATAACTCCTGAGGGCTATTTAAAGGCAATGGTTCTGGCCTGGGATGAGAGCTTGGAAGCATTAGATCCACAGCACAAAAGACTAAACAAGCTAAACCACACTTTGAACTCATGAAAGGCATTGCTGCAACTGTGTCTTGGTATGATGTCCCCCCAGGTCTGTCCTACTGATTTTGATTTGGATCATGAAGAAAAAATTCTTGAGGAGAAAAGCATTTCACCAACTGCCTCACACCTGGTTCTGTAGCAATAGCTCCTCTGCCCCTCTCCCTGCCTGAACTAGCACACTCAAAATAATATGATAATAGGACTCTTTGCAAATTGACTGCAAATGTTCTCGGTGACTTCTTTTTTTTTCCCCCTTCTAATTTCAGTAGTAAAAATGGTGGCAAACAACAACACGAACAACCATATGAGAAAAAAGGCAGAGCCTGGTACTAGCGATAGGCCTGTTTGTAAGAGCAGACGCATCACAACAGATGTCAGCACTGTAACGGTGCTGCACAAAGCATCCAACCAGCAGCCAGAGATAATAAAAAGAGAGGAAGGGAGTTTTGAGATATGAGTTGCTGTAAAATGAAGAATATTTTGTAACTGTGGTTTAATTTAATATATTTGTGAACATGCAAATATCAAAATAAAATCTTTTTCACTTTTTTGGCACTATGAAGATTTAATAGTAACCCAAATTCATAGTGAGCTGATCACTGTATAAAATCAATCAAATGTCTTACTTTCCATTATTCCAGCAATTTATCTTCCTTGTGTCCATCCCTGTCCTCCAAGTACTCTCCAGATAAGGAGCTGACAGCTATTTCTCTTTGAGCCTGTTTTCCCTTCAGAGAAAGAGATGGCTAATCTTGTAAAAAAGAGACAATTCCCAACACTTTGAGACAAGTCATAGGCATGCTACAGACTCTCTAACTCCTAAAAAGTCACTTCATCCTAATCCAGTCTCCCAGATTGAAAAAAGTATGAGGGAAATCCCTCTTTTTCTATCCAAAGACTAGAAGGGCTTTAGGGGTGGACTCATGCTTTACTGTATTTTTGCACAGCATTTAAATTTACGATACTCCCATTTCTTGCTCCTGCTTCCTCTGCCTACTTCCATGACGTGAAATATTGCTATTGATAACTCTTACGCTATCATTGCTTTCATGCTAGTTGTGTTTTTGTCCTTTAAGCAACATTAATTAATAAGGGTAATTACTTTAATTTCTTCTTCTTTCTTGTACTTACAGAGCTCCTAAAATTAAGCATGCACTTAGTGCTTTCCTACAGGAAGGGCTGGGTTCCAGCCTGCCTTTTGCCTTTCCCCAAGCTGCAGAAGAATTATTCTGGTGTGAACCTGACCTGATGTTTTATGGAGTTTTAATTTTTTACTATATCCTCTGTAATAGCAGCGAACACACACATACTTCCAAACAGTTCTGTCCCTCACTGGATTGATGGAAAGGAGGTTAATTACGTATCTGGATAAAACAAATAGTTCGATGGATAACACACATTGATTAATATCTGCTGTAGTGCCAGCAAAGCCAGGGGAGCTACACATCATAATTCTGTTATAACAGAAGATGTGTTGCCAGTGGAAGGGGAAAAGAGATTATCACACTGCTTTTTTCTCTAGCTGTGTCTGGTAGCTCAGTGTAATGCACAGATACAGGGTCTATGTCTCTCCTCCACACTTGATTTCAGGGACAGTGAAAGATCTGGACCACCACGCGCAGAGCACTTGAAGCTCAAGATGTGCTACATTTGACTGTGCATTGCCAGTAAATCCCTTACAGGATGTGCCTGAAGAGGGGATGGGGGTGGATTAAAAGCAGGACAGTAAGTTTGAGGAATATGAAGTCAATGTCTTGCATACAAGCAGGAGAATCTCTGCACTGCAGGGCACTGTCAGGTTGTACAGAACCCCCCTGGTGCTCAGTCCTGGGCTGGCCAGCATAGACCAGCCCATATGAGAGAGAGAAACTGTACACGAGAGGCCGAATTTTCTCACCTGCACTCACAGCAACAGGCTATCAATGCTAAATGCCCTCATTTTTTGTCTGGCAGTAAATAATTCATACCCCTGAGCTGTAGGTGGGATATGTTTCAGGCGGAAGCGAGGATGCCAATGAGCAGCTCTTTAAATATACATCGCCTCCTGTTTGCAGGCACAATGTACAGGAGCAACTGTAAACTGAAATGGTCTTGTGTTTCCTGGCACCTCTGAATACAAAATTAGCACTGTAGCTATTTATGAGGTGGAGAGGGAGGGAGGCTTCAAAAAGAAAAATCAGGCTTTTTAAATCCGATACCTTTTTTTTTTTACACTGAGAGAGTTGGCATTTCCGTGGCAGTGTTGTATCCTCAGCGGGGGAAAGAGTTACAGGTATTTTAATTATATATTAGTACAGCATTAAGCCAGTTTTATTTGCTGAACGTTCTGTCAATTACTGTTGTTACTTGAGAAGCATGACTGCTCCCAGGTTGATCATGTATTTAACTAGCCAGTCAATGCTATTAATCACCAGGCATTTTCAGCCAAGGATATTAACACTGAAACCTATCCAGGAGGGCTTATGAATGGGTACTGGCGTTCTGCAGAGGGAAACACTCTGTTCCAATGCAAGGGATGTTCTCCCAAGTCTCTTTTCTTTTTTTTTTTTTTTTTTTTTCAAATTGCAATCTAAATCCAAAAGGGGAATGAATAATTGCCCTTAATGAAATAACTGCCATCCCAGAAAATTAGTAAATATGTGATCATCTCATTACCATATGAGCAGAGGGCAGGAGGTCTGTTTCTGTGGTGCAGATGCTATAAAAATCAGTGAAGTAGAAGAAAGTAGACATGAAAACCAAACAGGGACATTCTCCTTTCTGGGGAACTGGAGCAAGGAGAGAATGATCCAGCTAAGACTGAAAAATGGTTATCATTTAGGGATTGGAAATTGGACTCTGCAGTCTTATTCTTGATTACAATACCCTAGTCTTTTGGACAGAAAAGACGTTGGCCTTTCCCCACCTTGGGCCCATAGAAGCAGGGGACAAGAACATGACCTGAAGCCAGAGGCTTTGATACAACACACATCATTTGGCAACCAATGCTCCAGATATAAGCTATGCATTCTGCACTGCACTTCGTTGACACACAGAATATATTTATTTCCACATTGTGAATAATCAGCTGAAAACTAACTTTCATTAGCTTCATCTCCCCATTATTGGCTCACATCCTGAAGTTTTCATACAACATCTGCAAAAGTAATAACCTAATTATAGAAGCCATCTGGAACAAGAACAAAGTGGAATAATTATTTTCGTTTTGGTTTTTTTTTTATTAAAAAAAGAGCCCTCACTAAATAAATGGTGCCATAATAGATGGGGTGTCAGAAGAACAATGATGGTAACAAACTCAGTATCATTAAAGAGGGATGTGAGGAGCTTTACATCAAGAAACTCATGATTACCCATTAGCAGAGACACAGCAGAGAAGCACTATGATCTACTGATGATACAGTGTCCATACTGAGAGGGAAGCCCTATCCAAGACCAGAGGCTACTACATGGATAGCCCAGCTGGCAACAGAGAGGAGGAGCAATTGATGCTTCATGCTGGTATTCTCCATTCAAGACAAGGTTATAAATCCCTGAGGAGGGAAGGGTGAATCAATCATGGGCAGTCACTTCTCTGTCACCTTCCACTGATGTTTAATGGTATTGCACAGCAGTGGTGTGTGGTGCTGATAGGCTACTAGAGCGAGCAGTGACATTCAGAAGAAAACAGACGAAATTCCAACCCTCATACTTCTGTGAGGTAGTCCTCTTGTTTTTCAAGACATCTCTCTCCTCTTAGACCTTTCCAGACAAACTGTGAAGATCTGTCCACCACAGAAAGACACTTTTGGTCTGTCCTTGGTCCACTGAAATCCTCTGCTTCCAGGAAACTCATGGTGACTGCTGAAACCGATTGTTTCAGCAATGACTGCTTTTGAACCATGAACTTCTTCATCTGTTGCAGCATTGTACATGCCCTGCAAAATCACCCATGTCCACCAGCTCCTAGTCGACTGGCATTGAGGGGCTTCCAGTGTGGGAGGCAGCAAGCCCCTGAGTAAAGGAGTGACTGCCATCACCACCAGTGTGGGGACCAGGCATATGTACCATGAAAGGGAGGAAGAGCATGTCCTAGGCAGAGCCCCGTGGCAAGCCTTTAGTGATAGGATTCCTACATCAGCCACAGGTAGTGGCCTGTAGGCACCCGTGTACAACAGGATATCCAAAGGAAGTGAGATCCAGGAGCCCTTCTGGCCTCACTGATGTCCCCAGCTGACATCAGCTCTGGAAAGCACCACAGAAAAGCCATTTTTCTAGGAGAGGTGAAGATGAAGCTGTATTCCCTTCTACATGAGAAGGGAGGAGCTGGTAGGCCATTCTCTCCAAAGAGAGCTTGAATGTACTTTTTCACAAAATACTAGAGATTTTAGAACAAGGACAAAACTTCTTTTACCTCCTTAGCCTTGTGCTAAGTGATTAGCTGTAGGTCAACTTGTGGTAAAATGATGTTTTGTATTTATTACCATTATTTTTACTAATTAGAGGCAATTGCTTGGACACAGAAGATCCTGACTGCTTAGTGTACAGCTTCTGGGATCAGCACTTTCAGGGCAACTTGTGTTTCAGTGTTTAAAGAGGATGATAACACTGGTAACATGCCTAAACTTTTTGTGCTTTATACATGAGCACAAATTCAGAAAAGTGGCACATATATTAACATCTTCCAATGGCCTTAATGGCAAATAATGCATTCATATGTCCACTCCAATGCTCAGTAGATAGACAGATGTAAAAATTTTCCTTATCTATATTATAACTAATTACCTTTGTCCTGAACTTACTTAGAGAAAGGTCTGAGATTCTGTTAGACACCCAGCTGCTGAATCAATGGCATCCTGCTATATCATATTTCAACACACATCATTAATTCTGATTAAAAAGCATCACCCAGTTGTGATTCTTACTAGAACTCTATTAGTGTCTCTGCTAATGGATGCCATCTCTGTTATTATCATAATTATTCTTATTTATCACTTACTTTACTGCAGCAGTGCCTCGAGGGCTCATTGGTAAGACATACCCTTACTGGATTCTGCAAATGCAGAATCAAAAAATGCTTCTTGCCCTCAGTTTCGTGCCCTTTACTCAGTAAGGCAAAAGATACAAGACAGCAGAATATAATGAGATAAAGGGACCATCTGGGTCAGCACTTAGACACTGGTTTCAATACATCTGGAGCTTAAGTATTTCCATTCTTCCACCAAACAAAACCAAAGAACAGAACCCAAAGTTCAGGACTTACATCTTGATTTTGGCACTACCTGTGCCTTCAGGTGCTCAGGGTGCCACTTCCAGTGGCTCCTGGAGTAGAGACACATTTCCAGCAGACACAAGCATGAGGACTGAGAAGATGCGAATCACATAATGTCACTGCCACTTACCAGCTGAGCTTGTGTGTCCAAGTAAATGGTATCTCCTACGTATCTGGGGCTCACAGGATACATTCAAGCAATGCCCAAGGCAATCAAACTTATTTATATCAGTGTCAACATAAGCAATGTGTTTCTATTTTTGGTATTATAAATAAGCAATCTGATTTTCAAAGTGACACATCCTGAAGTCCCAACACCCTGAGTAGCAAACTTTATATTTATGTCCCTTTATATTTATGTGGATAACCACACATGGGGCCACAGTTCCTGAATACCATACAGGAAGTCAGCTGAATAGCTGGCCAAAAAGTACTACATGTGGGAGGAATAAAGATCATGTTAGGACAAAATGAGGGAGCAGGTAGTAAGTAGAGCAGGTAGTGCAAGAAAAGTGAGTTTTATGAAGGAGACCAGACTCTACTCTCTCTAGCTCCTCTGATCCTCCCAACCATCTGGAATCAATCATTTGTCTCTACGTGGCCTTGTA
The DNA here is from genome assembly GCA_025345505.1 of Todiramphus chloris collaris. Classification (NCBI taxonomy): domain Eukaryota; kingdom Metazoa; phylum Chordata; class Aves; order Coraciiformes; family Alcedinidae; genus Todiramphus; species Todiramphus chloris. Next base: position 4,418,954 of record JANVCC010000077.1, read on the forward strand.
ACTTTAAGGAGAACATCAGCACTGGTTTGAGGTTTGTGAGATGCTTTGTAATCCCAAGACAAAAGGTATCAAAGAACTGCAGCATACTTCTTGTTAAAAATGTTTTCATTCTGAATTATAGCACTGTTGCAAAGAGATCCTGCATTCCTGCATCCCTGTAGCCCTGGGCTGTCTTCCCTCCACAAAGTCTTTTGCAACTTAGCTTGAAAGATTAATATTTTAAGAGCAGCTAATGCTGCTAATTGGATGGGGAAACAGATGTGTCAACCTTTGTTTTCCACAGGACTTACTTCAGAAGCATGAATGACAAATGCAACCCAAGAGACATTATCATAATCATCACTCCAAATAAATTTTTCAGACAATGGAGTTCATGGCCATTAACTTTCAGTGAGATGCAGAAAGCACAGTGCTATGCTACTTCTAAACATATGAATATGTATTTTGTCCTGTTGGAACAAACCGATACGGCTTAGATGAGAAGGACCATGACCAGGTAAAGGCAGCACAGAGGAAGCTCAAAGCAAGAAGAGATACTGAATTAACAATCACATTTAGCCTGTGCACTTACTGTGGAGCTCCATATTTCATGTCTCAATAAGATCACACAGCCAATGGTTCCTGCAGCAGCTCTTGGCAGTGAAACAGGAGAGTGACCCTGTTATCAAAGAATGGCAGATATTTGTTGGTGTGGGTCAGAGAGTTTTAATTCCCAGTATAAAATGATACGCTGTATCTGAGAAAAGCTGCAATAAAATAGCTGGCTGTGTTGTCTCGTTAGGCACCAGTGATATAAGGTGACTTCTTTTCAGATATATTCCTCCACAGTTCTATAATTAATTTAGTATTTTGGGAGCTGTTTCTCTGGGTTGTGTTTTATCAGAGAGAAGTGATATTCTGAGACAAATACCACATCTCCGCCTTACATGTATGAGGACCTTTGACATGGGGCTGGCAGGTTGTTTACTGTGCAGCAGAGATCCAAATCCTGTCCTGAACCCATCAGAAATTCCATGATGCCTGGGTTTTCATTATGGAGTTGGGTCCCCTCTCCTTTGGCGCAAGAGAGCCTTGCCCCAGCCTTTTAAAAGAAATTGTTTTGGAAAAAGACGCTTCCCACTCCTCTGCCCATGATGCTTTTGTCAATAAACAAATAAATTTAAAAAAAAATTAAGAGTGGTTTCCTTGAATGGAAAAAAAAAATAGAAGGAAAACAAAACACATTTCTTTTCCCTGATTTTTAATGAAGAGGACATTTTCTTCAGAAATTACTTGTTGGCAACTTTTATATCAATCCTACTCAAAGGTTCTCTGGATTGGGAGGCACAGAGATGCTTTCCCCATTACACTGCATTTCTTTGTAGATTCAGATGAAGGAAAACGTGTTAAATTATTTGTTTCCAATTACTCACTCAGCTCTAAAAACAAATATGCACACATATTTGTCTATGTCTTTACATAGACACAGAGCATGCAAACCAAAATATTTGCTATTTCATGAGTTTATTGGGAAACAAACAAGACAAATGTCTTTTCTGATCACAATGAGCAGGTACATCATTACTCCTTGTGCATAATGTAGAGGACAGAGGTTTTTTTCCCTGTGTGCAAGTAACTGAAATAAGTCAAAATTGCAAGCCTATAAATATTACTTCATAAATGTTTTATTTATTTTGAAGATAAAAATGAAGGCACATACCTGTTATACTATATCTTTGCCTTCAGAACCATAATCTATCACAGTGAAGAGATTCTGATGGTGACTTCCTCCTTCCTGATGAGATCCTGCATCATCAGTTGACTAGCAGAGGTGAGACTACGAAAGAAATGAGCACATAAAAGAATATTCCTTCATACTGGAAGATATGCACAAAGATATTTACAGTTTCATTACATTTCAAAGCTGTTTCACTTTGTTTTGGAAAACAAGTTTTGTTGTCTCTTTTTCTTATCTTAGATACCCTTCATTTGCATATATTTCCTCTTTTGTTGGTTTTGATAGTCCCAGAGGCTAACTGCAAAGCAATATTATCAGGATGCTAATGTTAAGAGGTCAGCTGAACCTATAAACATTCCTTATGTGTTGTCCTTACTGGTTCTTTCCTGCTTTATCATTAATCCAGTGAATGTCTCATTGGCTGCATCTGCTGACCTGAAAAGGAGGTGCATTCTTTACAGCTCTCTCCTGGGCCCAGTCAACCAGGCAAAGCCATGGGTGTTCACACGTCCCTGGGAACCACAGCAGGAGGTAGAGCATTTCACCTGTAAAGTGTCCTGGACAGTGGTGTAATGATCCGCTCATTTACAGTCAGATGGGGATATCCCTTCCCAGGAAAAAGGAAAAGAAAAAGATTTATTGTACTGGATACAACCTTATGCTAACAGCAAACAGAGACACCTGATATCCAGCCCTGCTGTTCTGTATCTGCTCATTACTGCAGGCCTCAGATCATCCCTGTCTGTTTTTCCTGTTTATTGAGGAAAGGGATAGAAGAGGCTTTCAGGGGTCTTAGATTTGCATTAGGTGAAATACTAAGGCAATAATGCAGGAAGTTCAGATATCTCTGAACTATTCATATTTCCTCAATATGCAAAATTGCATTGGAAATTGAAAACCACTGAGCCTGTCATTAGCTCTATGATGTCCTCAAAAGACTTTTTGAAAATCCTGATTGTGGGTTTCTCTCTTCTTGTTCATGTACTTTGCTTCAAAAGGCAAGATTTTACTTTGGAAAATAGATGTTGAGCCTCTGAAGCATGAAAAATATAAACCAAAAGGTCCTGCAATTTCTTGCTCTGTTTCATTTCAAGAAATAGTCTGGCTGATGCAAGCTAGACTAAGCAACAAATGAACTTTAATAATATTGTCTACTTGGTATCTTAAGAGTCATCTTTGTTACAGAGAGCGAGAGTTTGCAGAATCCTAGAGTTTACATTATTTAACAAGTCCCTTAAGCTTATTATGCCTAAACTCATGCTTAAGCATTTTTGTTATGTGTTAATGAGCGCAGATTCAGCAATTTGTCTAAGTACTCTCTTAATACTGGTTTTAGCTTTGCAGATCTCCCAGCAGGCTGCTGGCCTTCTCTAACTAAATTGACCTGGCTTCTGCTTCATAAAAAAGGAAGAACAATAAACAGGGAAGCATTAATTTCCAACAGCAGAAAAAGCCCCCATTGTCTAGCAATCTCTAGTAAATTGACTGAGCAAGAACTGGTAACTGTCTTAGCAAGAAAGTCCTGGGAGTCTTTACTGTGGAAGAGCTCAACCCTGCCTCTGCTAAGTCCTCTTGGCCTCAAACACACAGGCACACAGAGACAGACAGACAGACACACACACACACACACGTGTGCATGCTTTTTCTTTGCCTTTCAGCCCAAATAGAGGAGCTGAAACCCCTAGGAACCACTATTTATGCATGTGATTTCTGACGCTGCAGGATGCGGAAGTTTACTTTGCCAGTTGGAATCAAATCTTAACACCTTCCCTCTCTCTGGGTGTCGTGTCCTAACCCAAATCAACTCAGAAATGTTGCAAAATTATTTCACAGTAAAATCTGGTATGAGCCCTGTCAAAGGACGAGTGGAAAAGCCCTCACATCAGCAACACTTTAAATTGATTTGCACGTGGGTCAAGCTTGGAGAAGCTCAAAAGGAAATGATCCACATCTTACAGCCCTGCTTGAAAAAATACATTTGTTCTGAGTCCCAGAAAAGTTCTACCTGAGGCTTCCCCATCCTCTTGCTTGTTAGAGAATGAAGCTGTCTCACTTCACTCCTCTGGCCCCTGAAGGGAACAGGGCAAAAGGAACAGAGGTGACAGGAGAGCCTCTCCTGACTTTTATCATATCCAGTAGTGGTCATTTCAGAAGAAGGTAAAGTGGGCAATTACAGGATAACCTGTCCAAGAGGCTTCTGCTGACCCATGTTTCATTGATGACATTTCAGCTCCAGCATAACACCTTGGCTTAATACAATGTTAAGTACTTTTCTACCGGGAAGTATGGGTACTTTTGCACAGGGAGGACAACTAGAACAATAGCTTGGAGACCTGCAGCAAGACAGACTGGAGCTTATGAGCCCTTATGGCAACAGTTGTGCAAGACTCAGGAGGGGGCTGCAGGCAGGTCCAGCAGATGAAGCATCACCAATTTATAAGGACACAACACTGCTGATTTTTTAGTCCTTATAAGGGAGAGGCAAACCATGTGGAGTTGGGGGATTTCTTTCCTTTTCCTGTATGAGAAATTTGGGGAGGATGATGCAAAAAATCCTAGGCTGAGATTCCTCTTACCATCCAAGCCACCTCCTCCCTATGTAAGGGAAGCCCTTGAGTTTACATATTTTCCTTTATGGAGTGAAACCAAGGACAAATTTGTCCTGAAATGTCAAATGTACTAGCAAATTTTCTTACTTCTGGGAACAAACCAGACCAGGAAAGATGATCTTGTATTTAAAATTCCAGCCTAAGACACTGGGTATCTTTGGTTTACTCCTTGTTCATTATTCACCTTCCACATGATACTAGAAGGGCCACTTAAACTTGCTATGAGTAAGTTCACCATCCGTAAAAGATGCATAATCATATTTCCTTTTCTCTGTTTTACTTACTAGAATGTAAATCATTTGGGTCACCTCCCAGTACTAAGTGGTATTTAGTCATTGCTGCAATATAAATACATAAGAGCAATAAAATCACACTCTGAAAGACAAAAGAAAGTCTGCTAGAAATGCAGAATCTCTCATCCCCCAACATCAGTATGGCTCTAAATCCACCAAGAATAAACTGTTTGGTGGCTCCTCACCTTCCTGGCAGCTCCACTGGCTGCCCTAACCTGAGAAGTTCTTGTGGGCCACCTGCAATGAGAGGACAACACTGCTGGTTTGTCAGGCTCCACACAATGCTCTCACAGGCTGTAAGATATGTCTGGTGAATTGTCTGCACACGAGGAGGTAAATGGAATATTTGTGATTTCTATAAAGACAGTTTTTAAAGACATGGCGTAAGACCACGCATCAACCAGGTATCAGTGCCAGATACCTGAGGGAGTGGCACCTGACATTTATCCTGTAGGTGTGAAACACTACACAAGTAGAAAATCTATGCGAGTGTGTTTGCATACGTATGTATGCGTGAGTGTAAACACACTAAAATTTCCCCTTCTGCAAAGAAATCATATCTAAAAGAAGATATTGGAAACAAATGAATGAACTCTTAAAATCAAAGGACCACAGGAATTTCCTGAAGTCTGTTGAGTTGGACACAAAGTTAGGAAGAGATCCCAAACCTCTGTGAATTCAGCAGGACTGTAGCAGTAATGTTTTCACTCATTTACTGCAGAAGTCTCCCAGAATGACCCTGAACAAAAAGACGAGACATTTCAACACATACAATACATACGAAAGAAGAATAATCAAAGTAGTTAGTGAAGGGAGAAATAATTCTTAGTATTAGACATTGAGAAGAGTATTGAGAACTGATAGCATTTAGAACAAAATTAATTGGAGTAAAGATTTTATTCTCTAAATGACCAAGAATTTATCTGTACAGAGAGTTCATGAAACCAAGGATGAAATGTTTGACAGATGGGGGCAAAACCTTGTCTGCTAATAAGATAGAGCTTGAAAAGAATCTTCCAGGGAAGGTTAACTTAAACAGTACTACTACCCTTGGGAAATATTGACAGGTTACAGTTTGAGCTCTGTAATAGAGTGACAGGACAGTAATAGCACAAGCTTGGCAAAAATATGAGCAATTTCATTAAAATTTCTGGCTTTTTCACTACTGTTTCAAAAATTAATCCTATAGAAATATATTGTTATGTAAAAACATGTTAACCCAGAGTCATATATATGCTTAGGGCTAGGGAGATACAGTCTCCATCTTCCAGCTGATTCACTGCAAATTACTGAAGTGCAATAAATTAATCATATACATGGGAATAAATTAATCATATACATGAACCCTTTTTGACAAATGACCTCTTATAATTATCCCTTTTCCTAAGGAGAATTCAAGACTAGAAATTTAATCATAAGGAAAGAAAATCCAGCAGACAATTCCTTCTAGCCTTGGAGATAAAATGTTGGATCTACAGTTATATGTAGAAAACAACATACTACATTAATTAGCAGATGATTTTGTGGTAGATTCTTTCCCTAGGCAATCCGTACGGCTGGTGCCATAGGTGTAAGACACATGAGGTGCTGCTTTAAAGCATTCTCTATGAATAACTACTGCAGTGCCTTTTACCCACACGGTAGGGATGTGACCGTAACCGAGCCCCTGCCAGGGGAGGTCAGGGGCCCTTTCAAAGGTAACCTCAGCCAAGGAGGCACTCACTCCTTCCTGCAGCAGTAAGGAGCTTGCTCGCTTTTCAACCCGATCTGGAGCAATTTCCCTCCGCCAGCAGCAGAGCAATCAGTTCAGTAGGAGCAGCGTACAGCTTGACCCCGTTTAGAGTCTGCAGAGCCAGACCCTTGTGCTCGTGGCCCCCGCTGACACCGGGTCAAGTGGCAGCCACAAGCATTTCTTGCTGCGGGTGGTCTCATCCCCTCCACGCTGTGTGGTTGCCCCTGTGTCAGCAGGAAGCCACCAGCCAAGCCCCCCTGTGCAGAGAGTCCTGGGAGGGAGAGAGAAAACAGTTCTCCAGTCAAAGCCGAAAGCAAGAGGAACCTTTTTCTCACCCAAAGCATAAGAAAGCTGTAAAACAGCATGGTATATGTGGGAAGGAAATGGAGCCTGACAGGTTCATATCACGAAAGCACCAAGTGTAACCCATTAAAAGCTTTTGCTACTGCTTAGCGTGAAGATACTGCAGGGTGGGAATCCTCGGTCTGACCACTCCACTGTAGGGCCAGAGAGACAGCCAGACCCCTTCCTCTCTCTGCATGTGTCTGTGTGATAAATGTCAGGGCTCTCTCCAGATACGTGCCCAATTTGTTTGCCGTTCCTCTACTTCCTGCCTCTCAGAAACAGGGGGAAAAAAAACCCAACAAGAAAGGAAAATTTGTCTGTGAGGCCTTTTTAAACAGATGAGGTAATTACCCAAGTACATCTATTATATGCAGAGCTATTCCAATCATCACAGAGCACGACTGCTAAACTATAATTAACTGGGGGGGGGGGACGGGGAGCAAACAACCAACCCTATTGAATTAACTTTAATGCAGAGACACAGACCAAAAATTTCTATTGTCAATCCCATCATGCAATATCAGTGAGAGGACGTGAGGCCAAAAGCAGGACTTCATCCTGAAATACATACCCTTGTCTTTTGCTCCCTGTGTCAGTTCTTAACAGTGTATTTTTTTAGAACTAGCCTGCTATGGAGAGTTGCTAAACATACATCACCAGCCCAACAGAGCACTAACAGGAGTCTGCGGCAATCAACTAAATGGACCGAGCGAGAGCTGGGAGGAAGATAGTGTGGGAGAATTTTAAAGTGAATTGGTGTGTTCATAAAAAATGACAAATGGCCCAAAAGACTCAAGGTCCCTGTTCATTCAGGAAAGATGGAGAAGTGGTGCAAGCTCCAGGAGCAGGGCTGTGCTGGGCTGCACAGCTTGTGGAGCTACCGGGACACAAACCCCACTTTTCCTCCCCACTTCCCTGTAGGCACTGGGCTAAGCACAGGCATTGTGGGGCTGTTTGGGGCCCCTCCTGGCAATGGAAGGTGCAGCTGGCTTGTGGTCCTCTACTCCTGTTTCTTTACCAGGCCTCAAATACCACCAAAGCGAACCCTGGAAATCAAATCTCAACACATGCTGAGTCCCAGCAATCCCTCAGTAGCCCTCCACAACATCCAGCATCATGTAGTGTAGGAATAACAGAGAAGGCTTTTGGAATTTTTTTCCTCCCTTTCAGGTCTGCCCGGTTCCGTTTTTACAGCTTCAGATGGGAGTTGGTTCTGCTTCTTGTGCCTCTGCCACCTGTGCCCAGGAAAAGCAGGAATTCAGTAGGCTGCAGCCCTACTGCCTGTAGAAAGAGGGTTCAGCTGGAGCCCAGTCTGTCCCCATTTCTCCTCCTTGTCCTTTGAGGAACTGCTGCAAAGCCAAAGCCAGCACCTAAGTCAGGTGGGTAACAGGGGAGTCTGAGCCTAGGTGTGCTCAATTCCCAACTTGATGTGACAGTGCAGACACGGTGTCATTCACAAGCTGAAGACCTCCAAGACGCTCTGTGTCTTCAGTGTCTCTGAAGAAAGAGAAGTTGCCTGGAAAAAAATTTTTCTTCCTGCTCAGCCCTGCTCTGCTCTTCTCATACGGCATCACATCCCCTCAGAACAGCAGAGGCTGTTCCACGGCACAGCCACACCAGAGCAGTGTGCACCAATGGAGACCGGCAACATGGGCAGATGTCTACAACAGTGGTCCCCACCACTCCTCACACAGCACCAGGAACTGCTCCACAGCCTGCCACCAAGAGATCTCTAAGGTTTGTGGCTGCCTAGAGAGGGAGGATGACCATGAAGCACTGGCTGGGGGTAAGTTAGTTAATGAAGCACCATGAGAGAAGTGCTCATACATCTGTAGGCTCAGTACTGTCACAGTTCCGAGGTATTGGACTGGGTGGATTCTTACCTTTGTCATTTGCTATTACTCTAATAGCACTGTGCTAGGCTCTTTTCAGACCCACTGGGATAAATTATCATGGTCACCATTCAGTTCTGTTCAGAAATACACATACCTGCAATAGGGTAAGTCCATTGCTGTATGAAGCTCATACTGTTGGCTAGCAGCCAGCACACTGTACTGACAGAACAGCCGTGCTAGATCTCTTTGCAGACAAGAGTGCAGCAGCAGCAAAGCCAGGTCACTACAGCTTGTTCCCTAATCCATATCCAGTAGCTGGGAAGAATTACAGAGGACCACAGCAGGCAGAAAGAGAAACATCTAATTTCCCCAGCCCCACCCCTATGTAATTCACAGGGCTCAAAACCAATTTGTCCTGACTTCCACAAGTGTGGAAAGAGAATCGGGACTCACATATTTATTTATTATGGTGTTAAAAGGGAAGAAATCAAGCAGATAGTAAAGCAATGGCTTTGGTTGGTTGGTTTTTTTCCTTTCTCCAGCCCTAAATTTACTGGGACATGCATTCAAGGAAGCCTCCAGAGACACCCCAGTCCTGCAGTTGACTTCCCCCACTGAGTAGATTGCTTAGTTGCATTTACACTACCTGACCCAGTTTTCATCTCCCTGTTTGAAGATAAAAGAAAATCATACCAAAAACCAAGTGCAGCCCAGATACACTTAGAGAGGCTCTGGATCATGAATCGTATCGAAAGGAAACTTGAGGAAAAAAAGGCACCTCATTGTACCCAGTGTACAAAAGGGGCTGGTATCATATTTACTTTCACAGTGACTTGACCAGCCCCCTGCCTTCCTCCTTGTGCCAGATTTCATCCTCTTATCTAGGCTGTAACCACACACACCTGTTCTAACACAACTGTAACTTCAGCTTGTTGTGGACTAAGGCAAGCTGTGTGTGCGCAAAGTACCACATACACCACACACTTCTGGCAGGGTAGGGTGCTTAACCTCAAGATGTTTCTCTGCAAGAACCCAAAGCCATCTGCCCACACGATGAGCTTCTCAAAAATTAAGGTGACTGATGTCAGTATTGGAAACCTGGATATCCCACTACATCACACATCTCACAGCCTTTTCTGCAGACAAAGATGCAGTTTTGTAGCTCGCAGCTAAGTGCACAAAAATTTCATTTTGAGGAGGTCACCAGCAGAGAGACCAGCTTTTCCATCAATTTCTGTAAGCCCTCCACAAACCTCAACTAAATTTACTCCCAAGTCTTTCCCCACATCATATTTTGTGACTGGTCTGACCGCAGCCTGAGGGACTGCTCTTAAAGTTCTGCCTAATGAATATCATAATATGGCCTCTTGATTAATTTTTCATCCCAATGACAATGAATGGACTTGGGCTTCAAATGAGAAATAACTTCCAGTTCTGTCAGGAGGAAAAGCTCCACTTCGTGTGTGTGTGTGCAGACAGATGCACATGTACTCACACATGCGACTGACCAAATTCTACCTACTTGCAACCAAAACAGATGAATTTCAAGCAGTCCCTGCCCCGAAAGTTTCTCCTTCTACCTTTCATGTGTTAACAAAACACATCATAGTGTCCTATTTTCCCTTGCATTTTTAAAAGTGAGAGCTCTAGAGTAATTTAATGTCCCCATTTACCACACATTTTATTGAATACAAAAATCAATAACAAACTGCTGGTCAATAAATAGCTGCTTGTGGAAGGGAAAAGCTTCTTGCAGGTGCTAAAAAGGTAAAAACAGAGGAATAACTAATATGTGTTTGACAGTGCAACCAGGCTGTAACTAATAAGGGGAATGTATCATCTGTTAGGAGTAAGTTTTCATTCCACAGCTGCCTCGTAGACCTTTTCTTTGGCTGCCTGCAAGAGCCAGGCATAGGAAGTTACCATCTCAGACAGATGTTTCCACCAAGCAAAGACAACTTTTTTGCATCTCTTTGAAAGTAGTTATTGCTTGCACAGAATCATTTCCTCCAGTCCCCAGAAAGTTAAAAGCCACTTTCACATTCCTGTGAAGTAGGATGTTGATCCTAATGCCCTCATCATCATGTGTCTGTATCCATTGTCTCATCAGGGTTGGGATCCTGCTTCCTCACTGACACAGATCTTCTAATCTTTACTGCATGACCTAAAAGCAGATGCTAGCTGTAGCCTATCACCATGTTCTGTTACCTTGGTATTGTCCAGCAGAAGAGGCCCTGACTAATTCTTCATGCCTTCACTCAATCAGAAGTGAACTCCACTGAACTGGAGAGGACTCTGGTCACCCCTGGCAGGCTGGCTTCAACTCATGGAAGTAAAGCAAAAAGGAGAGGAAGAAAAATGTTATGGTGGATACTCTGTAAAATAAAAGTGCCCATAAAAACCAAGCTCTCAAACCGATGGAGGAATAAACGCATCAACTGAAATTCACAAATGAGTTCTTACATTTTTAGAAACTACCTCTATTCCCTCTGGTCTCCAAATCCTTCAGCGAAGTGCTCCGGATTGTCAGGGTGCAACAATCACCTCTGCTCAACCTCACTTTAGTGACCTAGAGATCCAAATGGCACTGAATTCACATAGACCCAGGTGCTGTGTGCAATCTTTATTTAGACAGACCATAACCTGATTTCTTTTTTTCCAGATGAAGACAGAAAGATGAAAGAAGGGGCTTGAAGCAGGAAATAGTGAGTCTACAAGGTAGATTTCAAGTCCTTTGCCTTGGCAGCCAGGGTCTATCAGTAAGGTTTTGTGGACATATTCCTGCTGCTTTATACCACTGTCCAAACAATTCAAATGCACCTTCTGCCTTCTTTTGCTCCTTAAGCTTTTATTTCCCCCTTCATTGCTATCATATTTTAGTTAGAAGTCATCACTCTACATTATCCCACTGTTGTGACCCCTCGGGTACCTCAGCTATTAGATTAGACTGCCCCATCATGAAGACAAGGATATTGATACTATCTATACATCCATCCTGGTGAACTGCTAACCACTACAAGATCACCTTGAGGGAGAAGGCATTTAAAATGCCCAAGAAATTAAATTTAGAGGGGAAAAAAAGTCAAAGTCAGAAAGAAATGAGGTATTTGCCTGCATGGGGTACAAGTACATGGAATAACAGCCTTCAGCAAAAATTACCTCCTTCCAACAAGAAGTCACGGCTGCTGGCTTTTTTTTTATAGAAGTGAGTATGAACAAAGGACTGAACTGTACAGGTAGGAGAAATAATTGAGCCTGTAATCAGTCATATGTCTCCAGATGGAGGCTTATTAGCTATTCAGGTAATGTACATTAAAATTCTGACAAGTTCATACCAAAGTCCAAACAACACAACCACCTCCCCAGCACATCTGTGGCCTGTAAGGACCTCTTTCAACCCTCGGCACTGTAGTGTTCCAGTCAGAGGCAATGAGGAGAATGCTCCAGCTCTGAACCCAATCCATACAGAGCAGCGATGCAAAGGCATCAGGATGTAAACAGGCTGCCATTTGGTATATTTAGGGTTTAATCTATATGTAAATTTCCTGAACATAATTCAATAAAAAAATAATTCACAAAAATTTACGTTTACAACTTTGGGCGTGATCCTTTGTCTTTAACTAATGGTCTCAGCTCTGTACTGCTGTATTTTATAACACAGAGCTGATAGGTTGTTTGAACAGGAGCAGAACTGAACATTTGCTTTTGTAAAAACAAAAGAGCCCTGAGAAGTTTTGTTAGATGAGCAACAAGCAGTGGTGAGGCACACAAGACCTCTAGTGAGTTTAAGTCTCTTGTAAGCTAGGCATCTGTGAACTGATGCAGGAAAACCAGAAGAATAGCATCAACATCCAGCTTAGCTTTTAAATCATGCGACCTGCTGAACCCTTCCAGCTTGCCTGCCTCATCTCCAGCTGCTTATTAAAATGAGGTAGACAATCCACTGCTTCACATATGTTACATGGGAAAGGTGGGTCATTATTCCAAGTACTGGGACTGACTCCCAAGAAGCCTTTGAGATATAAATTCAGATCATTTGACATTTCCCACCTGCTGCTAAACCTCACTTGGACCATACATACTGGATATGGAATTTTTGTACCACATGACACAGGTGAATGAGTTGTGATGTGTAGAAACCTTAAGTCTTTGTCCATACAAGCAGTGGTAAAATATGAACAGTCAAAAATAACTCCCATTATGGATATAAAAAACCCCATTACAGTTCAGACCACAGTCTGGTCTCCCTCAGTTTCTGGTCTTTAACAGAGGGACCATCTGACCATGTATCAAACACACAGCGGCCTCCAACGGTTCCTCCAGCACCCAGCTAACAGGCTGAGGTCTCCACCCTCCCCCAGTGGAAGGGTGTGGGCACCAGTATATTTAAGTCATGATTGTGACTAACCTGGAGTACTCAGGAGAGCTTCCCAACCTATGCCCCAAGTCAGTGTGAGCACACACCAGCAATTGTCTCCCTGTCCCCCAGCCCATCTGTCTTTTGAATAAGCACACAGACCAGCAGGGATGCTCCAACTCGATCCTCAGTTTGGAGAATCAAAGATGAGGACTTTAGAGACTTCTGTGTAGATCACCTGCCCCACAGTCAAAACACAGATTACAATCACTTGAAGATTTGCAGAAGCTGAGAAACCAAAATATCATGGACCTCCATAGAATTGCCCCAAGTGAATTCCACCTAACTCAGTGTCAGGTCAAGAGCATTCTGAATGACATATTAAGAGCCATCAGCAGGAGCTGAGATCTCCAGAAGATCTGGCTAGACTGAGTATTAAAAAAAAGCCATTTGCATCAGAGACATCATATCAAGGCCAGAAAAGGTCCTTAAAAAAAGACATAGGTCACTACCACCTCTAGTTCCTCCTACAATGAGAACAATAACTCTCCAAGACAGCCAGCCTTGATTGAAAGTCTTCAAGGAATGGAGATTCATCATTCCATTAACTCTCACAATTTCTCATTTCCATAGCAGCAAAACAGTACTTTTCATGCAAGCTGAGAAGCAGGCATGTAGAAAGGAAATGCTCATACATATAGAAGGAATGAATCACGAATGCTCATACTTAATATCCGTTTAAATCTCTGGCACTAACATGCAGGTTATAAACAAGAGACCTAACAATTTTATCTAGATGCAAAAATGTTCTTTTCAATCTTAAATCCTGTGTAATGTATGAAATGCTAAAACATATACTTTTGCATATAACCAAGCCATTCATATTCAGATGGTTTAATTGTCTAGTTCAGAAGGAGCTGCATTAGTTAGCTGCATGTAATTTTCAGACTATTTTATTCATATCATGTTTGTAGAAAGACTGAAAAAAAATTAGATTCTATGCATTTTGATAGCTTCACCTTAAGAAGTAGGAATATTTACTTGCCATATCTGATTAAAAATTTACCAGTTAGTAATACCGAATTGGGAAAATTTAAACATAATTTCAAGGCAAAATACATGAAGAGTACATGCAGGTAAGTTAAGAGCAAACCTGTTGCAAGCAAAATCAATAAAAATATTCATTTAAAACCTTGTCTGTTCAGAGTTAATGGCTCTCCTAGAAGTCTCTCCAACACCTTAAGGGGAAGACAATGCACAATGAAGACGTTTAATTAACCTTAACTCTGACCCTCACAGCAATAGCATTCACGTATCTTGCAATCATTATTTCTTTCCTACCTGTTATGTACCTCTGAGAGCACACTTTCTCATCACCTTCTCATCACACAGATCTTTCTGTGCTTTCTCCAAGATAAGCATATGGGAGGCTTAATAAAATCACATGAGGAAGTATAGGCAATGGAATGAGATTAAAGATAAACACAGATGATCATCTCTTCTGCTGGGACGGGGAAATCTTCAAGATATGAGATGATCTGTAGTAATGCAAATGCAGCTGTTCCTCTGCCCTGGCTGTACTGCAATAGGAGATCGATCAACAGAGAGGAAGAGTTATAGGGAGAGACAATCTTATCTTCTACATTCAAAAGAAACTACATGATTCTGGGAATGACAAATGCTGTCAGATCACCCTCTTGCCTTGGTTCCCTCTTTGTAAAAAACACAAATGACCAGGACTTTCATATGGACAGCAAAGTAGCAAGTCCTGTGGAGCTAAGATGAAGAATGAGAAGAAGAAACAGGATCAGGCTCCTTCTTTTTTCTCCAGTTTTCTTCTAGCACTCTTTGTAAAATCTCCCCCACCCCCAACAACGTAACCATAATGAAAACCTTAGAGTGGGAGTTGTTAGATATTTATTCACTAAAAGGTTTGCAGCTCATCTTCCAGATTCACTGCAAATTTACACGAGTGTCAATAATTCCTGAAAATAAACTGAAAATAGAAAAATAATGAGCATTTTGAAGAGATGAATGAGAAATACCTGATATACACACAGAATTTCTCGGTGTTCACAGGGATCTGTAAGGACATAGAGGTTTAATGGAAAGGAACCCCACATTCCAGAGAAATTCCTGTGATGGAAAGTGATGTAAGAAAGGTGTCATTCCCTTGACCCACAAAGAATACCCACAAAGGAAGAAAGACAGGTCTTAAAGAGCCATATCTGCTGAAGGCTGACACACATTAAGCCTTCAGCTGCACTGAAGGAAGAGCAAAAAACACAACTGAAAGGTGTATTTGGAAGTTATTTGGAGAAGAAGAGAACTATCTCTTCTGCAACATAACAAAACAGACTTCCTAAAACAGCATAGTTATGGGAAATAGTGCCATAAACAGAATGTAGACCATTCAGAAGAGTAAAATTCTGTGTAACACAGATTATTTTTCTTGGACTTGCAAAGGCAATATACTTTCACTGTATCGGGTGGTAACTGAGAAAGTAACACAAAAATCCTCTTAAATCAATGAAGAGACTGCCATTGACTTTATCAGACTATAAATCCAGTCTCAAAGAAGATAAGTGCTATGTGTGTGCTTTCTGTCATTGATAAATGATGGAACTGAGAAGAGATATTTTCCAACCATAACCAGTTCCTTTGGATTCATCCAAGTGCAACTCAGGGCTGAAAACAACATCCTCTGAAATGCAGCCTCTTCCAGGGCAGCACAGGGATCTTATAAACAGTGTGGTTCAGCAGCATAACCTGCTTTAGAGAAAAGAGCAGCCCAAGCACTCATACACTGGTGAAGAGTATGTAGCCTATGAGTGCCCAAAGATGTATGGATATGTTTTAACATATCAAAATCTCAGAACAAACACAAGTGCTTGCATTGCCTCCCGCAGGCTGCCCAGGAGCTGGCATTCATAGAACCATAGAATGTTAGGGGTTGGAAGGGACCTAGAAAGATCATCTAGTCCAACCCCACTGCCAGAGCAGGATCACCTAGACCAGGTCACATAGGAGCGTGTCCAGGCGGGTTTTGAACGCCTCCAGAGAAGGAGACTCCACAACCACCCTGGGCAGCCCGTTCTAGTGCTCTGTCACCCTCACAGTGAAAAAGTTTTTCCGTGTGTTTACCCTAAACCTCTTGTGCTCCAACTTACTCCCATTGCCTCTTTTCCTAACATTGGACAACACTGAGAAGAGCCTGGCTCCATCCTCCTTACACTCACCCTTAACATATTTATAGACATTAATGAGGTCCCCCCTCAGTCTCCTCTTCTCCGGGCTAAAGAGACCCGGCTCTCTCAGCCTCTCCTCATAAGGGAGATGTTCCGCTCCCTTAATAATCTCAGTGACCCTGTGCTGGACTCTCCAGTAGCTCTGTACTTCGTGAACCAGGGTGCCCATAACTGGACACAGGTCCTTCAATCACCAGACCCACTACTTTGGAAAATGCTAAGATGAAGTCAGCTCAATCCTGTTTCATTCATGAGATTCGATGTGATGATAGGCCAAGGCCTTACAACTTGAGGGCAATGGCCTTTTGCATCCATATATGAAGTAAAATATCTGAACTCATTACTTGCTGGAGCAGACAGCATCTGTTATGTCATTCTGCAGACTGTTAAAATAAATGACTTTGAAAGATCAATACTGGTAAAAGATACCAGGGGAGAGGCAGACAGGTAGCTTAGATGGGAAAAGCCAAACTCTTCATCAAGGCTCTGATTTGTGCTCATAATGTTTTGGTTGTTTCCTTAGACCTGACTTTTCAAAGCCTCACAGATCTGCCTGCACAGACAGACCTGGCTGCAGGTGAGCTTAGACAGCATGAAGAGATTACAAAGAGAATTTCACTGGTAGAAAGTAAGGCCTACGTTTAGCTGCAACACCCAGGCTCTGACTGTGCTTGCTAAGAGTGAGTCTAGTGGCACATGACAGCACTAAGCTTGCTCCCTTTCTTTGAACCAGACACAGATGGGCCATGCAACACCCCTGGCCTGAGTTACCCACTCTTGCACACCCATCCATGATCCACGTACCCCAGGGGTTAGACCAAAACCCAGTGACTTCAAGGACTTGTTGAGCGAACTGCAGAAGAATCTATCTGGCAGCAGATATGAATGATTTTCTGATAAATACTCCTTCCCTGCCCTCTGAAATCCACGTGCTGCAGCTGATAGCCCAGCTATTGAGTTGTATTGGAAAAGAGGCATCTTGCTTTGCAGCTTTTGCTTCGACCCTGCTAGTTCAGTGCAGCCATGAACTTTTGCCTTCTTGCATGTAATATTTTGTTAACCAAAGCAGGAAAAGCATGTGAAAAAAACCACCTCATCCTAGAAGGAAATTAGCATCCAGCAGCCTAATAAACCATTCTCTGCATCACATGCAGGGTGATGTAATTAAAGCCATAAAATATTCAGAATTGATTTCTGCATTTGGAAGATACACTTGCAACAAACCTGATGATGGCTGCTGCTGTGTGCCAGGGAGAGGAATTATCCCCCAAAAGGCTCTTCTCCCTAGGAAGCCTGCTAGTGCCATCCTGCCTTTCCCAGGGGAGGTGAAGGCCGGATAACCCAGGCAGCAAATAGAGTCAGTCCCTGCCCAGCTCCAGCTCACTGTTTCAGAATTTGAACTGGACTGTTCTCCTGCAAAAAAATTCCTCGAGCATGTTTATGCTGTCACCCAGATGCACAGCCAAGCCAAGCAGCATGCCCTGCAGCAGTGCTTGTGCCAACACACACCAGTAACCAGCCTCTGCTCACCCACTCGGCAGCAACTGAACGCATCAGCAAAGCACGGGGCACCCAGACATCCGCAGGTTAATGAGATGTGCCCACAGATTCACAGTGCTTGTGGAATTGGTCCCAGTCCCCAAGAGGCTGATGATTTACTGATGTACCTCGTGACACAGTGACGTTTTCAAGCCTCCTCCTGCCCTGCCAATAGCAGCACTGCTTTAAACATCCCATCTGTTATTTCCCATAGAAGAAAAGTCTTCCCTAACCAAAAATTTTGTTTTGATGGTCTTGTTCAGCAAGTGTGCAAGTCTCCTCAAGTCTGTCATTTCCCCTTTAAAAGCAGAAAAAAACCCCTAATTTAGAAAGTCTGGAAAGAAGCATGATAAGTAAAGATTAAAAACCTCTTGAGGCGAGATCATTGGCAATAATGCTTTAAGCTGTACAGTAAACAGAAAGTATCTGATCTGCTTTAAGAGATCTTTAAACTCTGGATCACATTCTTGCTTCTCCGCTTTCTACCCCCATTCCAGACACTGCAGTGACAGCTTTGCCAGGTCTCACTCATGACACTGAAGGGCAGGGTTGTGAAACTAGTCATCTCCTTGCAAAACCAAAGGAGATACTTTCTTATGTGTAGTGGCCTGCTTAAGAAAAGAGGGGAGGGGAGATAGCTGCTGCATCCAGCAGTGCTACAATCACAGAAGAAATAGGATCTACCTTGAAACACTTCGGTAGGAGATCTCCAGGCTGATGCCTCCCACCAAGTCTCCACCCACCTCAACACAGGAAAGAAGATTGGGAACTCCAGGACCACCTCTGCTGCACTAGAACTGCTGCAGAGCACATTTACCCCAGTCTCTTTTTGTCATCACTCACCAGGTGGAGCTCCATGAATTCTAGCTGCTCCTTGATGTAAAGGGCAACATCCTCTCCTCGCCTTCCCTGCCTGTCATTCCTGAAGAACTTACACCCTTCTAATCCAACAGTCCAATCATAGGAGTCATGCCACTGTGTCTCTGTGATGCCGATCAGACCATAGCGCAGCAGGCACGAAAGCATCTCCAGCTCCTCTTGTTTATTGCCCGTGGTGCGGGCATTCACATAAAGGCATTTGAGCTGAGCCTCTGACAAAGCACCTGGAGCTCCAGAACAAGTACAGTTGCACTTCAGCTGGGTTAGGGGTTTCGCCCCTAACACTGGCATATCACCCATAGGCTCAACTCTAGTGAGCCTGGTTTCATCTCCTTCCCCCTTTACACCTAGTTTAAAACCCTTTCAGTGAGCCCTGCCAACTCATGTGCAAGAATCCTTGTCCCCCTTGAAGACAGCTGAACTTTGTCAGTCCCCAAGAGGCCCAGTGCCATGTAAATGTTTCCATGATCAAAGAAACCAGAATTCCACCAGTGGCACCAGCCTCTGAGCCACTCGTTTGTGGATGCTGAAAAGCTTCTAGCAGAGGAATTTTCCTAGGTTCTCACAATATTCGGTGAGAATCCTGCCTTTCTCACACGTGTTATGAGAAACAGTAGGATGGTTTTGTAAACTAGACCAACACCCGGTGTTTTGCTGAGTTCTGTTTATGGTACATTGGAAAAATATTTTGAAATAGGTGCTGTAGGACTTCAGCCAATCACCCTAGGAGATGGGTGATCACTGACCAATCGCCCTATGGGGCTATGGTATATAAAATGGGGTTGTAAATTAATAAAGTTGCTTCTTTTGCCTGCTCTTGCTGAATTTATATGTTGCTGCATCTCTCCGCTCCCGGCATAAACAGCGACACTCGTTAATCACGTGTGTTTTCCTATTCCTTTCATTGTACTTTCCTGACACTGAAAGGATTGAAGAAAAAATTACTTGTGCCCCTAGTCCTTCAACCAGTCTCCCCAGTACATTGAGGTCCTTTTTAATTATTTTTGGGCTTCTGTCTGCAACCTCATTGCTTCCCAGCTACATAACCAGTAAAGGATAATAATCAGAGGGCTGTACCAGACTAGGGAGTTTCTTGGTAACATCTCTGATGTGGGTCCCAGGGAACCAGCACTTGCCTGTGGGATGGGTCCAGCCGGCATATGGGGCCTTCCGGTCCCCTCAGAAGGGAGTCTCCCATGACAATTACCCTCCTTTTTTTCTTAACAACAGAAGTCCTAATGCGTGGGGCAGACTGACACTAGACAACCCTGTGGATGGTCCTTCTGCACCTTCATTTGCCTAGCCCTCTCTGCCTCAGGCTATGGCTCCACCAGTCCATTTCATTCTCACATTCTCTGACCCTTCCGAGCCTTCCCACCTCCTCTTCCAGCTCCACTGCCAGGCTGAGCACACCAGTGTCCCGTTCCCCCCGCAGACAGGCCTCTCCTCACCCAGGCACTGGCGGGGCCGCGTGCTTGTGCGGGACCTCGCTCTGAGCTGCCACGTTCCTGGCAGCAGCTCCTGGCCATGTTATAACCGCGCTGCGTGGGCCCGCTTCTGGGACAGTCGCTGGAGCCAGGAGCAGACCAGTGCCCACCTGCGCACACGCTGCGCTCACGGCTCCCGAGCACTTGGCACAGGCCCCGCTCGGAGACGGCCTCAAAAGGCGAGAGCTGCCGAGAGCTGCTGGGTCTCCCCGCTCTCGGGTTCCCTGCCTGCGGGAACTGCCTGTCCACCCCCATTCAGCCACGACACCGAGGGTTTCACCGCCTTGCTTCTGGTGGCCAGAGTGACGGCGAGCTCGGTTGTGCCCGTGGGGCAGGAGGGGGACCCTCTGACAGCAACCGAGCGCGCCCTGTTCGGCGGCAGAGCCCCGGCCCGGCCCTGTGGGCAGCCCAGCGCCCACCACGGCACGAGCGCGTGACGCTGGCCCACCCTGGGCTCCCCCAGGCTTCTTACAGGGCCTGGATGCAGTCGCTGCTTATGCCTCACAAAAAAGATCTCCTTGCCAGCTCTTTTCACTGCGACTCCCTTCCCCAGCACGGACTTACCCGCACTGGAGCCGGTCTGCCCGGCCAGTGACCCTTGGCACCTTTGGGCCTCGTTCGGATCGGGCGCTGGTGCTGCAGGCACCGCCCGCTCACATCGGCAGCCCGCACACCACCTGCCGCCCTCTGGCACAGCAGAGCCGCTTCCCCAGCTTCCAAAGAGCCAGAAAAAGCCCCCAGAAGGGCTCCTTGCCGGCCCTTTTTGCCATGATCCCCTTCCCCACCCTGGAGCTGGTCTCTTCAGTGGGAGATTTCCAGGCTGATGCCTTCAGCCAAGCCTCCACCCACCTCAACATATGGAAGGAGATGAGGAGCCCCAGGACCACCTCTGCCACACCAGAATCTCTGCAGAGCACATTTATCCCAACCTATTATATGGAACAAAACCCATTACCTGGACATCAGAGCCAGAAACTGCAAGAGTTTGCTTTAAAACTCAGTAGTTTCTTTCACTATATTTCATGATGAGACCAGAAGTTCTGCCATGTGTAGCTAAGACAGCAAATGCAGCCTGAGGTCCACCCTGAAGGCAGCTCTGAGCTAGAACAAAACTATTCCCACAATTCAGCCAAAATTTGCTTCTTGTCCTGTCAAAAAAAAAAAAAAAAAAATAGCTGTGTTGTAGAGAACATCGAATAACTCCCCTTGATTCACAGCTACAGTCTTTAGGAGATGTAAGAAATAATAATGACCTGCTTCTGAAATGTCTTGCTTCTGAAAGCCAAGACCAATTTGAATAAAAAATTCATTGATCAATATTCTCCTACCATTTTTGGCCAATTAAGCCTGTAAGTTAGTGTACCTTAAAAAATACACCAGAGCAAAGACTTCACAGGCTCAGTCTTGGCAGTTCACCTGCGAAAAATAAAATTTGCTTCATTTTTATGTGATAATAATTACATAACTTATTTTTGGAAGTAAATAATTCAGCAAGGATGAGAGGCACAACACAGAAGAATGGGATGCGCCAGTGTTTTGTCTACTGATAAGGGACAGTTTTGCTGTTCCTTTGAATGCCTGCAGCACCAGCATTAACCTCGGTAAGCATTGTGAGAGAGAAATAAAAAACAGCCCTCCCAGCAAAGCTAAATTCCACTGCCAGCTGACATTTGTTTCTTTTTATCTATACATTTGTCTAATTAAGAAGATATAGTGCCATTTTAATTTTCATATAAACTCTTACTTTCAATGGGGATGCATTCTGCAAACCAAACAAGGATTTATTAAGATAATAAAGCAAGCACTTCATAAAAATTTAAATGCCTGCTACGAGCATCTTTTTCATGCAACTAAGAGGCCAAGAAAATCTCTTAAATGGGGGAGGAATTTGCAGTAGTAAACAGCTTCAGCAAGCCCATGCCCCAGCACATGTGTGAAGCCCATGTGTGCAGGAATGGCTTCCCATATCTGAGGTCACTCACCCCCCTGTAACACTGAGGCTTCATCTGGATTTTAGCTGTGTGCCAGCTTTGCACCTTCTCAAGCACAGGGGTGCACTGGTTCAAATTAATTGATTCATTTACAAGGACCTTGGCTAGTGGGGAAAGCATATTAGTTTCCCTTGCTTGTGCTGCATCGTCTGTTTATAACAACACAGTTAATCAAAGGAAGGGGAGATGAAGATCCTTTTTACCAGTGTGTCAGGAAAGACCATGAAGCTTTAATTGACCCCTCGAGAGACAAAGTGAAAAGCTTGTGGAATTAGTTGAATTTTTAACACAAGAGCATGCCTTCCTTTCAGTTCTGCTCTGGAGACTAAAAAACAGTGTTGTGCTCCCAGCTCCCAGCTGTCCGCGGTGCATCTGCTGTACCACCTCCTTACCTGAATCATTTCGGGAGCAATGAAGATATTAATACCTCAGGGTAATGACTCACAAGAATCCCTTAAACCCGTAATTGAAAAAATGGACACGGCTCCCTAATGATTTTGGGGGTTGGGGCATAATGAATTGAGTTCTGCATAAGATGCTTGAGGATTTTAAAATGATTGGTAGCTATGCATCACTTGTCTGGGCTATGGAAGGTGTTCCCAAAGGCAACATGTCCTGGGTCAGCCAGGCAAAAGGGCATCCAGGTCCTCTGAGGCCAGAACTGCGAAGGATGAAGGATTCTGTCCCATGTTCCACACTCTCCATTCCCTCCCAATACATGGAGACACCAAGCTGGATTTAGCAGTCACAGCACTCCAGCAGGATCCCAGCCAGGTGAGTGAGGAAGGATGACAGCCCCTGTGATTGAAGGGAAAAAAGCAGGAAAGTAAAAAGAAGGCACAATGTTGCACACCTTTTCATTTTTTTTTTGAGGGGGGGGGGCTAAAAACTCCAAATGCATCATTTAGAAAAGTGGACAAAGAGGAAATGATTCTCAGAAGTACTCAGAATGTGATTAGAAGTTTCTGCAGAGCATCGGTGAATTGGTCCTGCTCTCTGCTAGATCTTTCTTAGATCTCATAGACATGACAAAGGATTCCAGTTATCTCTGTCAAGTCATATTTTCCACTGTCCCTTTTAGTTCTGGGAGAGAGAGACCGAAAGGATGAAAATACATGTTACAGCACAGGCCAGAAAAGGACAAGTTTCCTACTCACTCTTCCTTCCCTGGCCATGACCTACAGCAAGACTGCACAAAACTGAGGACAGGCAGAGACTATCTGGTTGTCCAGATGAGGAAAGATGTGCTTAGGGGTAGTTTGTAATAGCAAGATTTGATAATGTTTGCTTTATATAAAGTGTGCTGTCCCATCTGGAACAGCAGGTTCCAGTAGCAAAGGTTGCTGAGAATTGCTACAGTTTGTTCCCAATGTTGCATGTGAGCTCTGCATCTCCCTTCTTGCCTCTCTCCTGGTAAACCTGAAGCACAGAGGCAGCAATTTTCCTACAGGACCTGGTAGTCAATAGGTTGCCACAAGGCCCAGCTGACAATCAATGGTTTAACACATGGAATTTCGTGGAGGAGATAAGCCTATGGCTTGCAGATGCTATAGTGAACAATTCCTCTAGCCAAAATAGAAGACGATATGCTTGCAACTTGCACAACCACTCCCCAGATGTGGACATCTTTGTGGCAAGAATGAAAAATGTTTTTTTTTAAATAGCAGCAGTAGCTTTTGTTAAACTAAAAGCTGTTACTTCTGCTTACAAAAAAATTATTTTGCCCTTCTCCTTATACCACTGCAGCTCCAACAATGCTCTCATAAATAAGGAACATACTCAGCCATGTGGCAAGAAAATCTAAACATCACCATAGATGCTATTCACTCAAAATATTCTGGTTGGATTTCCTTTCTGCTGTAACAAACATTATGTTTACCCTCTTCTCAAACAACCGTGACATTCACGGCCACATTGCAAGAAAGTTTCCCGCAAGCCCCCAGTGTTATGCAGCCTCATTAGTAACTTTGATTATTTATTCAGCACATCTCCAGCTTGCCTGAGTGGCTGTAAGCCTGTCAGTCCTGTGCACTGATTCATATTGCTAGTGGTTAATACAGTTCAAATGCCAAAGGCAAGCCAAAGGGCATCAGCTGGCAAAAACAACCAGTTCACATAATGTCAGCAACCCTGTGATGACCACGTTGAGCTGGTGTCTAATGGAAGACTTCATGTCTAAGCACATATTAGTAACTTCACAGAAATGACCATTACCTAGCACTGTTATTCTGTGAGTTGTCTTTTTAATGATTGTTAATTTTAACTAAGACAAGAAAAACTGCAATTTACTTGGATGTTCTGGGTCTGCAGGGAGGCTTCATTTCATTCTTCCCTTTCTTTCTCTGAGGCACCAGATGTTAGACAGGATTAGACAGCTGTTTGAACTGGAATGAAAAAAAAAAAAAAATACAGCCTTAAGAAACATTTGCATTGTTTTAAATATGCTGCTGGAACCAGACACACAGATTCTCATTTGAACCATGTTTTTTTTTTCCTTTCACTGCAGCAGTGTTAAGAAGGTTGATGAAAGTTAGCAAAGTTGTCTTACATATAATGTCCCTGCAACAACTGACCAATGGCCCATTGACCATCTCCAGTTTTCAGTAAGTAGGGCACCTTCAGCCATGTCTGGAAACGCCCAGTTTTGATCTCTTTATCTCATACTGGAGGAACCAGCCAGACCACACTTCATTTTGTGGGAATCAGTTTCTTTAGAAGCGTTTCCTTTGACTTGCCAAATCACATTGTCACCTAGAAATTCTTCATTGCTATACCAAAATGTGAGTGATGAACAGTATCACCAAAGGAAGAGACAGATAAATAAATACCAGCTTTATTTTTAACTTATCCCTTAAAAAGGCTTAATGATCCCAGAGATGTCCCACAGGAGTTATCTTTTATCACCACTGGATGAAAAGAGATTTTTTCTGGTTCGCAAAGCCCAAATCATCCATGTCAAACACATAGACTCCTTGTCAAAAAGGCTTTAAATGGACATAAGGCAGAATGCAGTTTACTCTTGCACCAGTAGCCCCTGATATGGTGATCTACAAAATGTCATAGCAACCAGTCCAGCAACAGGATAAATTTTCCCAGAGTTATGTTAACAACTCAGACCATGTCTTGGGGTGCAGGCCAGAGTGACTAACCAGCCCCAGGACTGACAGAACCTTCCCCTTCAAGTTGCCAATTTCCTGAGTTGACTTATAAGAGGGAAAAAAATCACATGAAGTGAAAAAAACAGGAGGAATTTGGACTGAAAATGTTCTTTCCCTTGGAATTTAGCAGTATACAAAAGTTGAAGCATTCTATCCTTGAGATGGTAGGTTCTCCACTCCATGGGGGTTGCTGGGGTGGGATCTAGCTCCAGACATTACATTCTTCCTAGCTGTCAGTCTTGCCAGCACTCTTAAAGAACAGCTGGCTGTGCTGTGACCTTCACAGAATACCAACTTGTAACAGGAGAGACACATCTAGCCTCAACTATTCCAGCCCACCAAAGCTCACGAGGGACCAGCACTAGAAAGCTATGCATCCTGGAGGATCATGACTTGGATGTTTCAGGTGTAATAGAAATGCTTGTGCTGCTTGTAACCCATACAGCACAGTGTGGCCAAGATGTGGCCTCGGACATGGAAGACCAGATGTTCTCCAGCCACAAAGCATCCCACGGTGAGGCTCCCACCATGTCTTCAAAGAGAGCTCTGAGACTCTACTTCCCTACAGCAGGCTGCTCCAACAGCCAGGCTAACAGCTTTTCCCACGTGGTTTTACCCTCTGTTTCCTCCCAAGTCTACCCTTCACACTGCAATCAGCCTTCAGACACCCCTCATCTCACATTCTCATCTCTTCACATACACACCTTGTGCTTCTTGTACTCTGCTGGGGACAAGGAGAAAAGGGTAAGGGGTCATATCCCCCTTCAGGAATTGCTGATTGGATTATTTCAACCTTCTGCTTTCAAAATGTACTGTTATGGACCAACAAATAGCACACCCGGAGGTGACATTCCCCAAATAAATGATTACTTAAGGATTAGTCACGCAGCTGTACCGAAGGCATATGGCTGGCTTTGCAGGGAGGATTATTGTAGCAAAGATGAATACAGATGACTGAAGCAGCCAGGACAGGGACTCATCCTTCCACTTCGGCTGGGCATAAAGCTTCTGGCTTGAGGTCTGTCCACCCATATTTGGCATCTCCTTGATGCTCCCGCAGCACTGCATTTGGTAATTATGAAAGGAAGGAAATCCTCTGCAAAAAAAGAGTGATGAACACAATGAAGTGTTTGATTTCCAAAAAAAGTCTTGATCAATGCACTAAAAAGTCTTTCCCCTCCATCTGGCAGTTTCTGAAGGACATCAGAAAGACAAGAAGTTCCTGAAGCATTTTCAGTTACAGAATTCATAGGGGTACCCAGGGGGGTTTTGGCACAGCCTGAGCACAGAGCCACCGTGCTGCACTGCAAGCGCAGACACTTGGCAAAATCCTCTCCAAAGGGCCGTTCCCTTCCAGCAAGCTGAGGCTGGGGAGTTTGTGTGCGCCTTCAAACCCAGGAGCTGCACTCGCTTTGAGGAAAACTGTTCTCTACAAGGCCCTAATCCAAATTTTAGTCCTGATAAGGGTGAAAAAAAAAAATGCTACAGCTGACTTCACTAAGCTTTCAAGCCTGCTGTCTAGTGCATTAGCAACTGCAGCTTTTAGCATAGCAGAGCCCAGCAGTTTTTTAGGAAGTAGCAGGTGCCCTTTAGTTGCTCTGATGTTTTTCCTATTGCTAATTTACTACCCTCATGCTCTGTCAAGAAAAGTCCGTGGGGCATTTCTTTCTTCTTTTTTGGAAGGAGGGATGATGACACTCACCCTCTAATGCCAAGCCACCAGCACATGTAGATACACATGATGTCCCCAAGAAACGAGACCAAACTTGTGCTCTTACCTAAAACCACACCTAATAACCTCCTATTTGTGTCTTAGTGCCCACAAAGTCATGAACAAGACTATTACAAAACAAGTTTAGCACCAACAGGCCTTAACTTTAGCAAGGCTCCTCTACCTTCACAATTTCAAATACTTGGCAGCAACAAAGAAGTGTCAAGCAAACCACAGGTGACTGGAAAGACTTGATTATTTTTCTTCTGCCATTTTCCCCAACTTTTTCTTTTTTTTTTCATTCAGCCACAGTTCTTTGCCACACTAACTCACCAGAGTAAAGAGCAGGTGATTCATGCTGGGTCCCGCAGAGCTCTCAGGCACATTGCATCGCTGGGTAATTACCACCAGATTTTCCCGTGTCACACAACAACGCAGGGACAGAGGAACAGAGGTGAATCCAGGGTGTTTGACATCTCCCTGCCGAGCCTGTTGCTTTATATTTGTTCGTGCCATCCTCCTTTTCACCATTATTAAGCCCGAGCTGCCAGGGGTATCTGGGAAGCACGGCCAAACTCGGACTGGCAGCCCCGACGCCCACACAGGGCTGTCCCCAGCTCGTCCCCAGCTTCCCAGCCGAGCCGTGCTGGAGGAACCCATGGCCGGTCCGAGGGGTCCCTCTGCCGATGGGAAGCGGCGTGGCCGAAAGCAGAGCCCGGGCTGCTCTTGCGCTTTCCTTAGGGAGAACTCGTGGCGGGCTTGTGCCCGCCGAGCCCGCCGAGCCTGCCCCGCTGGATGCCCCCGCCGGGCACTCACCCTCCCCGGGGCTCTGGCACCGCCGGCGCAGCCCAGCAGGACCAGTTTTACACCAGCAGCCATGGGGGATCTGAAGCCGTGGTGATGCGTGGCCCTTCGGGTCGGGCAGCTTCCCGACAGGGCTGTGCTAATAAGACCCACGGCAGAGGAGGCAGGGTTGCCTGACCCGCAGCGGTGCGGGTTACAGTTACAGTGCGGGTTACAGTGCGGGTTACAGGGTTACAGTGCCGTCCCGCAGCGCCCTTCCCTCTCCTCCGCCCCAGGCAGGTCTCATCCCACAGGCAAAGCGAGGCACGGCCTGCGCTCAGGTTATCCAGCTGCCAGATGATCTGCCCTTTAATGAAGTCAAAACTTACATGAATAAGAAATAGTATTCCTCCATGGCCTTAAAGAAATGGCTCAATAATCCCTTCCCTCAACCTGGAACGCAGGGACGTAGTCACATAGAACCCAAACTCCCACTCATGCAGCATTCTGGGGAGAAGAGGCAGAATGAGGAAAGGGCCTCAGTGCAATGGGCAGAGGATGGACCAAAAGTGATTTTATGATCACTGCAGTTCAACAGATTGTACCCAAAGAACTGGCTTCAGATACCTTTCTTACAAATCACCTACAGCACCTTCTCACTGATGTAGTCCAAAATAATGAAATCTTCTTTAGAAATTGAAACCCAGACACTATTTCCATTCCAAATGCCCAAAATTACTAGATTGAAGCTATGGGCGATTCACCAGCTATAATGACCTGTCAAACCTGGGGGAAGGGGGCCAGATCCAAGGAGGTTTCCCTTAAGCCCCCCTGGTCTCAGGGGAGACCGTAGCAGCTCTGCTAAGTGGAAAATAATGTGATGCTGATCCAAGTCCTCCTTTCACACTCGTTTAGCAGGCATGACGCCGTCAATAGTGGTGGCAATGTATTGCTTTAACTCAGGTGTAATTTAGCAGAGAATTGTGTCTGCTTTTTTTTCCCTAAAGAACCTTTAAAAAAAGCAATCTGTCAGACCTTCCTGTTCAGGTCATTCCCAAGTCATGTTCTGCAATACTGTTGCAGAGAAAAATGTAGAGTGTTTTCACTTTAAAGTGTGATGATAAAAGAATACCTGGTAGCCAGAGGGAAATTTCAAGGGGTGAGAGCAGTCCTTCCAACTCCTCTGGGGGTCTGACATTACATACTCCTCAGGCAAGTAAGTTATTATCTTGCTTCATTCATGCCCTTTAGCAGGAAGCAGAACTACGTGCAAATCCAAATCATAACTATGCAGATTTCATGCCTAGTTTGGTGTCTTAGTTTTTTCCACCTCTCATAAGTAGATCTGAGAAGCTCAGCTTTAATCGAAGAAGAAAAGTCTGCCTCTTAGTCCTCATGTTTGCAGAATACAGATGTTTGGAGCTGCATCCTTTCAAAGGGCAATGCGCCAGCTTTCTGCCAGTGCTACGAGGCAGCAGGAAGGTGTTTTATAAACCAGTGAGGATGGTGGCTCAGCAAACTCTGTTGAAGTACCTCTTAAATACAGACCACACAAATGGAGCTGTTTGTGTTTCAGCTCTGACACACTCTGGAAAGGTCCAGTCTGAATATCCTGGATGGTGGCAGTACTCCCTGGACTCTCCAAGAGCTCTGTCTTGCCATCTCATGTGGGACTGGATAATTTTGTTTCATATTAATTATTTTCAGTATGTTCATAACTAATGGGTCAGAGCTGGCCTTGTGACCAAGTGTCTCAGTCTGCTACAGAACACAGACATCTCTGCACACCAGCAGTTTTCTTCACAAAGGCACTCAAACACTCCACATGCCATTTTTAGCCTAACAGCAAGGAATTATAGGTACTAGCCAGCAAATGCTTTGCTCTTCTTACTACTTACCAGCACAAGGTACGACTGAGAGCTGTTAAGAGTTCTGTTGCCCATTCAGTGCACTCATGTTTAGTGCTTCCTCTGCCTGGAAAAAAAGAGCATTAAGAATAAACTTTATGCTGCAATTTATTCCTATTTTACCTTCTTCACTTTAAAACTTCATCCAGTCCTGCTTATAATGACAGTCTTACTCCCCAGCAAGGCAAGCCTCATACCGTCAGAAGGGCAGTTCCATCCACAATTCCCAGTAACTAAACTCTCTACTTTCTTGGAACCTTTAACCACCAAGCACTTTGGAGCAGAGAGCCACTGCCCCACTGAAGTGAACAGCCAGCCAGCCAGACAGCCTTTGGTTCTGATGGTCTCAAATTAGGCAACAGGTTAGCCCCAAACTGCATAGCTCCATTCTGCAATGGACACAGGCTCTTCGCCTGACTTGCAGAGGGCAGGAGCATTCAAACAGCTTCTTGTGTGAAATCAATATGGACTGACACCAGATTTTACCCAACAATGTTTTAACTGTTTGTTCTCCATTTTCCCAAACCAAGCTGGGAAAGAAAAACTGAAATATGTTTTGCAAGGACTGCCATGCCAAAGATGCAGCAGCAAGGACCCAGTATTTCAGAAGCTGTCTGGCAGCCTTGCTGCTACCAAGAAACTTTGAGGGACTTCAGCATGTTCTTCAAATTCAGCACCTCACAATGTGTTGCACAAACAATATAGCTCTTGAAGAACAATTTTCCCACACACATGGAGAAGGAGAATATGCTCAAAAGCAGGATTTAAGTATATGAAGCATGAAGCTGAAGGTTTATGACACTTTTATGGCGCCTCAAATACCATTAATAAGTTGGCTTGTTTTCCAGAAGAGGTCAATCCTGTTTCATAGTTTGGGATCGGTGTGTGTGAGGGGGGGTTGTTCATATAGCACTTAACTTCAGGCTACCTTGAGAAGCCCCACATGGGAAGCAAATGCAGACAAGGACTCTCACCTCTCCAGCAGAGATAGATGGGCTGGTGCACAGGTGACCAGAGGTGGCATTTACACACCATTTGCCAGGTTTGGGACTGAAAAACATAAAAGTTGACACTGCCTGATTTTGATAGAGTGGTGGGGGAATAATCATCTTGTCCAGAAAAACAGAGACATTAGCACATCACTGGATCCCAGACTAAGCACACCCATGGCAGACAAAATTAGTGGGTGGTGCACAATATTAATTCAGCTCCTTATCCATGTGCACCAGGATGCTGCCTTTAATTAAATTAGCATAAGCTACCTCTTTGACATTCTGATTTAATGTTGTAGACTCGAGGTTTTATCCCAATAAGTGCGTAAAATGTGAACGCATCTCAGAGTAATTTTTTCTTGTTTCTCTGTACACTCACAGTTTCTATTGTCTTAATGATCTAGTTTGTCTTTGCCAGCTGGGATGTGTGTATTACAGACTAAGCCAATCTTTGGTTCTCCAAAGGGGAGAGCAAATCACTACAGTGGCTTCTTTATTGCAGGGTTGTGGTGGCTCCCCAGTGAGATGGAGGAGCCTTATGGCTGTCATCTTCCCAAAAGTCACCCTGAGCCTGGGTGACAGGTGCTAATTGAGAGCAATTTGTGCTGGGCTTGAATCTGATCCTGCCATATTCACCAGAGCAGAGCTCGTGCAGGTCCCCTGACCATTCTCCAGCAAACAAGGAGGGCTGTGAAAGGCTGTTCTCTCTGGGCTATTTCATCTCTTTTATAAGCACTTTCACACTGTCAAGTGGTGTGAAAATGTCATGGATAGCTGAAAGTCTTATTCAATATGCAATGTACAGGGCAGGGTTAGGTCACACTGCCTTGCTCATACAAGCTGCTCCCCTGCACTCTCTGTGGGTAGGATTTGTTTCAGACTCTTGCACATGAAGTCTCCAGGTCGCCCTGATCCACTTGGCCAGGATCCCATGTCCAACTCACCGCCCACCACCATGCCCGGGTCACCCTCCTTGCAGGGTTTCTGCCACTCAGGCAGCTCAGTGACAGCCCAAACCTCATTGGTACCAGCACTTTTACTTCAGATGGTGTTCTCTCTCCCTGTGCACAGAAGGCTTGCTGTAAGATGGTGAACCCAGAGAAACCATGGACCCAAACCCTGTCTCTGCAACACGTGGTTTATGTGCTTCCATACAGCCTTCACATTTGCATGTTCCTGAATTAATCACTTTAAATTAACGCTTGCTGGTTTTCTCATGTCAATAAATGCACTGAATGCAAAACAGTCTTATCCTTACAGTGACTATTTCCAGCTCCACAGCAGATTAAATATAAATTTGCTGATGTTTCAAAACTGACAAAATCATGCATCTGTGATACAAGTTTTAATGCTAAGCAGACTGTTATTAATGGTGGGATGGCTTGTATTAAAAGTTCTGTGTTTATGAAATGCACTTACAAACACTTGACCATAGCAGCATAAAGCTCACTTGCTTTGTTCTTTAAAGACAATGGGAACCTGCTCTACTGCAGGGTCATTACCAGGTTAGTTGTGACTGCTGCTTTTCTGGTGCCATTGCGTATCTTCATTTAATGCAGCACCTGAATCTTTTCTGGATTTTTACAGTTCTTCCACCCTACATTGGGAACTTGCCCTCTTCTGCTGTAGGTCTAACTATATCCCAGATATTTCAGCCTACAAAGACTATCTGGCCTGTGATCAAGTGAGCCAGCACCCCTCACTGGAGTGCTGGATTCACACAATCCCCACCTTTCAGCCCGCATCGTGTCTAACGAGCCGGATAAGCATGACACCATCCTCTCTGAGGCACAAGGAGGGTGCAGTGTGCTCAGCCAGTTGTTAAAGTGAGATCCCTGGGATTTCACAGCTAGCTCTGGTAGGATTCAAGGTTTATTTTTGCTGAGGGTTGATAGTTAAAAGCAACATTAATTTCTGGTTGTCAGCTTTTACTGCCAGATACCATTCCCTCCCTCCCCTTGCCTCGGTGCCTGTGGTGCCCTCTCTTCA
This sequence comes from Todiramphus chloris collaris, assembly GCA_025345505.1. Lineage (NCBI taxonomy): Eukaryota > Metazoa > Chordata > Aves > Coraciiformes > Alcedinidae > Todiramphus > Todiramphus chloris. The sequence goes on from JANVCC010000077.1 coordinate 4,451,526, forward strand.
ATGCCAGCACCTCCCTGGCACTCACCCGGGGTTGCTCGCAGAATCCGATGCTGATGAGAAATTATGACCAGTGTTGCAGAAGCAAGAGGCAGCACACAAAAAAAGCTGTCCCTGTCGATACTTCACAATTAAAAATTGAGTCCTGCTAAGCCTCCTTGTAGCTATGCTGAGCCTTTAATTTAAAATGGGTTTGCAGCTTTTGGTGGAAAGACCCTGCAAGAAAGGGTGAGGCAGCTGGGAATCTCTTCATCAGGCTGCTCACACTATCACAGCTAACAGTGCTTTCAGGGAAGCTTTTTGCAGAAGATGTTACATTTCAGCCTGGGCTTCATAATGGGAGGGTGATCCCAAAATAGCCACAGTCTTACCTCTCGCTTCCTGCTCAAGAAGGAGCTTGTGCTGGTGACTCGCTGGTTGCTGTGGGGAAAATACATAGATGGAATGTTACAGAAGCAGCTGACTTCGCTCCAGTGGCAATAATAAAATGCATCTTTAAACAGTGCTCTTGTTAAGAGGGGTATTTTTTAAGCAACAACCCAGGCACCTGCCTCCTGTCACCTCTACTCCGCAGCAGAATCAGGGCAATACCATCTGACTAGAGAGCAGCAAGAAGCACATAACCCCATGAGACATCTTTATCACATCCCCTGCACTGCAGGGCACACGGGTACCATTACCCCTGGCCTTCAGCAAAGGAAACACAAAGGCATTGAAGCCCAAGGTTATTTGCTTTGTCAAGTGGAAACACTTGTTCTTTTTCCCTTGTGGGGAACCCAGAGATGGTAACAGCACCTGACGTCCCTGCCCTGGGCAGCAAGCCCTTTTAAACTGCCTTGCCACAATGTAGACAAGAGGTTAGAAGAAACACGTGCTATCACACCTCGGCAGCGGGTAGCAGAGGTGGGATGCAGTTTGCTCCCCAGCCTGCACTGGCATACGCTGCTGCCTGCCTGCGGGTGCCACGGCAGGCCTCAGCATCAGCAGTGATGCCCAAGCAGTCGCTGGCCACAAGTGTGGCCCACCAAGCTGCTCACCTGGCTCAGCATTTCTCACCCAGCTCTTCAAAATGGGATTGATTCAGAGCGGCTGGTGCCATTGGTCTGGATTTGGAACATTTTTTAACTCTGAATAGCTGAGGACTTTGCAAATGATGGGAGCACTTCAGAAGTAATAGCGAAGCATTGCACCCAGAAGGGGGTCAGCAAAGGTCCTGAGCGGGAGGCATTGGCTGAAGCAAAGGAAACATTTGCATGTCACTGCTGAGTCTCATCACTAGAACACGGGTTTATTTATTCCATCCGGCTGCAACCACGTGCCTCAGATGGCTGAGAGAGAAACCTTGTCTGCTTGTCAAGTCACTGGAGAAGTCCGTAACCCCAAAGGGACACTTCAGCTCACAAGTATGCTGCATCATTTCTGGGGTTACCTATCTCTCTGCACTGACTGCAGAAAGGAAACACAAGGTATTAGCTCTGTTTGATGGGATGAACACACACTTTGATGCACCTTAGCTGCTACTCCTGCTCTCAGGAGCAATGCAATCACTGCAGCAGGAATATTTTCAGCAAAATGTTTGACTTCAAGGGGTTTTTTATGGTTTTGTGTTTCTTATCTTTCAGATAATTCAAGGTCTTCAACATTCAATCTGCACAGGGGATTAGGGCCAGGTTTCATCAGGTTTATGGCAAAAACTATTTTAATACAGTTTCAAAAATTGTCAGACTGACTTATTCCAGCAAGTTCTAAATGGGAAACTCCCAACTTCTACTTAATTTTTTTTTTCTTTAAAAATTAATCCAATCTTCTAAATGTAATGAGAATTGCTGGTATTTACAAGATACCTTCTAAAATGATGAAAAGTAAATGGTTTGATGCACGATGCTCCTTTGGCTCAATCATTTTTCATGTTTTTGGTTAGCAAAACTTTTCATGGTCTTATCAAGACCATGGTTAGAGGTCATCTCACCCCAGAGCAGAATAACCCTACAAAGTCTTTTCAAAAGGCAGAAAAAAGAAGATTTCCTGTTGTCCCTTGTTTTGACCAACTCTGAAATTGCAGTGATTGCTGCAGTATTGAGCTCCCACAGACACTCAGGCTCCTGAAGGGAGAAAGGGAATGCTAATTCCATGGCTGGCATTACCTAATTAAAGAGTATTTCAGCAAATAAAATAGAATTCTTCCTAGACCCTGCTCTGATCAAGCTGTGCTCAGGAACATGCAATCTGATTATTGTCATTGTAGCAAACTGTCTGTCAGGCTTCGTGACCCCGCGGGAAGTCGGGCTGTTAACAAGTCAGGTATTTATAGCGCAGATGTCAATAATTTGGAGTGCTTAATCACAGTGTACTTCGATTTGTCCACAGCTCAGACAAACAAGCTGTCTGTGCTAAGGGTCACGGATGTGTATGGACCTTGTCTGGGTCTACCGAATATCATTAGATATCTCCTTGGTCTTGTATAAAAAAAGAAATAATGGACCCAGCCTCTAACCAAGTCATGCTGGATTAGCCCAACCCCAGTCAAGGCCATGTCCTGTATATCTGTTAAGGCTCAACTATGTGTGGTCTTAAAGACCTGGGTGGGGATGGGGAAGATTTGCTTTTCCTGACTAATAGCATGGCATATATTTTGCTTGCAAAAGGCCTCTCAGATAGGAAATTTCACAAATATTATGAAAAGGTCTTTTCTGACTGCCCAGAGAAGATGCATGAGCTAATCCTGCAGCACTGAGATGATAAAAGCACACCCTGAAGGAATGAATAATTGAAGCCTGGCCCTAAATATTAATGGGATACGAGGGGATGAGGACACTTTCCTCAACTTTGCTCTTAAGGAGCTGCCTGTTTGGATTTGAGCAGAGACATTCTCACAACCACTCCAAGCTCCTGAAACCACTTCCTAGAAGACTGTGGCACTCCAAAGTAATGCTGCCTTCATCTGAAATACCCCAGCTCATTTTGATTTCAAATCTGAAGAGGAATGTGGTGGTGTTTATCGGAAGATGTGCTCCAAATGCAAATTGAAACAAAGGAGCTCACTGAGTCCCCTGTCACTGCAGGGGGGGGGAGCAGCATCTGCACAGGAGAGAGGATGCACAGAGGGACGGGGTGCAGTGAGCAGGGGCTTGCTCTGGCTCCAGAAATGCCCAGCCAGTGTTGCTTGACACAATGCTGGGGTGATGGAGGGAATATTGAAGGCTCATGGTAGACCCTCTCCAGGTGGTTAATGCTCTGTTTTGGGAGGTATTTACAACATGCTGCCCCTAGACTGGTTTTTAAGCAGGATCAGTCCAATGCAGCTCTGTGCATGGCAGTCGCAGGGACCAGGCTCTGTGTTCACCTGGTTGCCAGCCCACACAAACTGCTCCAGAGACTGCTGCAAGAAAGGGCTCATAGCTGAGCACGCACACAGGAGGCCACCCACCTGCAGGCTCTGCTGACAAAAGGTTTCCATGATGCCAGGAACCAGAAAAAGCCACTGGCAGGTACATGAAAAATTGAGGGGATTGGATTCTTTTTTTTTCTTCGAAAGCCATCTGGGCATGGAAATTGCTCTTCAGATGGTGCATCATGGGAGTGGGGCAACATCCTGCACCAGGAGCCCACGCTCCCAGGAGAGCTGTGGATGGGCAGCCCCAAGGAACCAAACTCCTCTGCAACCATCAACAGTCCTCAGGCCAGTAAAATATAAGCACTTTGAATAAGAGAAAAAAAAAAAGGCAGGTGGTTCTCTCGGTCTGTTGATGATTTAGGGTGCTCTCTGCTGGCTCTGTGTGTTTGTGGGCAGGCTCACTGACCAAAAATACATGCACTAATGTCCACCCCTCGATCAAGCCCTGGGACAAGAGTGGGGAGATGCGGGGTCCCCTCTTTATCAGGCTGATGGCTTGTTAGAAGGGTTCAGACTTCTGTCTTCACATCTTTCTGAACCCAGTTTCTAAACCTTGCTGTTGCCTTTCCTACTCCTGAAGCCTGTGCCTGAGGAGCTGGCAGAAGAGAGACGATGCCATGAACTGGCTTGTTCATCAGCAGAGCCATCCAACATGAATGTCTTTCAGACCCTTCCACCAGTGGCCCTGTCCCCCTGACCAAGCCCACCACAAATGGCTGTGTCTGGAAAGCTTTTTCCCATCCAAAGTGCCAGGGTGTGTGCAGAGGCCCCCACCACCCTGCTGTCTTGTTGAGAGCTGAAGTGATCTGGCTGCCCTTCCCCTCCTTCTGGGCAAGCTCCTGAGCTGTTTCCCTCTGCAGCCTTCCCCACCTTTAAGAGACACCGTGGAGGGATCCAGACCATGTGATGAACAAGAGACAGATAACTCCTATTCTCCTTGAGCCCCTTCTCCATCAGACACTAGAACCTTTCTGCTAAGTCTTTTCTATTTAGGGCTGTGGCTGAGCTTGGCTTGTCCAATTTCAAGATACATTACCTGTGTCTGAGAACATAACATGACAGACCAACACTCTTCTTCCAAAAATCCAGCTCTCAAGGAATGTGACAGTTAAAGCCCTTAGATTTTGCTAATAAGTTCTCTCATGAGTTCCTCCTGGGGCAATAAGGATGAGTGGGATCTTGGGCGCAGTGATGACATGAGATCAGCTTGTTCAGGCTGATCAGAGGCAGGAGGTACAACTGCTCCTCAGCCCTGCATTCAGGAGGGTAAACAATCAGGGAGAAAGAGAAAAACGAGCAAATGGCAATAAAATGACCTTGAGTACCATCTGGCTGTAAATCAGAAGGTTCCTAGTCATGAGAGCAGCCATGCTCTCTGACCACCTCGCACAAGGGGCATTTGGAGGGGGACAGACCCATCCTCATCCTTGCAGCTTACGCTGGAGCCGAGCAAGCTCCTGAAGGGTGGTGTGACACGGCGCTGGGACAGCCAACAAACAGGCAGCATAACGTAGCGTAGCCCTTCCAAACAGACACTGTGGGCCCACACAAGCTTTCCAGGCTGTTTCCAAACCAACACACCCCACTGACAGCGTGGAGCTGCCCCGTGGGTGCCAACGCCCTCCTCCTCCTGCAGCAACACAGAGAAACTGTAGGAAACAGAAGGGGTTTTACGTGGTCAGAAAGCATTACGGTCCCACTTCTTACCCATGCTAATCTTCATCAGACAGACCTCATCCCAGTGCCTTGCAGAAGCAAACGTGTCTGTGGGCATCCACCACGTCCCAAATTTAGAACCATTTTTAACAAGCTGGAAGGAGCAAAATAAACAGCGCTTGATCTGCACGCCCCCTGTTCTTGACAGCGTCCCCAGAGGTGGTGGAAAGGCGAGGAGATAGCTCCTTGCTTTAATTGGTACATTAAAATTCTTCCAGGCCGCTACACAACTGTTAATAGGCAACTTAATTAAGCACTAACCCAGTTCATATTTATACCCTCCAGAGGCTTTTAGTTCTTTCTTTTTTTTTTCTTTCTGTATTACATCTAAAGCCATAGGGATTTTTGTCGTAATCACATAAACAAGCTGAGGACAGTGACATAAGGCAACTTATTTAACTCTTGATCTCTAGACATGTCCCTGGTGTTGCCTAGGCCTGCAGTTTCTTCCCCAGAAAGAAGGTGGAGGATTCTGGGAATGACGTGTGAATTGCTACAAATCAGCAAAAATAAATGGCAATTAATCCTTAGCACCAGCAGCCAACTCACCCCCACTGAGTGGAAACTGGAGATTGTGTCAGGCAAAGACAGGTCCTCCCCGGGCACCAGCACAGAGGCATGTTTGAGGAAGGGGCATCATTCAGCCTTTCAAGAGCATTTTCCAAAGTGTGGGTGACCTCCATGCTGTCCTCAGCCACATAACAGCCAGCAGAGCACCACAGGACAGAGGAGGGAAGTAGGAGCAAAGGAAAGAAGATGTCATCTCCTGAACGCCAGGAGAGCTCCAATACTTGGCTGCTCCAATCACCTGGCTCTCAGTGTTGCTATCTGCTGAAGGAACCACAGGAATAAGCACCACAAAACATGCCAGCCCCTCGTCATTACTGGGCCACTAATTCCCTGTGTGCAGCCTGAAGGTCAGGCTGGTTTGATGGGTCTGTTGAGGACATTCTCAGAAACACTGGTCTCAGAAGTTTTCTTTTCTTCCTATGGCTGGGCTAAGGTAAATCAAAACTTGCTCCAATAGCTGTCATGGAAAGTGATGGCTTTAACAGTCACGCGAACAATCGTGGGGTTTCCATTACAGGTGAGTTATGAGCCATTTAAGTTAAAAAACAACTGGATTTTATTGCTGCCAGGCACACTTAAGGTAGTACCCTCAGACTGAGGAAGGAGGGGTGACTGTGAAGAAGTCAAGCAGTCACCAGGCTTATGGAGGGAAGAAACATTTGTTGCTGGTGATGAATGAATATGAATCCTTTTGCTCAAGGAGAAATGGTCTATTTGCCTCCAACGCCTTGTACACCAACAGGCACATTGCCAATGCCCACGTCATGATTTGTGGTTGAACAGTAAAGCCGGTGTGGATTTTCCTCACTGAAAAATAGGGTCTATCTCCTGCTGTAACAGTTTTATTACAAGGGAAACAAAGAATTGTAGAGCCCCCAAACACAGTAATAGCATAGATGGAGAGTTCTAGCACAAAAGTTGACAAACAGCTGGGGTGGGGACAGTGAGGGAAGCGCTCTGGTGACAAAATCAGGGTGGCTCCACAGACCACCATGGTTTGCATTTGCCAAAGACCTGCCCCATGGATAGAAACAGGATCACGTGGCAGTGGTGGGGTGGTGAGGTACAACTACCTGCCAAGCTTCTGGGTTGGATGAAGTGATAGGACCAGAGGGGCTTACTCCAGCAAGCACCCTGGTAGGAGAAGCTGTATAAGGAGCAGAAATGTGCTTTGCAGCATAATCTAAAATTATGAGGTACCCACTGGGTTAAAAGTACTGGAAAACTGAATGGCTTGAAAATAGACTTTTAAGCATGTTGTTATGGAAAATACCCCTTCCTTCCTTCCAACAACAACAACAAAAGCCTCTATGTAAAACAAAAACAAAACCAAAATAAAATAAAATTACACTTTTCATTTGAACAGCATAATTTTATGGTCATTTCTCTGGATGGCACTCACACAAGATTAAAACCCAGACCTGACAGGAACTTGGTTTCCATTAATTCTTTTCCTTGCTCCTCTATTCCTTAGCTTTTTCCTTCCACTAGGAGAGGGAAAGGGAGACAGCACCTAGGGAAAGCAGGCACTGATGGAATAAATCAAAACCTGGAAGAAGAAGAAAAAAAAAAAAAAAGCTGAGTTTAATTTCCATTGGAAACCCGAAGCTCAGACAGGAAGGGATATAAAATGTAGTTGTGTTTTCAAGGACTGAATAGGGAGAGAGAGAAATGCCTTGGAGTTAGGAATGCGTGTCAGCCAGCCCTGCCCTGTGAAACACCCCATCTCCCCTTGCTGAGCTGCCAGATTTGAGAAAGATCTCCAGGCTGTGACCAAGCTGCAGTGTCAGACTCCCTACAACAAAAAACTATGGGGCCAAGGAGACATGGAGGGATGAGCTGGGGAGAGAAGAGCAGGAGGCATCTGCTGAGGCTACCTAGGTTGGTACCTAGAGGAGAAGACAAGTCTGGATTGCCACACCTCTGGCCCTCTGCACTGGAGGGGGCTTTGGGATGGGAAAGAGCCATGAATTTTTGGCATTCTGACTGTAAAGAGGGAATCAAGGTGAGGCAAAGATCCAGTAAGGCCATTCAAACCTACAAACTGCTTTCGTTGTCATGTCTCCCCTCCCCACTGAGGCACCTAAGCCAACCAGCAGCTTTGGATCAAGAGGACAAATGTTTCCCTGACTGCTGTGTTTCACCTTTTGGTAGCAATCCTCCCCTTCTGCCTTCCTGTAGGAGACACTTGCCTTTGAGGAGAGATCTATTCAGGCTGGGCATACAGGACGCCATTCTTGGGAACATCTGCGATCAGCAGTGCAGCCCAACACAGGTCTACATCGACCAGTGGAGTCATCTGCTTGAACTTCCACCATCACCCTGGAGAGCAGCTGCCTTCCAGCCTCAGAGGTCTCCCACAGGGCCGGGGGAGGCTGCAGCACTCGGCTGACCAGTCCCCAGCCATCCCACCCCACCCCACGCACATCGATTTTACTGGGAAAGCCCAGATTTATCCCAGCACTACCTGCTCAGAGATCCCTGCCTTGGCCCTTGCCCCCGTGGCACAGCCAGCACCTGTACAGGTAACAGGCACCTTCCCCATCAGTTCTAGTCGGCAGCACAGGCTCATGAGATGCTGCGGCGTGGCTGGCACGCGAGCTGGGTTTGCCACAGGCAGAGCTGAGATGCAAGCTCACACTGCCAGGCGCTGTTGGGAAACCACAGGGCTATTTAAATAGATACACACTCTGCAGGGGCTGGGGTGGGAAAAGGACCCTTCAAAGCACTTACTGCACTTTGGCTTTAGCATTTTCTCAGGTAACATTGCCAGGAGGCCAGGCAACTTTGTTTCTCTTCTCAGTCCTTTTCTGTTCAGCTACATGATACCTCTTCCCATTTCCAGAACTCCTGCGGGACTGATTTCGTGCCATTTAACAGATTTATTATTTCCCTCTCAGAATTTCTTGGGGAGGGGGGAGAAAATGATGTATAAGAATGTTTCCTTTAAAATACCAGGACTTTGAGTTGCTCCTCCACAACGGCTCTGTTTAGATCCCATACTGAGCTCGAGTTCGACCAAAACCGTGTCAGTGCAAATGTTACAAACGACTGTTTCTTTCAGGAAACGCGTTCTTACCGCAGGGGGTGAGGTTATGGGCAATGCTTGGATGAACCGCACACGGTGATTTTTCAGGAATCCCGGGGGGAATTCCCGGGCTGGGGAAGGTCTCTTACCTGTGTTGAACTTGCAGTAGCTCGATCGACCACTAGATGTCTTTGTGCACTGCCTGGCACTCCAGAGCAGGGCTCCTGCTGGTCAAGGCCAGGCTGATTTTGAACAGAAGTTGCCAAGGCCTTCTTTTGTCCATTGTATGCGTTAGTATTTTTTAACTTAATAATCGCTCTGTGTCCAGGAAGAGCTGTAATTCCATGATACTGCCCACGCATCCTGCACTGCCAGGGGTTACAGAAGTATTCAGTAAGTCACAACAACAGACAGAAGAAGTCCTGGCCTGGGTGCTCTGCACACATAAACCTCTGCTGAGTGTGTCACCACAGCCCTTTCACGCTCTGTCACAAAGCACAGGCAGAACTGACTGCTCCTGTCAGGCCTCTCGGTAACATCTGCCCAGCGCCTAGCACAGGGCAGCCCTACATAGATTTCCTCACTGCCTGAGCTGGATGCCCACATAAAGGTGGAATTATCTGGGTCTTGACCTCCTTGAAGCTGTCAAACGCAAGACATCGCTGATGGCAAGAGAAGGCAGATGGAGCAAATTGCGGGTTGGAATCTTTTATTGAGTCATCAGTCCTGCTGTGTGGGTAGCATCTTAGCAACTGGAACCCAAGTATGCAAAAATACTGAGTTTTCACAGTGAAAAAACAGACAGTATAAAATATTCCAGTATTGCCTCTTAGAACCATTAATTCAGTAAGACCCCTGTTTCAAAGGCAACATGCTTCTTCATTTTGTTTGCTTTCTATTCTCAACCCCTCCTCCACAAAAATGCAAGAAAACCTGTTCAGACAGCAACCCTCCTTACCCCACATAACCCGCACGTGTTGCGGGGAGAAAAACACTACACAAAATCCCCTCCTGATAGCCAAAGGTTTATCGTAGAACACTCTCCCAGTGGTGTCAGGGCCAAGAAGACATAGATTAGTGTGACACTGAGTGGTCCTGTTGTTCTACACACCGCAGACAACTGTGGTGCTACTGAACTCTGATGAGAGGCTCTGTCTCCCGGATGAGCCACTGAAGAGCTTCGTGCCGGCCTTGCCTCTCCAGTTCTGCTCCAATGACTTCCCTGCACTTCTGATGGTAGTCGTTCACCCAGTTACACTAGAGAAAGGGAGGGGTATGACATTCAATGTAAACGTAGAAGAACTGGCGCCCTTAAAAGTTCTGTACAGCCAAAGACATTTGTAGGCCCTTGTGCTCCTTGGGATTGAGCTATTAGACTGGGATGGGATCCTGTCCCAAAGAGACAGACCTCTAAAATATGGAGGTACAGACTGTACATTTGATGAGGGTAGGAACTGAAGCAATTTGTCCCAGGTTTTTGGAAGAGCCAAGGGTCAGTTCATCTGACAAATATTTAAAGTCTCTGCAATCGCTGCCTCCAGCAAGCCAAGAACAGCCACCTTGGCACAGTCTAGTAAATAGCTTTACAAATTTGTAACTGAAGAGTGCAGTCCTGAGACACAAGTTGCTCAGCTGATCTGAACATGTAACCTCATGACAAATCTTGGTACTCCTCACAGTCCTCTCCATCAGGAAAAGGAAACGAAAATAGGATTATCATTCAGAAAAGGAGGATGGGTTGAGGGAAAACAAAGACTATGGTAGAAAATCAGGATGAAACACATCACGGTGAAGGCAGTGGGAGACCTAAACAGAAAGTTCAGAGTCTGAAGCTATTTAGGAAATAAATGCTGCTGAGCAGGTATCACTGATGTCTGCTTGGTGTCCATATGTCCTGCTGAATGTGGTGTGTCTGAATGGGACTGGTCACAAGTAGACAGAGACAACGAGGGACAGTCATTAGTGTAAGCCTCTGGGGAGACAGAGCGATAGCCGAAGCAAATGGAGGCAGGAGTAAGCAAAGAGAAGAGATGACAGTGATGAGTATCCCATCAAAGGAACTACCAAAACAACATCACTGGAGAGGTCCTCACTGCCTTCATCATAGAATAATTTAAATTGGAAGGACCTCTGGAGAGCAGATCTAGTCCACCCTGCCATTCAAAACTGGATCAAGTTTAAAATAAAGTCATACTGCTCAGGATCACGCACTGGATCTATGAAATGGAACAGAGGCCAGTGGTTCCTGTGAACTGAACAGAACAAGGTGGTTCTAGTGCAAAGAAGGCAATGCAAACCTACTGTTTTACTTACCTCTTTTTGGGTCAGCAAATTAATATCAATCATTTTCGTCTGGATTGGAACCAGGGTTAAGGGTTCAAAAGTCAGGCTCCCTCTGTTTTTGAAATTGTACTGCATGAGAAAGACAAATGGGGTCATAAAGTTTTAGAAACAGCTCTAACCAAATCACACCTAACTCTTCAGTTCATGTCATTGCTACAGAACAAGACATTCAGATGAGAAGGCAGCAACTTGCAGCAAGAGTTTTCATAGAGCTCAAGCAAAGAATCTCAATATAAACCTTAGTTATTTTTTCCAGTGGTCACTTTTTAAAGGCCGTGTCCCAGGTCACAATTATACAGGGCTCAGCTTGATGACTATGTGGTCATTTTCAGTTTGGCATTTCTAAAAGCACGACCCAGCCAGACTGGCAATTCTGATGTCAAAACCCATGCGTAGTTTTGTTTCTACTGCTGCTGAGGACCCTCCGAGAAGAAAATCCCAAGTTGAGAGGATCAACCAACTCTACAGCAATGACTTCAAGGGGCTGAATAAAGATGTTTCTGGTCTTTGACATCCAGACAGAAAACATTTTAAAACAACTCTCACATGCACATTTCAACCTATGGAAACTCTGCAGAAGCAGATTTGTCTTCTGTGCCCCCATTAGCAAGGAAGACTTAGAATCAGTCTTCACCGAAGTGGGGTTTTGGAGACCAGTAGTCTTGAGTAGGATCCCAACTGTGTGCAGCATGGTCCCACCTCAAGTTCCAGTACTTTAAGTTTTACAACCAGTGAGTCATGGAGAAAGGTGCTCTTGAGCAGGTCAATCACCTTGGTTTCGGCAGGGATCACGAGGACAACATTTTCTATTCGGATCCCGAAGGACCCATCTTCATAATAGCCAGGCTCTGCCAAAACAGACAGTCATTAACTAAGCCACATAGCTGCACTGTGCAAATCCTGACTCCCTATGGCCAAACTTCCCCTCCGTGGCTTTAGTCCACTGAAGTCACTAAACAATCTTGACATCAGGCATCCACAGAGGCAAACAAATTTCTGACTCTACTTAATCTGCACAGAAGCCCCAAGCAAGGTGACAGCAGAAGTTCTCAAAGAGAGGAGAAACAAGACAGACAGCCCTCGACCTCACAGACTCTCCTTATAAGTCAAGAGAGAGCACACAGTACGTGTGTTCCAAACACCAGAAACTCTGAAAATACTCATGTCTTCATAAAAGGCAGGTGGGTAAAGCCTTCCTCAAAACACTGATTTTAAAGAGCGCTCCCCCGAGTCTCTGAAAGGACTCTGAAGCCCTGAAGAAATGTAAGTCTCTCAGCAAACCCCAGCAGACTGTTAATTTACTACCGGAAGAATGAGGCATCTAAAGATTTAACAGATGCCTCAAATAGCTCATGGCAAAGACAGGATTAGCTCCTGAAACCTTGGTGTCCACCTTGTACCGCAGCCAGCTCTTCTACTGCAGAATGGGAGGCAGCGTGCCAGAGCTGGGCTGGTCAGCAGCGCAGCTCTGCCAGGGTTTGCACTGTAGAGAGCAGGAAGCAGGCCTCTAGCACCTGACTGCAAAGATGCTTTATGGAAGGTGAAAGAGTTAAAATGAGTAGAGAGCTTAAATGAGAATTAAAATGACAAACTGCGGACACAGAGCTCACGATCCCACCTTTCAGTTACAGCATTGTTAGACTTCCTCTCTCTGCATCTTAAAGAGTTTGGTACCCCCCCCTAGTAAGCAAAGAGAATCACCAGTGCTAAATACCATCAGAGACGATCATGCCAGCCTCCAAGGGCTCATCTGCAAAGGTTTTGTAGCTAATGCCGCAAGGACCCTCATGTACATTTAGGAAAGAGCCAACTCCATGTCCCGTCCCATGCAGGTAATCCAAACCACAGTCCCACAAGGCAGAGCGGGCAAAGGAATCTAGAAGGTGACCTGCAGGCCAAGGGGAAGAGCCAGACATGGAGAGACAGTGTGATCAAGTCAGGCTCCCTCAGAGATGCTGATAATCACACTGAAGTCTCAAACCTGGATAACATGCAGAAAAAAAACCCAAACAAACAAACAAACAAACCCACAACCACCTCCTCAAAAACTCCAACCACCAACCAAAGCAAGCAAGTCAGTGGAATGTTAGAAGTTATACAGCAGATTTGGCAAGTCTGACACTCAAGCCCTTTCTCAATTAAGAGGCCCCCTCTCTCTCTTGTTATAACAGCTCCTCAGAAGATGTTTGCTGTAACAGAAACATTGTAAACAGAAACATCTGTAAACAGAAACATTGTAAACAGAAACATCTGTAACAGAAACATTGCACTGCTACTTGCTCCACTGGAGCTTCCAGGAAAGAACCTAGTGGTTCAGTGTCCCACAGAGTATTCAGTATCTTTCTTAAAGGCAGCTAAGTGAACTCCAAGTAGAACTCAAAGTAGAAGATTTACCAATTGTATTTGGTGAACTAACCAGTCAGCCTTCTTGCCTGGATAGTCATTTCAGATTGTTTCAACTCAAATGCAGGGAATTTCTGTTGCCTGCATGGGAAGACCAATCCCATATGCCCAAGGTCAGACACCCTCCAATTTCAGTTGGGGTTTCTCACACCACTATGCAGCTGTTTTTTCCTCACCTACCCAAGAATGCAAACTGGAGGCATCTTTGTGCAAGGTGTCTGATCAGGGGGAAAACAGCTCTGCAACAAATCCACCAAGGGTGGGTGTATGCCACAGCTTCTGCACAAAATCAAAACAGCTCTTTCCTGTGTAATTTTCTCATGCTGCTCACCAATAAAAGAGATTCCATATGAACTCAGAGAGAATTAACCAGTCCTTTTGAAGCTGGAAAGTCACTCTTGCTTTACCAGGCCCATGAATCTTTATGCATAAAGACAACCACAGAAAGGCCACAGATGTGTTAAGAGTACCACTGACTGACGAAAGTCACTGTCACTCTAGAACCAGAGCACTTTGAACACCCTTCAGACGTCCCTCCTCAGAATTTTCAGTGCTGGTTGGTGCTGAAAGAAGGCATCAGTAATCTAGAATCCAAAACATCGTGATGGAAACAGGCACAGTTACATCAACATCTGCCTAACACATCTGGACCTGTGAACCATGACATTGCTTTCACACCACTTAATGGTTCCTCAGAGGTCACTGCTGTGGTCAAAATACTCCAACTCACCAACCTACCTTTGGTTCCATTTGGGAAGATGGCTGCACTCACAGCTATATGTCCCTTCAGAACATTGGTGAAGCATTCCTGTCAAAGAAATGTGTGCAATAAGTAAACAGGAAGAGGTAAAACTTTGTCTTTCCCAGGAATGGAAAGCAAGCCCACATCTTGTACCAATTTGCAAGGGATCTGGAAAGACTTGCTCATGCAATCCTATGGCTGGCAATGCCAAAGCAAACCATAAGCAGAAATAATTTAAATTACTTTGAAGATCTTATGGAGAGCGTGTCACAAACTCAGACTGCAGGTTTAGTAGCAGGATTCACCTGACCTACATGAGTGATTTTCTTTGTGGCTGTGGTTTTACTTCCCAAGCATACCCTACAGCGTATTTTCATCACTGAGTGAACTATAATGATGAAATTATTTTAAATTTAAAAAGCAACTTAAAACTAGCAAAATTATATTGCTGAATTTCCAACATGGACCTTCTCAGAAAAGTCTGAGACTGGTTTTGGTATGGTACACTAGACACAAACCACTACTGCAGCCTGGGATTAGACACTGAGCTTTACACTAAATTAATCACCCTGACTCCAGTGTTGGACAAACCAATAATATTTATCCTCAGCCCACTGGTTTTAGTATTTCTCAGAGGAGACCTGTCACTTTGCAAATGAGAGGTGTGCACTTTAAGACAGAAAGATGTCATTCTCTAAATCACTTACTTTATATTTTGGAAGTCTGAAGTTTTACAGCCTCCTTTGTAGGTTATCAAGATGCTAGCATCTGTTATTAAACATGACCCTTGGTAGAGCGCTTTGACTCTATAGCAACGGGGCACATTACTAATCGAAGTATCTCTAATAACAAAGGGCAGCTCACAAACCACGTTGAGATGCCAACTTACCTTTTCATAGGCTGACGGTGTGCCAAAATGCATTGTCCTGGTCACATCTGTTGTACCGTCTCTTCAGAGGCAAACAAAGATGCCGGAAGCATAGAGATGGGGGGAAAAAAGAAAGATCAAAGTGAGAATGCAGAGAAAACTCAGTCACGCTGCAGCAAACCAACGAAAATCATAATTGGGTAGAGTCATCTGCTCTGTGCTACAGAAGACTGATGATGTAACAGTTCCTCATCATAAAAGTTCCTGAACACACTTGTCCCAGATGTAGCAATAAGGGTTTACAATTCAACATATTTTCTTTCATCCAAAAACAACCCAAAGCTCTTCGCAAATTAAGAGTCTAAACTGCTCATTAAAATTATGCTAATTTGAGGATTAGCAACTGGTACCTGCCCATTGACAATAGAACAGGGAAGGCCAAATTCAGTCTGGTTGTATGTAAGATGATTCATTAGCAGCTTAAAAATATATACTTATGTGCAAATGACAGCTACTAGCTCAGGAAAAGGAAGTGTAAGGGGGTGTAGTGTCTCTTTCATCCTCAGGATGTCTTGTGCTAAGATTTCTAGAAATTATCCAGCATTTGGATAGGGGTTAGTCTGAGACATCTGAAAGCAGCTTTAAGTTCCCTCTACAAATACCATTTTGAGCTTGCTGCCAAAACCAGAGAGGCTCTGGAAATAGTGTTCCCTTTGAAATGCTCGCTCCTGTGCCTACGCTTTTCCCCAGCACACACAGGCCATGGTCACAAAGAAGTCACGGTTTAACTTCTCAGCAGGGACAAGCAGAGCATCCCTGTCACAATGCTGTGGTAAGTGCCATTGATGTCCAGCTTATATTGTATTCAAAGGGCTGCTTTTCATAGTGGCACTAAGGAAATTGTTAATTAGGCCATCAGAGGGGAGGAAGAAAAAAAAGATCTCCTTGTAAAAATCTTATCAAAGGATATCTGTACGGTTCTTTTTCAAAGCTCTTCCTGACAGAACAAAAACGCCCAGCTCTAAAGACAAAGCTCATCTCAAAGGAGCAGCCAGGCCTGTTCTGCATTTTTCTGAACAAGCTACTTCTCATCTATTTACACTGGTTAAAAACATCACTTCGTTCATTTTCCATGGAGTCAGAGTTCCACAGCAAACAGCTACAGAGATTGAGGCCACTGAATGGCACTGTCAAAACAGCACCAAGTGAGTCAGACACGATACCCTCCCAAAAACACACCTGAGACCCAAGTGGCCAACAGGATGAGAAAGCCTGCCTCTGCATCTCTCTCCGAAAGGCAGAGAAAACCATAGGGCAGTGCTGCGCTGCTCCTTTGCCCTACTTTGTTCTGACCTCAACATCAGTCAAATCTGTCCATAGGGCAGATCCTGGCACGGTAGGTGCCTCACTCAGCTGTGCAGGCTGCTGTACAGGAAGCCCAAGGCTAAATGAGAGCAGTCAGGCCTGCTCCCTGTTCCCTGCAGCTCTAACACCGATGCACCAGGTGAGCAGAGCTGCAACAGACAGAAACACACACCACCAGCTACAGCACAGCTGCCATCACACTGGTAATGGGTCTCAGAGGGGAACTGTGCTTTTAGATCTCACCCCAACATGTGACAAGGCTTGTAAGCAGCCCTAGTCTGCTGTCCTGAGCCTAGCTCAGGGCGTCCTGTCATGGATCAGTCACTCACTGCCTGATGGCTATGTTCAGAATCCCACAAACTCCCTCCAGAGGGGACAGAATGAGCAGGCTCTCTGCAATGGCACTGGCTCAAACCTACACATTGCCATGCCCGCCGCAGCAACTGTGAGCTGACCCCGCAGGTGGTCACTGGGAGCAGAAAACACAGGGGTTCAGCACCATTCACCCCACTCACTTGTACTGTGCTCCTGAGTCCAGGAGGTAGATCTCGTTCACAGACAGCGTTCTGTTGGTCTCAGGAACTGGCCTATTCAATTAAAAAGAAAGACTTTTGTTCCCCAGATTCAAGGTCTCCAACCCCTTCTGCAGCCCAGAAACCATATTAAGTGCAAGCTTAGATGTGTCGGCTCTGATTTCTTGTGGCAGTGATGGAAATCCCACACACGCTGAGCCAGGACTCATACTGAGGAGTGCATTTGTCTGCAGTAAATAGCACCACAGTACAGAGAATAGCTTTATTGCTTCCAGCAAAACCTTCAACATCTGTTTCTGGACATATTTCAGAACAGTTTGCACTTCATACTCGTCCTTCTCAGACTTTGACCCCAAAAATAGCCCTTTTCTATAGCCCCTGAGCAGATCAGCATCATAATACATGCATGCTGGCAGCAGGGAGAGATCCTTACATAGTAAGTGTGGAAGCTCTGGTGGAATAAAGCAAGACAGCAATCAACAGTGACTACATCTCTCTGAAGTGCTCTGTTGTGACTCCACAAAGAAACTAAACCACTCATTCCAACTATGTTTGCTGAAGGATGAAAGGAGAAGCTCTGTTTCTCTTACTTGTAGTGAATGATGGCTCCATTTGGACCTGTGCTTGATATGGTAGCAAAACTCAATTCAACAAAGT
Organism: Todiramphus chloris collaris; assembly: GCA_025345505.1. NCBI lineage: Eukaryota > Metazoa > Chordata > Aves > Coraciiformes > Alcedinidae > Todiramphus > Todiramphus chloris. The sequence goes on from JANVCC010000077.1 coordinate 4,469,142, forward strand.
CTTTCTGTTGGCTGAAAGAAAAGACTGTGATCACTACAGCACAAGCAAAAGGAGCACACGAGGTACCCATTTCCTCAATTTCCCATCACCTCAGACTTCCCCTTAGCCTAGGAAGCTATCTGGGCAAGCACATTTGGGTAGGAGAACTGTACAGATCAAAGGCCTATCCTCCCAACTATGTGGAAACCTACTTTCCATGTCTACCCTTTCCTTACAAGCAGAAATATCACCACCCAGACCAAACAGGGAAGAAATGTCCTGAACTATTTCTTATTTGTTACTTATTTACTCAAAGGCATTTTTAGAGATCCTGTTGATGCAGACATGGGAGTATCTCTCAATACAAATGGTGCTCATCCTCCATCAGAAGAGGAAAAAATTTAAGTCTTACATCAACTCCTCTGTGGTAAGAAAGTCACTGTCTCATATTTAAGTGTCCTAACCTGCAGAACTCCTCATTGCTATCTCAAAAGGAAAGCAGATAGGATCCAGTGGGCTGGGAATTGTATCTCCCAAGAGACCCAATTCTTCCTCAGCTCTTTCAGGCGTTCAAAGAAATACTGTAGTAATGGTTTGTCCTCAGGTAAAATGTATCTGCGAGTGAGATGGATTTCTAAAGAATAAAATAAAATAAAAACCAAAGGATCAAAATGCAACCCAGAAAATATCCTCACAGGGGATTTACTTTTTACCTGCGAAACTCCTCTGCTTTGTCTGCAGCAATTATTTCTGTTACTGTCCCCTTTGGAACCTAGGGGACAAAGATGTAGATTGAATTAGTACAGCAGCAAGTAAAGAAAATGCTTAAGCACCAGGCCTCGTCTGTGTATTACTAAACCCGGACTGGAAGTGGCATCTTTCCAGGTTCTCTGTCCTCATTCCTCAGTAAGGGCAAACACAAAACTGGCAAAATAGTGCAGGGCATTGAGAGGCAGGAAGCGGAGACAGTCACAGTGGTATTGCTGAACCCTGACTAGGGAGCAGGCACTGAGATATGTGCAGATGTAACATCTTACAAGGCAACATCTCTTCATAGACAGGTTACACTAAGCTTAAACAGTTCTCTCAAACAACCCATTATTAGCAGAATTCTAATGCCTTTAAATTAGAAATGGAACTAGTTGCAGGAAAAGCAAAGGATGTTAAATTTTACTTTAGGCATTTGATAAATGAAAACCTGTGACACAACTTCCCCAGGACTGGACAACAGGCAATGGGGAGCAAGAGCTAGGTTTCATAACCCCTGAGGTACTTCTTGAGGTACTCAGACATGTAAAAAGCCACCTTCTGGGAGCCATCAAGCCATCTCCATAGGTAAAGTCAATTGACTCAGACATGTAGTAGCACAGAAGGAGCACAGCACAGCAAGTTGCTGTGTAACACCCCACACTCTGCACCTGCACTGTACTTCTAACCCAGAGAAAACACAAGTAATTTGTCTCTATCCCATTTCCACTACACATGGACATGACTGCACTTCTTCATTCATAAATCTGTCCAAACTGCCAGATAACACTGATTATCATGAGAATAATTCCAAAGTGTTGCACCAAAATGGAGATTATTTCAGGATTTACACTACCAAACCACCACGAAACAGTATTAACACTACATTAAACTTGTTCTGGTCACTTCTCACCTGTTCTGGCCTTGGTCTGTGCAAAATGAATGGGAGTATGTTGTCCAAAAAATTCATTCAGCCTTGGATGGATTATTGAAATGCCCCCAAAACCCAGACAAAACCCCAACTGTTTCCCCACTTTTAGCAAAGGCACTATAAAGAATATCAGAAAGTTTATGCTAATGAAGAATTTCATATAGCAATAAAACCTTCAAGTTAAAAAAATTAATACACTACCTCTTTTTCCAGCCAGTTAAAGAGCTCACACAAGGCAACAGCATCTTTAATCTATGTTAAAAGAAAATTGAGAAGAAAAAAGATTTATCAAGCCTCAGTATAAAAAGTTTTTGATGCAAAAGAATTTGACCTGCAAGTTTCAGAAACACAAACTAAGAGATAATCTACGAGGTCTTTCCAGGTTCTGTATCCTGTAATTAATACAAGCACCAGAAATGTATCTAGACAATTAAAAAACATTAATAAAGGTTTACTGCTAAGCATCTTACTGCGAAGTACTTGGCAAACACTGGCTTTACCCCACATGTGACTTTCAAGTCACTTTTGCTTCAATACACAAGATCTTGCGTTTCAGATTGTGGAAGGTAACCACACGACACATCTGGTGATGTGACAGCAGCACGTGCCTTTGGGGCACAAGGGCACCGCACAGTCTTTGCCACACAGCTTCTGGCTTCTCTCTTGCCTGATGATCCCCATTTGTCTTCCTTTTTTCTACACGCTTGCAGCACGCAGGGGCAAGAAGCAGGAAACAAGTGTACATGAGCAAGGCACAATTTTGTCCTTGGGTGGCAGGTGACAAATTGTCTCTGCTCAGTACAAGTATTTTACTTCCCCTTAACTAACAGGGAAAGAAAAGCATTGAAAGAGAAAGTAGCAGTTCCCAAGAAGCTAGCAGAAAAATATGGGATACGTCAGAATTACCAGTGCTGCTTTAACTGGCACATTTCTCCTGTTGTGAAATCTGCTGCTTGAAAATTAACAGGAAATAAACATGAGAAAACTTCAGCACCGCCATGAACCTGTTTCACAGGCATCTGCTTTGCCTGAAAATAAGAAGCTTGCTGGGAATTCAGCCTCATTTCTAGAGTGTCATGACAATAACACAAAAGCAGAGTTCTTTGAGGACACTGGCTACTTCTGAACATCTTGGCCTGTGTTATGCACCATGTGTTGAAGAATTTCTCTGTGTTCATTAGGCTGTGTTTATTCAAGTGATAACAATCTGAAGACTCCACTGAGAAAGACAACAGAACTAGCAAAGGGGAAAGAACATCCCTTTCAGGGTCCATACTTTAAACAACACCTCTCAAATCTGCATGGTCTTCCAACTGAGAAAGGTTGGTTCCTCACACTATTCCAAATGTTGTCCTTCACTCCAAGGAAATGCTAAACAAGCAAAAAAAGCCTGTTTAGACAGCAATAGATGTCTGATAGAAAACCATTTTTATCCTGCCATCCAAACTCTTTTTATTCTAAAACACTACAACTGAAAGAAAAATGTAATTTCCTTCCTTGAATGTAAAGCAAGCCTCTTGCCATGTGCAAGGAGACTCTCAAGACTTCACTTACGTGTGCTCTTCTCATGCCTTCTGTTTCCGACGCGTTCTTCACGGCTTTTGCAATGCAGATGGGGGTATATGGGGTGAGGTACCGGTAAGCCTGCAGCAGAAGGACAGGGATTACTCGTGGATTAGTCAGACTACATAATCCTACAGGTTTAATAACTCAGCCTGGCTACAATTTGTACTTTGGCAGTCTCTCTCAACCTTCAGCACCGTGAGGTAGTGGTTGCCAGTAGTCAGCGAAGTGTACTGGGGAAAGAAGAGCAGAAGCAGTCCCTGACTGGAGGAAGAACAGCCACAGGGAAATCCTAGGAACTAAACTGTCAGCAGCTTGCCATGAAGCAGGCTGAAGAACAGGGTATCCTAGATACCACATACATCCTTGTCTGAGCCATGGGCTTCCTGCTTCCTGTTGCTGATGTACACTAAAGGCCCAGAGACAGTCAATGAGAAGCACTAATCCCAAGGGACTAAGGTAGAATTTAGGCTGTATAAACAGACCTTAAAAGTCACCTTGACTTGTTACTAGACTGTCACCCTCAAGTAGTGGGAAGCAAAGGGTAGCCAGCCCAGGTAGCAAGCACTGGAGTTGAACCTGTCAGGCCCTCAAGGATCTGGCTCCTCCAGCACTGAGCATCACCACTTCTAATGATCAGCAGCTCAAACAAACACATCAAGGCCCCAGGAAACATGAAAGGCCTTTGCAAAGTTGAGCTCTGCATACTGTCCACTTCTGAAAAGTGCTCACATCAGCAGTTTGAGATAAAGTTTTCCTGTGCCTGGATGGGGTGGCCCTGCACCAAGAACTAGTAACTGATCCATTACCACTGTGCAGTTCCCCAAACATCAGCTGTCCTTAGATTAACAGGAATGCTTGGCTGGTTCTGAGCACATCTTCAGTACTTCAACTGAGGCGACTTGCCCAGGCATGTCATGGCATCAGAAGAAGGGAGAAAAATGAAATCTTTTGTCCTGCGGTTCTCTGTTTTACCCATTATATATGAGGAGATGGGATGAGCACCTACACAAGCACAGCCCAAGCAACATGCTGTTTTTCTATTTTCAGTGCACCAACATACAAACAAACACCACAGAAATTCATGGGAAAGGCCCAGTAGACCTGCAGCAAAGACCGATTTCACACAATTCCTACAGGCTTAGAGTTTCCAAATTCTTAAAAATAGCAAGACAACTACACTGGATTATACAGAAACTAAAGTATTGAAGAAGCTGCAAGAAAATCAGGAAAGAACTTTTTTGCCAGTCAGAAGAAAACTTCTCAACACTCAGATTCCTAGATTGGCTTGCCTTTTACAGATACCAGTATGTTCTGTTAATCTCCTGTGAAAAGTGTATTTACAGGCAGCTGTAAGCAAATCTATAAAGGGCTTGCAGATCTGTGTTTAATAATGGACTGGATTTTTGCCAGTGTCAATATTTGGCTTTGATGGAGACAGACAGTAGATGGACTTTCAGCACTGGGGTTCTTCAAATCACTCCAGGCCAGTTGCTCAGCTGGTGTAAAATGGTGTAGAGCTGGAGAAAAATGCCCAGCATGAGGAACTGGGAAACCTTTGGCTCTTTCAGTGATTCTCTAAGTGGTTTTTAATGAAGACACTTCAATCCTTCCTGTCCCGCTTTCTACTGCAGAGTGCCTTGAGGCAGAGATTCTCCTATTGCATACAGAGGGCATGTAACACTGTAATGACTTCAGTATCAGCTAAACCTTCCAGCACTAATGTGGTAAATAATGTCACTACAACTCACTACATTCCTTAGTCTAGGCCAGATCTGCTGTTCTTCTCCATATGGATGCTCTGCATAAATCATCTACAGCAACTTACCCAAACTGGGGTTAGTCCACGACTCCAACTACAGCAAGGGGTATACTACTCTGAAGTCAAAAGAGCAACAACAATTTATCCTGAATGGTCTATGCTTTCTGCTACCCCAAATGCAAAAGAGTATGCAAAACATCACTGTTCTGTATTGAGACCATTTCCATCTAGAAATGGATTGATGGCATCAGAAGATTTAATCCCGAGCAAGGGCAAAAAGCTGTCTTATTTTGCTCATGTATGTGTCTTGTTGGTTTTTTAAAACAAAACAAACAAAACCATAAAACCAAACCAAACCAAACACAAACAAACAAATAAAACAACCAAACAAACCCAACCAAACACACGAGGCAAACTGCACATTATGTTGAAAGCAACAAAACGTTCCTGGCCTGTTTGGTTTTACCATCTGTCCTGGTGAATCAAGTGCAATGAAGCTATTAATCTACCTGAGTGAATGTCAGCACTGGAGAAAAAGAATGTGTGGTTCCTGCTATTTAGGCTATGAGAGCTGGAGAGTTTAAGGTAGGGTTTGCGCTGGTATTAAACCGTGGCAGCCTGGGGATACACACACAGACCCTGCTTTGGGGTTTTATCTTCTGGAAGACACAAAACTGAGACCATTCTTAAAATTCCTGTATTCAGAAAAAGCCTTCAGTGCCCATGAGCTACCTCTGTTGTCATGGGTACAGCTGCATTTTACACACCTGCAACACAGCTTTGCTATACATGAAACAGGCAGGAAATATCTGCTTTCCTGGTGGAGGCAGCAACCTGGTCATGGGTGAGTGCAGCCTGGCAGCCAAACACATTGTACAACTTCGTTCCTCCTCCTGCGATCCCTTCACCTGAGCCTTGTGATTCTAAGGCAGGAAGGCTGGACTGTTTAGCAACCCAGCACAAGCACAGATTCTGCTCAGCATGTGTGGTTTTCCAAGGCAACATTTGGAAAACACCCCCTGGTCTCTGACTCCCAGCCATATTTACTCACGGTATCTGTTAGGTACTAGATATGTCTGTAAACTGAACAGCATTCCAGAGAATGGGATCTCTAGTAAAGAAGAGATCAACACAGGATGCATGCAAACCAGCTTATTTGCCCATCATTGCTGCTGTGTCCTTCCTCGAATATCTCCTTCCATGATTATGGGAGTATCAGGTGGACTGCAGGACTCCCAGACAGCCAAGTTCAAGTACAAGGCTAAGATACAGCAAGCAAAGCTGTCCAGAAATTATTCTGATGCTACAACTGTCCTCAGCAGATGCACTCACTGCATGCATGGGCAAACAGCGCCTGCAGGTTATCTGTGTCCTCACAAGGTTCCCTGCTGCAACAACTCTGTTGCCCTGTCCCTCCTGTCCTCAGTACAAGACATTACATATTGCCTGATATCCTCAAGCCACTGAAATAAGTAAGGGGAACCACCTTCAGACACTCAGATCAAGCCCAATGCCCCCACCTGAAAGTCCTGCTCCACTTCCGTTTCTGCAGGTTTCCAGATCTTCCTGCTGGTCCACACAAGGCTGATGCTCCAGCCATGGGCAGAATGACCTGAGTTTACCCTGCTCCCTCTATCCCTCCCCCTCTCACTGTACTTGTCTTATCTTAAGCTGACAATTCTTTGGGTAAATCAGCTTAGCGAGTTGGAAGGGCAGCTCCAGCGAGAGCAACCCCAGGATTAACAACCCCTCGATACCTCAGCGTGGCTGGATCCCTTCCACACAAGCTCCAACCTGCACCATACTTTGCAGAGGGGAAGCTGAGGCCACCTACACCCATTAACACCACTCCTGACTGTGCTGAGCAGACAGCGAGAACAATATTTTCCCTTGCAAGGAAATAATAACCTTGGGAACGGCCTCAGTCAGAGCATAGCTGGCTTTGTCACTGAGCCACACTTTCTCCTTGGGTGAGAGGCCTGCACCAACAGCCTGCAGCTCTGACAGGATAGATCCATAGGGCAACACCTGGATTTTAAACTCAGGGTCCAGGGTGGAGTCAAGCTGTAAGTGCTCCCTCACAGCTGGGTCCATCATCCGGTCACCATCGATGAAGAGCCTGAGAAACAAATCAGACAGAGCATACAGGTGAGACCACATCTGGCAGTGGTTGAAGTAAAGGAGGAAAGGAGAGACCATTCTGGTGACATTTTAGGGAGAAAGGAGTTTGTTAATTATGTGCTACACTTTGTCCTATATTGTTTTAACCACTGGCCTTGACACATCTTAAATCCTGCTTTGAAATCAAGAGGTACCACCCTGCTGAGAGGAAAAGAGCTGATGGCACTTCTGTTTGCAGGACACGTTTGAAATGGCTGCACCTCATCACTGCGCTTCAAGCAGTAGAGAGCAACAGAGGCAATAATGGCCATTCTCTAATTTTTAAGGGCAACATATGGAAGTAGAAAAGCTACTGTTGTTCTAAGTACCACATTGCTCTCACTTTTGCTGAACTGGAAAGTTCAGCTCAACCTTCACATACAACCTGTACTCACCCAGCTAGGTTTTACCTCAGACGCATCTAGCTAGCAGCCTGGAGATGCCTCTAAAACACTTGTGCTTGCTGAGGCTCCTTCTGTGGGGCAGTCACAGGAAAGAAGCCTTCTGTCATAAACCAGCCCTTAACTTTCCTACATAGTTCCTGCAGTTTTGAAGTCACTTATTGATGACATTTGAGAAAAGTTTTGCAATGTCCAGGCCAGCGGTGGCTCTTACCCACGTTTCACCCAGGGCTCTGAGGGCCCTCCGTGTTATCTCAGGGTGGCAGACAGAAGGGTCACCCAGCAAGTCAGCCAAGGTGCTGGGGAGCACAGCAGAGCTCTTGGCTGCCTCTCTAGCTCTGATCAGGGAAGAAGAGTAATTAATGTTGAAGACAAAAGTGCTCAGAAAGGACATTGAAGTGCCTGAGCATAGGCGTTTTGAAAAGACAAATGCTTTGCTAGAACAGCTTTCCCACAGGAAAATGCGTTTTGGGGGACAGAAGAGGGGAATACAAGCACCTGATTGTGTTCATTCCTATGACGGCGTACGCAAAAAACACAGGATTGTACTCAACATCAGAGCCTCGGAGGTTGAAAAGCCCTGGAAAATAAGAACGCCAAGAATCACAGTCCTGGTTCATCTTTTGCAACATTACAGAAATCCAAAAATAACCTGAGTACAGCACAGCAGGGATGAGTCGTCACGGGTGCAGGCCGTGTGTCCGGCTTCCACCCAGCTGTCCCACGTCCTGCTGCTTTCCCAGCAACCCTACATTTCTGCCAGGAGATGGCACCAGAACTGCAGTTTAAACACTCCCATCGGGCAAAGAAATGGGGGTTTCACTTCTAAAGGAGTGTCGGCTTGGGGAAAAAGCAGGTACAGGCAAAAACCAGACAAGGATACGTGTAAAATAAAAGGTAGTGTTTGCCCTTTCTGGTATGTGCAATGCAACAAAAGCTCACTTCTCAACAGACAGAAGACTTCAAAGTTACAAGTTACCGTTTCATTCCAATCCTTCTTTTGATACTTGAGGGAAGAGGGAGACACAATAGGCATGACTAAAATACTCCAAAAAGACCCTTTATTTGGGTCCCTCCAATATCTCAGATACCCACTAAATAGTCTTAGGGTTTTTTCCCACAAAGATTTTATCCTGCACAAATCCAGGAAAAGTCAGGAGGGGAAGTAGATGCTCAGCATCTCCAAACTCCTGATTTTAGGGTCAAATAAAAACTCCAGGGTATCCAATTAGCTGAAATGAGTTACTCGAGGCAATAAGGCCAGCCAGCAGGACAGCTGGGAAAGGAACCAACATGTCGTAAATCGCAAACCAGTACTTTATTCACTGAACTGTGCAAATGCTGCCATGAAAGTAAAAGCAGAGTTCGATTCTCCACAGGAAAGGAATAGGTCACTTGAAAGCAGCAAAGAGCCACAAAGAACTCTTTACTGCATGGGTACAAGCTTCCTCGCTCAGCTGGCTCCTAATGCAGGAAGGAGGCAACAGCATCCTCTGTGGCTCTCTTTCTGTCCCCAGGAATCCCTCTAGAGTTTAATACAGTGAATTGAATTAGATAAAATTAAAGACAACTTCTCCTTTAGAATAGGAAATCAACCAACACCTCATGACCTCCTCTGGTCCATCTTAAAACACCCGATTTATAACCAAGCTTGGCTTTGCTGGAGACATTTAATCTGAAACCATCTCAGGACACCAATTTATCGTTAATTTAATTGGAGATGCGCCCGAAAAAGCGAGGCAAACAATCTCTGCTCATGGGGGCCTCCCCAGGGAGGAGTCATATTCACCGCTCTCAGAAGCACTTCTTTCATGAAGCAAGCCCTTTGCTCAGCGGCCTAGATCCAGGAGAGCCCACAGACCTCAGCTGCCTTCACCCAGCACCAGAGACCACACCACCTTCATTTCTGCCTTGTCAGACCACACAGAGAGCACAGCCAACAGGCAGCTCTCACACCCCCCTCCAGCACTACGCTCCTGAGGCACCAGGCTGCGCACTGGTGATTTCTGCACAGAGGATGTACAGCACTAGGAACAACCATCCGGGGGAAACCACTGCTGCTGCTGGCCACTCTCCCTTCCTACACACTGGGCTGGGAGCCAGAGTGTGAAGACCTCTTCATCCTGGGGCCCCAAACATGGAGGGGACTCTCTAGGGGGACCTTGCATTGAAATGATGTGGAAATGCAAGTTGAGCCCTGACTTACTTGTTTTAACCAAAGCATTTGCCAAACGCTGACTTAAGAAGACGTGACAATGAGGAAGACAGTGTGCGTGCTGTGTACCCCACCCTCGCCTTATGTATACAAAACCACATGTTGCATCTCTTTGTTGATAGCCCAGCCTCTGCAGCTGAAAACAGTCTCCATCTTCCCCTAGGGTGAGGCAGCATCAAGATACTATACAGCCAGAAAATCTTCACAAGGTCTCTCTTTTTCCCTTTAAACTGCCTCAAGCCTTATACATAACCTTCCTTGCCCTTTGCTTGGGCTGTTTTTCAAAGGTGTTTCCTGGGCCAAAACTGCACTTGAGATCTGCACTGGTGTAATAAGGCACCGTGTAGAAATAGAGGCTCCCCGTTTCTGACCTGTTAATACCCCTGCACTTGATACAAGTTAACTGGCCTGTAACAGTGTCATAACGCCTCTCCCCATGGCAGGGTTCTTCCTTTCCAAGGCAGGAAGGACATTTATTTTGTAGGAAGAACTAAGAAAGGAGATGCAAAGACTTACATGCTACTTCATCCAAGGCTGTTACCACAAACCACATGACTTTCCTCTCAGCCATTTTTGAACGGAGGGCTACAATTTTGTCTCTCCAGCTGACCCCTGAAAAACACAATGTGAAAAGCTACAGTCACCAGCTTTACTTGGGATGATGATGATGCAAACACAGACCAACACATTGGATTCTGGAGGTACCCAAAACACACCATGCTTGTGCTCCTCACTCCTTTCTAATAACTGATATGAACTATCTCAAATGAGCTGTCCTCCAGATATCCATGGATTTGTTTTGAAGTTACCTCGCCTCTAGCAAATGGTTATTTGAATTTCTGATGACAAAGGGGTTGTTAGCCGAGGTCCAATCACCTTCCTGCCCTATCCATAGTGGATCACCGCAGTAGTGTTTTTCTCACTGTTTCGTCAGAGGAAAGCAAAGGGGGATAGGGCAGCAGTAGAAACAGTCCCTGTCTATTGGGAGTTAAGCTTCTCACCTGTGTAACTCATGTCGAGCGTGATGAGAGGCTTGCAGGGGCGCTGAGGACAGTCTGTCCAGATTGTATCAATAAGGTTTTCTTTGACAGGCACCAGGTCATGGCCAGCACTTCTCAAGGCTTTGGACATTCTCTTCCACTGGTCTGACAAATGGAAAAGAATTAAGAGTGATGGTTTCAAAGGATACACGTTGGTTCAACAACAGCCCTGTTCACAGGGGGCAAACTCAAGAATCTGAGTCTCCTCCTCTCCGCCCAGCCTCTCCTTCTTCCCATTCCATTAAAAAACAAAAGCACAAGCTGTTGCGATTACAGTTCCACCAACACAGCAGCTGGAGCCCATGCTGGCCGAGGCATTCAATGTCTTTGTACTGAAGTGCCCATGACGAGGCACAGCACAGACAAAAGCAGGTGGCATCAATGCACTGCTGCAGAGCTCTTGAGATATGCAACTAAAACCAAAATCCAACCTGTTTTGTATAAAAGTTTAACCCACCACCCCCTGTGGGCTGAAACATGGTTATCTACATACCATCACACAACAGCTTAGCCATATGTTCTGGTTTGAGTGAGAACAGAACTAATTCCTGTCAGTGATTTTGCTTTTCAGCTCAGTTCTTCTAACTAACTGCACTGTCTGAACTTAGCAGCCAGTTCTCACAGACAGTGTCTGCTTCCAGCAGTGATAACACCCCATGTTTAGAGTTAGTTCCAAGGACTGGTGTGCAGACCGAGGCCACTGCTGGGTCTTGTGAACCACGCTGGGGGGTGCAGAAAGTGAAAGGCGGCACCTGCAGGGAGGAGCAGACAGGACAGGGGACCCCAAACTGACCAACGAGGGATTCCAGCCCATATACAGCATATTCGGTATAAAGCTGAGGGATCAGGAGGGTCTTGCCCCTCTCTCTTTGCCCTTTTGTCCCGCTTTGCCAGCTCTCCTCGGCTTGGCTCAGGTCCTCTTCCAGTTTCTTCCTCGGAGCACCCAAGGAGGCCTCTGTCCATTCTGCCTTCGATCCCCATCTCTGTGTTCCTGAAGCCGGTACCAGAATCCAGCTCCTGAACACAGCTCCTGTCTGCTGTGGGGCCCAGTCTGGGACTCTCCCAGTGCCTGCTCCACAGCATCAGTGGTGACGGTGACACAATTACCACCAGGAGGAGCTAGGTTCAATGCTGGTTTTGTATATATTTGTATATGTTCCATTTTTATTATTATTTTCATTTTCATTAAAGCTGCTCTAATTTCCTTCTCTAATCGCTAAGTCTCTCTCCCTTATTCCCTTTCTCTTCCCCTTTGGGGAGGGAGGGGGCTAACAGAGAGTGTCTGTTACAGGTCTAAGGGGCTGCTCTGACCCTAAACCGTGACACCAGAGAAGCAAGGAAATAAAATCTCACCCAACCCAGTTATAAAATAAAGTAAAACCAACCAGCTGGAATAATGAAAGGGTCCACTCCCACCTTCGAGCCTTCTGGAAGGACACTCACTAGCCAGTCCTCCTGAGTTGGTGTATCTTTCAGACCTCCATGGATTTAAAAAAAAAAGAAGGAAAAAAAAAGGTTCAAACAAGTAGTCGTACTGAAGCACTCTGTTCTCAAACACTACCCAAAAAGCCCAAGCTAACACATCAGTTACATCTAATAATGAATGTCTAGACCCATAAGCAAGAGTCACAGGACACTAAAGCAGGAGCAGCAGTGTATCAGAGACATCCCTAAGCCCCTGCATAATGGGGTATCTTTACAGCTCAAGATGTAACGTGCGTGAAGCGGCCACACAGCCTGTGATTGCCCTCTATTTATCAGTGGAGCAGTGCCCCAGCCTCCTGCATACCCATCTTCATGAGTGTCCAGTTGTTGTCCATTTGCTGTGCAGCTTGCAGGAAGTAGCGTCCATCTGTCCACATGGCTGCATGCTGTTCAGTTATTATGGCAGTACCTAGGCAGGAGGGCAGAAAGATGTGGTGATTCAGAAGTGGGCAGCCACCACACAGAGCCACAGACAGCAGGGGGACTGTTTGAACTGCACCCCAATTCCCCAAAAGGAAGCTCTGCTGACTGCTCCAAAATCAGTCCAGTTTCAGTAGAGATATTCACTGTTTCCCCAGCACTATGACTCTCCAAGTCCTATCAGAGACAGTATGTGCAAGGACGCCTCAGGTTAATTCAACTAAAGCATATCTCATCCAGTCAGTGGAACTGGGTAAATGGGGCTTTACAAAACTTCTTTAACTGAGACTGTGGTCTTCACTTGGTGGTTGTCCCAGTAACACATACTGGGCATCCCTGGACTCTGCGCCATCTTCTTACAGGGAGGAAGCCGGGGGTCTGGCCACCCAGAGAAACCAGCTGTCCCTAGGCTAGCAGGCATGGGTAGCACTCCCAGCTGTCAGCAGCACCCCTTTCCCACAGTCTACAGCCCCAGCTGAGGTGGCCAAACAGGAAATAGGAACATAAACTTCCGCTGGTTTCAGTGTCTGTCCCGTTACACTGACTTCAGATGGAGGGGTGCAAGCAGAGGGCTGAGGGGCAGGGACATCTCAGCAAGGCACTCCAGCTGCCTTGCCCTTGGAGATTCGAAAAAAATAACAACAATCATGGCACAAATGGAAACTAAATTCAAGTTGTATGAGGCTCCGCATCTTGGCCATAACCTTCGTCACCAGAAACTGAAGCCCAGATTCACAGAGCAGTTTCCAAATATGAATTCATTGTCTTCTACCAAACTCTGCTAACACAAACCTCATTTTAAGCTGCTTCAGCCTGAAAAGATAAAGCAAGAAACACAAGGTGAGCCCCTGTGTGAAATGTTACTGATTTGATGAGGGCTGGGAACACAGACCTTCCAGGTACATAACAAGGGCCCAAAATAGAGAGGAAGGTTATGAAGAGGCTGTGCAGAAGGCATGAAATTAATACAGGATTCTATCCATTAACAGTAGCCCACAGCCCTGGATTTATCACCTTCCACATGAGGTCCCAGAGTAGTTCATAGGAACTTATGAATGGAACCGCCAAACACATAGGTAGCAGTATTTCTTCAACTGATTTACAACTGAAAGAGGCCTCAATAGACTAAAGTGACTTCCCAACAGTCACACAGTAGAGCAAGTTGCAGAGCTCAGGGTAAACCTAGGGTAAAAACTAGGTCTCTTGAAACACAGACCTATCCTACAGCCAAGAAAACATCCTGTCTCGGCAAGATAAGCAAAGTTTTCCACAGCGTTCAGTTTCCAAAAGCAGTGTTTCTGGCCCTGGCTGTGTTTAAACAGAAAGGCTAGCTAAAGTCCATCTACTGTTCACCCAGCCCAAACAGGCAATGTAAAAATCTGTTCGTCCTGGCTGCACATCAAAAGAAATGACCGCAGAAGCAGGCACCACATTAAAGAGTTAACAGGATTTTACTTTACGAGAGGTTCACTCAGGGGTCAAATGTTTTCTGACAACTTGTTATTGCACTGATATTACATAATTCCAGCGGGTAGCCAAGGCTGCAGATGCTGAAATGGTAAGAGAACAGTCCAAACAAGCTGGATAGGTTCCTTTCCATTCCTGCTTCTATGCCATGAATGAGTCTATTCCTTTACAGAGAAATTATGTACTTAGCAAGAACCCAAGGTCTGGAAAGGTACCTGCAGAGCCATCAAATCCAGAGATGAACGCCCGTCTGCAATCACACGGCGCAATGTACTCGCTCTAGAAAACAAAAGAGGCAGTAATTATTTATAGCAGCAGAGGGGGAAAAAAAAAAGATCAGCTGATGACAAATACTTTGATAAGCTTTTTCTCCTAAAGAATGCCACAGAGAGAACAAAATGAGTTAAAACATCGTGGGCACTACTCCACTGGAACATTTAATCATCTGTGATTATACTGTATTTATGTCCAAGTGTTTGTTGTTTGGGTTTTTTTTCCTTTAAGCTGCAGCACTGTTCTCCCACAAATGTCTGTAAACACTGAAGTGCTTCAGAGTTTGCCGATGTTTATTTCACACTCAGCCTCCCCTTTGGGCAACAAACAAATGCTGCCTTTGAAGCTGCAATGTTAAAGGAAGAGAAACCAAAAGTACCCCTTGATCTTGGAGACCAGAGTAATCAGCACATAAAATCTGTAAAATTCAGTATCTCCAGCGAAATCTTCTCACTGGGATTTAGAAGAAATCCTTTAAGACTTTCTTTTCCCCAACAATGACAATGAAAGAAAATCATAAAGGTGGTAAAACTTTAACTCTTAGGACCTTTCATAATTAGATGCTGATCCTTTCACTTCTTCCTTGCCTACTCAAAACCCAGCTATGCCAGAAACCACCAGACCATGGTTTGATGACTGAGAGGGAATCAAAGACTACTAGTCCATCTGCATCCCAATCCCATCACAACCTGTGTTTGTGGACATATCTGTTGGCAGCTTGAGAATGCACAGATATCCAACATCCACAGCAGCTGTCGAAATTAAAAGAACAACTGTACCTTGAAATGGCCCACACACCATTTTTATGGGATCCCATTCTGGCAAGTTCGGAGGTCAGAACTGCTGAGTAGGCCTGTTAATTAATTAGCACAACTCAGCAAATCAGCTTAATCCAGGCTGACAGTGCTGATGTTTGATCTGCAAAACCCCTGGATTTGTAACTTACAAAAAAAAAAAAGCCCAAGTCTGTTCCACTGTCCCTAAAGTTTCTCTGCACCCAGCTGTGCTGTGTCAAAAGAAACATTTTACGGACTGAGCTGAGAAATCACAGCCCAATTCTCAGGTGGCTTTAATTCCTACTGTGACAGATACTGCATTTCCCTGTCTCTAGCCAGGGCTATTTTTACATCACCTGATTATCAGAAAACACTCCCTTCGAATCCATTACCCTTCACTGTTCTAAAGAAGACAGAGGGTTCAATGCCCAGGGTGAGAAGCACAAACTGCAGCACCTGGGACCAACTCTTTCTTTCTGCTCCCAGCCAGCCCATGACCAATCCCCCTCCAGAAGAGCTACGTCTCTCCCCTCCTGGGGAGATGCTCTATGCAGTGGCTACCAATCATTCATCACTAATGTTTTGAAACTGAACCTTGCAACAGCAAAATCTGTGGCCAAAAGAGGATATGATGGAGCAGCTTTTGCTCCTGATTGCCAGGGAAGAATCCTGGGATATACTCTCAAGAAATCCTCTATTCTACCCAACCACTAATGAGAACTGGCAGACAGGGGGTATCTAGACCACAAGTGCCCCCATCTCTGACCCAGTCCTGTTGCCTGTGCCTCTTCCTGTCCAGCCCCACGGGGCTGTGACATCTGCTCAGCAGCTGTGGGGAGGAGAGGGGTCAGGATACCCAGCTGGGGAAGGATGACTGCGCTCTGCACACCTCTAGCTGGCAGGGTGGATCCGCCTCAGCCCACCACAGCACCACCATCACAACTAACCCCCTTTTAAATAACGATGGAGGCAGCAGCAGATAAAGACGACAAAGTCATTCATGGAACAGAATCAAGTGCCTATTTCCCTGGCTGCCCGTCTCACAGCAGCAGGACAGAACATGAAGACAGAGCAATGCTGGACCTCAGGAGGGTTCCCCATTGCAACATGTCCAAGCAGCTATTCAGCCTGTTGACTACTATGACTCCCCCTCTCCTATACTTCTCAGCTCAAAGCCGGGACACCATCTCCCAGGGTCCAAGACCTAAAGGGGATGCTGGAAATTTCCCATTGTGGATCACATCTCAAACCAGACCAGAGATTTCTCTTGCTTTTCCTTGACCAACACAGCAGAGCCTACAGGCTAGTTTGCTTGTGCAGACAAGGAATCTTGCATTCATAGGAAGGGTTAACACTGAGCTAGCTGCATGAACAGCACAGAGCACTGAAATCGATGAAAACAATTGGGGAAAAAAAAAGAAAGGTCTATTGGTTATCAGTTTTGGATCTGGTAAAAGCTGACCTAAGCTAACAGAGACCTTGACTGCTTGGGAAATACCTCACGCTGCCCCATTCATGAGAAATCCAAGGAGCATTTCTAAGAGTTTACAACGAGGCAGGGAGGCTTTAAAAGGGAGCATGAGGGACCTGCAGAGGAAGATGGTTCATTCATCTGTCAGTCTGAACTCTTGCACACCCAGCTGCTCTGTTCCATGCAGCAACCCCCACTGTGCAAAGATGAGACCGTGCTTTGCACAAGCTAAAATTACAAGGGGAACACCTGTGTACGCCACACAAAGTACAGGCCACAGCAGAGTCAGAACAAGGTATTTCCCTGGGGCTTGTCTTGCAGCTCCAATGGCCTTCAACCTGGCTCTCCTCAGGCTTTTCACATCTGATTTCCACCACACCTGTCTGTCCTTGACACACAGACAAAACGGGAGGCTGCACCACAGAAACCCTCAGCTAAGCCAGAAAGAACCCCCGCAAAAAAAACCCTGGGTGGTATTTATCACCAGAGCCTGCACAGTTGGGCCATTAACAAGTTAAAGTTTATTCTATCCTAATGTCAACCAAGATCAGCAGTGAAAAGTGCATCTCACTTCCCTCAGAGCTACAAGACTGATGCCGTTAAAGAACAAACACTGCTGTATACTTGGAGGGAGGCTGGCATTCACTGCAGTGGTTAAGATCTGAAGCAGGTCAGTGCAACCTGTGCACAAGTCATCTCTTGCTGTAGAACTCCACTGATTCTTTGGCTCCGCACAAGCGTGTGGCAGAGGAACCAGCCCTGAGCAGAAGACAGTGTTTCTGCCAACCCAAACATGGGGCCCTGAGCTGGGCAGGTGCTTCCTTGATGTGGAAGACCAGCCAGATCTGACCAAATTTGTTTTCACTGAGTCAAGGCCTGGGGGTGGAAGCCAGCCCCAGTTAAACTGTGACTGGCTCCAAACCCAGTCTCTAATCCAAACATCATTCCTTCCCATTAAGAAGCAAGCTCCTCCAATCTCTGAATAGTCCCATATACTCCAGATCCAGTGTAAACTGACTCAACATAAAAATGGGTTCTGCATTTACCACTGCAACACCTGAAAAGCTCAGACAGGCATTTTTAACTGAACCACCAAGGACTTACATGCCTTGTTCCCAAAAGCATGGCATTTCACCCCTTCATGATCCTTTGACTCTTCCAGATACAAGATGCACACAGTACTCATGAAAGGAAGCAAGGCCCTTCATATGGATTTCAGCCCCCTTTTGTCTGGGACTGACTTCCTTTCCCACCAGCCTTTGAATCACCAGGTCCCCAAGGAAACAGTCAGTTACTTCCAATTCGTTATCACCAGCATCAATGTTTCAAAAATGAAAGCAGCCAACATTCAGGGCTGGCTGAAACAGCCACAAATTCAAGGTATTAGCAGCCTTGGTTAAGCCAGAGTTGGAGCCAGCTGTGTTTGAGAAGCTCTGCAAGTCATCCAGCTCCTTACACAACTAAGCATGAAAAGCAAAGAATACAACTGGTGGCAAGCCTCCTGGCAGTATTATAACCTAAGCCTTCTAAGCTTGGCAGGAAAACCAATATTAAAAGCATCAAAGAACTCAGAGTTCGAACACACCAAGTGTTACAAGGAGAAATTGTCAGCAAGTTGCAGGATTGGGGTGTATCAGCATCAGTCCAGTCCTTTGCAACCAGGAACAGCTGAGAGGCAGGACAGCAATAAGTAGCTTGGGCTGTGGGAAGGAAAGGGCTCAAGCCACCAAAAGCTTGGGTATCATTAAACCACAGTCTTCTGAGTCAAGAAGGGAGATGCCTAAGAGCAAAATCTGACTGCAGGGCTGTAAAGTTCTTACTTGTGTACAGGAAACAACCCCTAGCTTGGAATGAGGGGAAGCTGCAAATCTCAGCTCATCACAATCTACCTAGAATCAGGAAGCCTGTTCTGGGATCAGCAGGTTTCTGCCAATGCCTAAAAGTGCACCAATTCCCAAACCTCACAGACAAAAACCTGCACTAGCTAGTCAGGAGGCGCCAGAAATCAGAAGCTTTTAGTAATCGTTTCCATTCAGATAGATTCACTCTGCAGAGAAACCTGACCAACTTGCCCAGCAGGAAATAGCAACATGGGGTTCTCTGCTTAACTGCACTCTGTCAAGGAAAAGAAAGCAACAGAAAAACCCAGAAGTCCTGAGGGTCACATTCTTCAACTCACATGACGGCATTTAATGTCTAGTGAAATGAAA
The DNA here is from genome assembly GCA_025345505.1 of Todiramphus chloris collaris. Taxonomy (NCBI): domain Eukaryota; kingdom Metazoa; phylum Chordata; class Aves; order Coraciiformes; family Alcedinidae; genus Todiramphus; species Todiramphus chloris. Next base: position 4,488,042 of record JANVCC010000077.1, read on the forward strand.
CCGGAGTTATATATGGACAGAGGCAGCTTGAGGCAGGAATGCAGCAGACAATAGCAGCTGCAGAAAACGCCTTCCCTCTACCTGCCCAAGTTTGGATCTCCCTGAGAGGAAACATGATGCTGCACACATGGTCCCAGGGCACAGGCAAGTCTGGACACAGCTCACCCCAGTGCCAAGTCAAGGGCAAAGGTTCCGATTCTGTTGCATTTTGCTCTTGTGCACCCCGGGGTAAAAGGGAGCTTTGTGTGTGAGCCAGGAAAGCTTCAGGTCTTTTGTTTCCTGTAAATGGCTGAGGAAGGGAAAACTCTTGGCAGTTCTTGGGTCTCCTAACAGAGCAAAGAGAAGAGTGAAACTAACACAGGAGCAGGCAGGGGAGGTAAAAGGCAGCTGAGCAATTTAAAACTAATGTCACAGAAGACAAAAATCTTAATGGTGGAAAGAGCACACGACACAGTTACCACCATGGGTTACCACCCTGCACCCAGATGTCCCTCCTGTCTTTACTGCACAGAACAAGCTGATGCAGGGCAGCACCACAAGGGAAGTGTCGCTGTGCCCTGTTCCTTCCCTGCCTCTCCAAAGGCCCCTCTGCATGGGATCTGAAAGGCTTTAGCATAAGGCAGAAATTTCCAGCAAGAAACAAATCTAGGAAGGGGAAATCTCTGCAACTAATCCTTCGCCACCTCACTTAAGATTATGTGTTGATCAGGAGGTGCTAATGGGGAAACTGAAGCCCAGATAATGCCTTTTCCTCTCCCACTGAATCCATTCTTCCCAACAGTCAGGATAGGAAGAGCAAGTGCTCTGGCCAGCCTCCTTTTTTGCAGCATGAGCTCCCAGGAGATAATGTGATGAGAAGTGGCTGGTGGAACATCCACGCTCATTTGCTACAAGAACATGTAAACCTCACTCTCCTGAACAGATTCCAGAAACTTTTTCCAACATGATGTTTCTCAGGTTACCCGGGCTTTTATGCTAGAACCATTAAGGCAAGTGAATGGAGGATGATTTTAGTTATCCCTGGGTTTTATTTTTTGCAAAGAAGGAAAATGCATCATTCCCATTAACCATCCATCCACCTATTTATCCATACCTGGTGGGCATCTCCGGAGGGCACTATGTAGGCTTGCACAGGCTCCTGGACATACTTGGGACTCTTCATCACCTGCCGCAGTTGCTTCAGCAGCTCAGTTGTAAGTTTTGGACTCATCTTCCTACCTGCAACTAAACCAAAGCACAACGTCAGATCTTCTCACGTGCACAGGCTGGAGGCTGTCACCACTGGGAACTCCCCTTGCAGACAACTGTGACAACATCATCCCTCTTGGCCCAGAATTTCTCATGTCCTGTCACTTCATTCATGTTCCTTGAGAACAAGAGATCATGTTGAGCCTCAAAGTCAATGCTGTAAAGGACCTTTCTCACCTGGTGAAGGACTGGCATGTCCAGTGGTGATACACATGAGCTTAACACACCTCTTGCACTAGGAACCACAGCACCGTAGACATGCCTTATGGCAGCCAGGAAAGGTCTTGGCATGTAATGGTCATGGCCCCAAGTACCCACAGGTCAGAAGTAGCCACACCCATCACGTGCACAGAGAGAAACTCTCAGTCTTTTCAGTCTGGGGGCAGAGATACTGTGACTTACATACCACAGGAGCACAGGCTGCACATTGGGAACTCAGAAATGAACCAGTTAAGAAAGCAATTTTTAGAAGTTTCACTTCTAAAGTGAAAGGGTTTAAGAGTGGGTTGGTGACCAGATTAACTCAGACAAAAGAAATCCACTCCCAAGGACACACAGGGATGTGTTCACTCGCCATAGCTGCCTCTGGGCTGCATGTTAGTTCACCTAGCAAGAACACAACCACAACAGAAGGAACAGCCTGCTGAGGTCTCACAAACAACTACCAGGGGACAACTAGGGTGGTTTAAGGGAATCTTCTCTAAAGATCTTTGGAAAATGCTCTGCAGAGCTCAGCTGGTGTCAGGCAGGCAGGGGTGGGGTACAACCTGGATAAAAGACAGCAGCTCAGATTGGAAAACAAGGGCACGGGCCAATCACCCCCCCTCACTACGGTTTTGCAATGGACATATCTTTGTCATTGCAGTGAACATCAGGCTCCCAGTTTGCTACACAGAAATCGTCCGTAGCCAGGACCTGCTGTGAGCGCTGCGCGCAGTGACGCAGCAGGGTCATGCTGCTGTGCTGGCTCCAGTGCAGGCTGCAGTGGAAGGTACTGGCTGACTGCAGATTGTGTTTGAGTTGGGGCGGGGGGAGGTTGGTCTGCCTCAAAAATATATACGAAAATCAAGTAATCTGAATCTCCTCAGAGGTTGTCTCCATCTCTTCTTCACTCACATCTCCAAAGGGTGCCCAAAGTGCGTAATCCTCTTTCCAGTTCTCTACCCATTCCTTTCACAGTTTTAAGAAAGTGCTGCGACCTTACAACTTCAATGCTGTCACTTCCCAGGGCAAGGTTGGCAGGCTCTGTGCTGACTGAATGCCACGCTATGCAATATTTTATTCTGATCAGTTCATTTCACAGCTCATTTCACAGCCATGTCCACAAAATGATCTTAGATGGGGGAAACACACAGCATTCAAAGCTCAGAACATTTTTTGCTTATCCAGGCCCTTATTCTGTTTACACCTCAGTAACTACCGAGAGCCCCAAGTGACATTACAGTCTTATGCCAAAATACAGCAAGGCACAGTCCCTGCTCTGTAACATCTCCCATCTAAACGGGAAGGCAGAATAGCCACCTCCCTTTCACAAGCCACAGGAAGACATGATTTGACCAAGGTCACACAGCAGTACCATGACCAAGTCAAGAACTGAACCAAGGTCTGATGCATTCAGGTGTAAAAGTCTCAAGCCAAGACCAACATTCACACGTCCAGACTTACGTGCGACTGACCGTCTGCCCACAGGTGCACTTTTAAAGCCCAGATCACAAGAAGCAAATGAAGCTCAAAAGGCACCACATACTAAATTCTCAAATTGTTATCTTGACTCCAGTGCCTTCACTGGGATTAGATTACACCTCAGATTTACTTCCAGGACAAATTTCAGAGTTTTATACAGCGCTTGTTTATACACTGAACTTTATTATACCGTGATTGTTTCTGTCTGTCCTCTGTAAGGAGGTGCTGTAACATTCTGTAATATTGCTGCTGATTTATGTGCAGAGGAGAAACACAAAGGAGAGAAAGCAACAACATAGCGACTAGCCAGCAGAAAAGAATCTCTTTCTACAAACTCATAAGGACAGAGCTTCCTTTCTTAACCTGTGCTTCATCTCCATGAGCCTGAAAGTCTCATTTAAATATACAATGAATGACAAGGCTTTGCCTTTTAATAAAGCTTCCTGCTGACAAGCCATGGTTTTCTTTGCAGGCAAGAAATTCTCTCAAGGACAAAAAACCCCATAATTTTAAAAGTACTTTCACTGTTGAAAGATTTGCTTGCAATATTAAAAACACAACTAAGCTAGATTAGCAACAAAACCCACATTAAGAAGGACATCTATTTTAGATAACCCTTACAGAATATGAAATCACTTTAAAAAAAAATCCTCCATAACCTTTCCAATAATATAGTCTTCAACTGCTGAGAGACAGAAGCTATTTTCTGCCAGATCTTTGGTAGACAATTACTCTGATCCCCCTATAATTTTTAACAGGCAACCTTTCCTTTCTTGGACATAAATATAAGCTTCTACAAAGATAAAACAGCTTCTTTATTATTATTTAATCACTCCAGTGATTAAACCAAACAAGGTGAAATGAAGGTTTAGCAGTGCAAGAAACAGCCCCGTTCCCTGTCCTAATTTTTTCAAAGGTACCAGACTGCCATGTTACCTGCCTCTGTAGCTCCCCAGATCTGGATGCCTCTTGTCTCTCCTCACACAAAACACCATTCAGCTCTTGGCTTGGCCTTCATAAAGCCCCACTGTGCCTGACAAAGCAAAGGGCAAAAATGAAATGGCTAACAAACTTTGTCCCCAATAAAACATTCTCATCTACCAGCAAAGAGCTGAAAATGCATTAACACTGCGATCCACTGGCACGATAAGAGATGCACTGAGAGTGAACCAGAAGGCACAAGGAAAGATCAAGGGCCAGGCACTTGCTTGTCAAGACTTACGATTAAATCTTGCAAGCGTGTGCTGTTTTATGCCAATTTGTTTTCACAATCATTCTGTCCAGAGGCTACTCTCCATTTTACAGATTGGGAAACTAAGGCAAAGCAGAAGTAACATGGAAAGTAACATTGCAGCATGACGGCAGTCAAGAGCTGGATCCCCAAACCTGTCACTGTCTAGACATAGATTATCTACACCTCACTCAGACTACAGGAACCAGCTCTCCAAGAGCCCATGCCAGATCCTGCCTGGACAGCATCTACATCAGACACATGGGGCAAAGAGCAACAACGAAAATGCTGCCAGAGGAATCACACACCTCCCTCTGCTTCCCACATGCACGAAGAGCAATGGGCTGCTGCAACCCCAGATGCCACCAATGGCGAGGGTTGGGGACAGCAGGCCTGCTATGTCAGGCTGTGCGTCAGTACCACTGCGGGGAAGAGAGACAAGGCCAGGAGGTCAGGCTACATCTGGGTCTGCCTGTGGCTGCTGTGTTAGACCACCCCGTGTGTTTATGTCCTGTTTGCTTCAGATATGTTCGTCCTTATGATAATTTCCTCTTCGTTTTCTCTTTTATGAATAAACTTATTCAAAATAAGTATGTAAGCTTGCACTGCCAGGAACCAGCGACATCACCTCAAAACCACGCCTCTCCAGCCTGGCTGCTTGCAGACCGTGCACAACCCCCGCTCCTTTCACCCCGGCACCCACCTGCGCTCCGAACTCACTGAAATCCCCCAGCCCGGCCCGGCCCCCTGAGCCAAAAGCTTCCGCCAGCCCCACACCGGGCTGACAGGGCCTCTTGGGCCCGGACACCCCGACCGGGCCTGGCTGGCGGGGCCCGGATACCGTGGCAGACAGGGGCCTGGACATCCGGCCTGGATGCCCGGCCAGGGCCCGGCTGACAGCGGCTGGCGGGGGCGGCCGGGCCCAGGCGGTGCCGCGGCCCCACGTTCATCGGAAGCGCTCTGCCATTAACCCTGAAGCGCCCACTGGGGCTGCCCCGGCCCCCGCCCCGCCGCTCCTCACCTGCCGCCGGCCCGCCCGCCCGCACTCGGCCGTCGCGACGTCAGCGCCCACGTGGGGCCGCCGCGGCCACCCGCCGGTGACGTTACCGCGGACGTCACGGGGGAGCCGGCCGCGCGAGGCGGGGGGCGCGCGGAGCGGAGCGGGGCCGGGCCGGGTCCGCCCGCAGTGCCCCCGCCGGCACCGACCATCGGCCCCAGCCGCGCTGCCCGGCGAGCCCGTTCGCCTGAGAGCTGCGGGGCACCGCCCGCCTCGGCCGCCCCCACCGCGGTGCTCGGCGCGGTTCCCGCCGGGGGAACCCGGGCAGGGATCCGCGGGCGGAGGGGCTCCGTCTTCCGGGGGAGGTGGGGCGCGGAGCCGGCGTGAGACCGCGGGGCAGGCCGGGCGTGTCGCGACCGACCGGGAAGAGTCAGCCTTGGGCAGATACCGGTGCCTCCCCCGGGGAAAAAGCCGGAGCGGAGCGAACCGCGGGGCACCGCCTCGGGGCCTCGTCCCCTGAGCCTCCGTGTGACCGCTCCGCTCTTAACGCCCAAACGCGCTGTCTGCGGGCAGGGGAGCGGCGGGTGAGGCCGCTGGCTCCTCACCCTCCTCACGCCGCGCAGCTCAGCCGGCCTCGGCCTTGCTGGGGTTCCAGAGCTGCCCGGGGCGGGGGGAGAAGGAGCCAGGACAGGGCCGAAGGCGCTGGGGCTCACACCGGCTCCCCCGGCACCAAGCCAAGGGGCTTTGTGTACCCCACAGCTCGCTTTCTGGCGCTGAGCGCAGCCCCAGGAGAATGTCAGCATCCTAGTACTCTGCCCAAAGCCTCAGCAGCGAAGGCACCTTCTCCTTTTCCAGATAAATTACCGTGCGCAGAAGGGAGGAAGGGTGTCCTTGTGACAACAGTGAGTGCAACTGCTGTCAGCCGTGGCCGTTTGCCATGGCGGAAATACCTTCCACCACTCTGCCCCTGGCAGTATTTTACAGGTGGTCTGTAAGTCACCCCATCGACAAAAACCAGAGTGCTGTTACGGAAATGCAGAAAGGAGAAGATCGCCTCCAAGAAAGGTTACAACAAAAGCAGATAATCTGCTTGGTAACTGAGTCCAGGCTGGAGGGCTTTGCTTGCAGCAGTCAGTACCCTGGGGACCCTCTGGCCCCCATGCTGTGGCAGTGCTGCACTCACCCCTCTCCCATGGGGTTTGTCACAGCACCCGTGACTCTGCCGAGGATGAAAAGCAGAGGAAAATGTGCTCAGTGGGACCCATCTTCATTCACGGCCTCTCACACATTGAGGAGACTCTGTAGGAGAGCAGGTGCTTGGCTGGCTGCATGGTGCTCAGGATCAGGCCCCTAAAGATGCACAGGCTGGGTGCTACACCCAGCACTCTGCTGGTAAGGGAGAGCTATGGGTACACAGCCAGCTCATGAAACCAGTCCCCAGGCCTCAGTCTGTGTGCATTTTTCCAGAGAAGAAAAAACTCAGCCAGCAGCTACTCTGCCCTTCCTCCTTCCACTCCCTCAGTCCACAGCAGTGCTGTCGCCTGCAGAGCTTTACCCACAAACTGCTGAACATTTTCTGCTGTGCCTAGCAAGCCAATACGAGCCAGGCTTTTACTAAACCACTTGGGTCTCCCCAACAATTCATGTATTTTCAGGGGAAGCATGAAGCAATAACAGGATGAGAAAAATGTAGAATAATTCAAGAGAAAAGAGGTTTCTGGATGTCTCTAGTCCAACTCTCTACTAAAAACAAGGCCAGCTTCAAAGCTAGAGCAGGCTGCTTAGGGACTGTCCTGCTGGGTTTTTGAGTATCTTCAGGAGAAGCGCAGCTCTCTGGGCAGCCCGTGGTATTGCTGACCAGCCCAGAGAAAAAAGGTTTATTCCTGATACCATTCTGGTTGGAAGAGACCTTTAGGATCGTCAGGTCCAACGGTTAGCCCAGCACTGCCAGGGCAGCACTAAACCATGTCCCTCAGTACCACATCTACATGGCTTTGAAATACCCAGGCAGAATTTCTTTGTTGGAGCTTGCCCTTTGCCCTTCTGCTGTGCACATCTGGAAAGGGTCTGGCTCTCTATTCTCTCTGACCATCCTCCAGGCTGAGCAATTCCAGCTCCCTTGCATCCAGCCCAGGCCAGCAATTGGTGCCTTCTGATGCTCTCTCCACATTGCAGAGCTTTGTCTTATACATCTCTGGAGTAAAATCTGGGGCATAACACAGCACAGCAAAACTTGTAATCCAACAGAATACAATAAAAGGTCTGTCCTGCAACTAGCACCCTGGCATTGGGAAGGGGCGTTGTGTGGGGCCAGGGCTGCAGGCTATCCCTGAGGAAAGTTGGGAGATAGGGGAGGGGGAGGCTGGTGACCACAACTGTTATAGCAGGAATAGTTTTCTTTCCTTATTAATCTCCTTGGGTGAAGCTAATTGCTGTTTCCCAATTACTCTCACCCCTTCTTCCAGCCTTGCCCACAAAGGATTTATACAATCCTAGCAGTCTGGACCAGAAAGGTCCATTTAAACAATCACATCAGTGTCCCCCTCAGGGTAAACTACAGACATGTTTTGCATTTGTGTTACAGACCACGTTATGCTCACCCTGCAGAATATTTGCTGAGAAGATTATTTCTTGGAAACCAGCCAGAATCCAGCAATGCTCATACTAAAGCACATGTCAGGACATTTTAAAAGCACTGCAACATTGGCACGATGATCACGGACATCATTTGCCGCTGGTGAGCTCTGCAGCTGAATCCAGTCAGGGCTGTGAAATGGTCCTTTCAGCCTCCTCTGACTCATAATAATAATGTGGGCTTAGATTTTGCGTTTGTCCGTGGGTCTTAATAGAGGGTTGTGGAGAGCTGCACCTGCTGGATCTCTGCGACGGCTCAGGGAAGGGGGATGGATCAGTCCGATACATTTCAAATGTTCATCGTGTACCTTTCCAGCTCACCAAGTAGCGCTGCACCACAGGGTTGCCTTTTCCTCCCCTGTGCATCCTGGCTTGTGCAAGTCCTGCCTAATGTAACAGGAGACTCCAGACCCTCCTTGGCATGGTTCACATGCTCCACGCTCACTTTCCAGGGTCAGAGCTATGGGTGTCTGGCCTCTTCCCTTTCTGCTCTTCAGAGGTTTCAGTTTGTCTGAATTCAGAACAGTGACTAAATGCAAGGTAATCTTAATGCCTTTGCCAGTGAAATCGTTTGCTTGGTATTTTTTTGCCAGTGAATCATTATTAGATCAGTTTGGGTTAGCTGACAGACTGTGGCAGCAGCAGCAATCAAATACAGGGGGGGAAGAAAATACATCTCCTATGTTGGAGTGCAACCTGTGGAGTGTCCACAGCATGACATAAACAGGCTGCTCACAGAGCCCAGCATATGAGGGGAAGGACAGGGCAGGGGAAGCTCAGCAACTCTGTTTATCTTGCCTCATTCATTTCTCCAGGTCTGCAGATGCCATCCTGCCTGTCCACAGCCAGTCCAAGGAGAGCAGCTACGGTGTGAGAGCAGATCCGTCCTGCCTCCTCTAGCTACCCTACAACCCCACAGTAAGAAGGGAGCAAACTAGGAGGATTGAATTTGATTAATTTTCTCTACTTTGGTCCCAGCTCAGGGCAAAAATAACAAGCACCACTGTGGACAGACTATCAATGGGCTATTGATGTCTCTCTGTAATTTAACAAGAAATAAATTAAGATACCACTGAAAACACATTATTGTGTTTTTTGGTGACCAAAATATGTCCCCATTCTGTCTTCCTGATCAAGATCGTGATTTAATAAATGTTAAGAAGAAAAACAAGTCTGCATTGCCATCTCCTAAAAATGTGCTAAAGAAAGCAGAAAATAGAAGGGAAAACATTGCAAGCTTTTCTTAATTGCTATTGAGCACCTGATATTGCACAGCCATGTTGTGAAGGCTTCTGTACCCAGAGGTGACTTCTAACTGGTTCTGATTCATTGAGCACTAAAATGTAGACTAATTTCCTTCCCTTCCTGATAGAATTAATAATGACAAACTGATGGATATTCTGCATAGGCACCTCATTCCAGAAAAGGAATAGTCTTGAAAGAAAAGATGTATTCAGGCCAGAAAGCATTTTATAGACATCTGATGATGCTCGTGACAAGTCCTCTGCAATAAACAGGCATTTTTACAGGTGGAGGTGTGATTGTGCCATGTGGACTGCTGTCCTGCCTGTCTGCAGAGACCTAGGTCTAAACCTCGCAAACATCCCAGTACCACCAGTGGCCTGACCCAGCAGAACCAGTATCAAACCCATGGATGAGCCCTGGGGGGGGTATGTCTGGTGTGCATGGGGGACTCGTGCGGAGCCATGGCCCATGTGGAGGCTGGTGGATGTTCAGGCTGGATGAGCCAGTGGATTGCTGTTAACGGCTTTGCCCGAATGAGCACAGGAGGCAGTACTATTTATTTCATTTGAATAATACATGTCTAATAAGTTAAATAAGAGAAAGCAGAATGAGCTTTCCAGTTAAGCCAAAATGTCTGATGGTTCTTTCCTGGACATTTTGGGTCTCTGGGAAGCTTTGAAGTGGCCCTAATGAACATGTCAATGTAGATAATGTAAAATGCTTTAATAATTAATCTATCAGGCATTGCTGCCTATGATATATATGATCTGAAATATTTAAAGAGATGAATCTGTCCTTTCTAAGCGGCTGTTTGATCTCAGTTAAAATGGTGCAAATGCTGTTGCAAAGGTGTTTTAAGAAAGCACTTCTATCTACCTTGCTTTTAATTAAGTTGTCCTAATTGGGCTATCTTTTATGTTCTTATAATACTGCATTTACATCAGATTACAAAAGAGAGAGGGACAAGGTAAAAAGACCTGACAAGTATCAACGCAGATTGCCTGAGACCAACCTCACCAAGTGACAGAGCCATTAACTCCCTTGCAATCTTGATCTGTATCAAGTGATCAAGGCCAGGAAATAAACCATAAAATAACTCCTTTTATCTTATCAACCCTCCTATGCCCATGATACCATTTTTATGGCTGTAACTTTCATTTCATCCACCTTCTCCCGTTCACACCTGTGAAATTTAGATTCCTGTTTTGCAATGTAATCTCCCAAGATGACCCCTGCCCCCCCTAGAACAAGACTCCAGCCTTTTCATGTTGCGGCTATTTCACACCTTGGTGAGACCATGCTGTCAGAGGCTGGCCCAGTGACCAGTCTGCAACCAGGACACATCTCTTTGTTTATTGTTGTGGGAGACATCAATAGGAGACAGGAATTTGTATCAAGGGACTGAGCCTCTGCTCAGCTCTCACCAAGGACAGGGCGTGCTAAGATCAACTCATACTGAGCCTGGCTTTTGGACTACAGTGTTCTGCCAGCCTGGGACATCTCCTGGACACTGGACAGAAGAAAAGATGCTCCCAGCCTCACCTTCCCACCACAGGGGCTGGAGCCACTAGCACCGTTGGTCTCTTCCATTGCCATGGTCTCACAGTGCTGCAGCCTCAGCACCATTTCTAAGCCAGGAAAAATCTTAGAAGACCCAGAGGGGATTAGAGGTGGGGAGGGGTATCAGTTCCCACCCCGCCCTTGCAAAACCGAGCCAAAACATGCTTTTAGAGTATGCACACATGATGGAACAGCTCCCCCCTGCCCACGTGACAGTGCTGGGATGGCCTGGACAATAACTGACCCACTTGTGTTTGTGTTCTGCAGGGGCTGTCCTGCAAACCATCACATGCAGGTTGTTTTACTCACAAAAGCCCCACTGTGAGTTTGGTCTACATGACTGCACTGGCTCGGCAAGGTCACATCCTCCCAGCCCAGAGGCACGCCTCCGTTCACGTGGGAGAGAACAAGTATTTTAAGTCTGATTTTCTTCCTATTTCCACCCTACAAAATTACCTAACAACAATTATTGCCAGTGTTTTGGTAGTGTATAACAGCAGCACTGCAACATGCCAAGGCAAAGAAGGGCCTGAGAACAGCTAGAAAATTGCTTATATTTTAAGCTCTCAGTTCTGAGTTAAATGGAGGTTTCAAACATGTGGCGTGAGTCCCTTTGGATCACATTTAAAATAAATGTTGTATGTTTGGAAACAGTGAAACTAGAAACTGCAACAACAAATGGTGTGTTTGGGGGAAAGATAGCAGGGAGAGAAGAAACAAGCCTATCTAGAGATCTTATCTTCGTTATTCTTGGGAGGACAGTTTATCCAGCCAGCACTGGAAGTTGATCATGGTTGGGTGGTTCCCAGCAGCTGCCTTTGGAAAGGAAAGGGAGGCAGCAGCAGGCCAGGTAGATATCTGAGTACTTCCACATCTGCTCTTTTCAGCTAAATACCAGATGTGAGGACTTTGCTTTTAAACTTTTAACGACACGGATGAAAATGAAATGTTTGCTGAGTTCTCTGTCTGGCTCTGTTTCAACACCAAACAGTGCACACATATCCCTCCTCACCTGCACTCGCCTGTTTGCAAGTGAAATGTGAGTCTCCTGGCCATTTCCAGGACTTCTTGGTTTTGCCCTTGTCTGTCCTGGTAGGAAAAAAATATGGGAAAATTAGATCTAATGCATGCAAAAGAGACCACGGTGGTCACTGGTGCCCTGCTAAGTGCTTCAGGAGATCATTTGTTCAGCTTGCATAAAACTCCATCCTGCTAAGGAGATACAGCCTGATGCATTGGATTAATTTATGGATATGTTCCATATTTAAACATGAAAATTATGCTTATTGCACAACAGAGACTTTTCTTCAGTTCATTTGATGCCTTGTTCCTCAAAGTCTTCACTAGCACAAACATTAACAGAGTTCAGTGACCTGCTTGTGTTTTGGCCTGACACCTGGGAAGCATTTTTATTGCACACGGTTTCCTTATCTCCCCCAGCAATAAAACTAATGGAGCCAGGTGTCTTCACCTTCTGTAATGCTACTGGGCTCAATCCTCTCCCCGTGTCCTTGGGGGGCAGTCGGGAATCCTCCTGTGAGCTCCTGAAAGGCTCGGGTTAGTGGCATGACTCCTGTGGGCAACAGTAACCCAAGTCTTTGGCATCTGCAACGGCTAGCGAGGGACCAGACATGGATTTTGTTTCTAATTAACATTTGCAGTATAGTAGAAGCTTGTCTGTCTGTCTATCTTTCTATCTGTCTAAGGTCCACATTTTACAAGCCCCAGTTCCCACCCAGAGTCACTGTCTTTGTGAGCAAGGGCCACTCACCTGCCAAAAAATCCCTTGGGCTTGAACGTGTTGAAATAATTTGGTGTCCCGTGCTGTGAAATATATTAAACGAATCACGGTACAAGAAACAGATGTTTATTCCAGTGGGTGCAGGACTCCAGACACAAAGTATTGAATTACTGCTGGTCTCAGATAACAGGACAAAATGCAAAAGTTGTGATTGAACATTCTACATGTGTCCCATGTAGAAACTGTAAGCCTTAAAAATGTATCCCAAGTCCTGTAACTGGTGTTATGGAAGCAAACCTCCCCAGCTGCCATGTGGCACTCCCAGGCTATGATCAGCATTCAGGCACAAACCCGGGTGTTGTGTGTGCCCTGTACATGATTCTGAGCCCTGAGGCTGTTTGGGTGCTTTAGTTCAGGGCCTGGCCACATTTTTTAACTCCCATGCCCAAGGGACAGTGATTTGTAGCCCACATACATGAGAGATCTGGGACTATGTGAGACCCCATCTATGATATTTCAGGTCTTTGGACGTTGCTGTCCTGGTATCTAATGGCAGAACTGAGCCCTGGGCTTTCCAAATAGGGTGTTTTCCTTAAAACAAAGGCGTGTTGTATTTGGTTAGTTGTTTTCGTCTGTGAAACCACAACACTAGATTAGGAGTCAGAAAAACTGGGCAGATTTTTTTTTTTTTTTTTTTTCCCAAATGAAACATGAAATGTGAGAAGCTCCAAAGAAGTTTGGGGGCTGGAGCATCCCTGTCAGGTCAGCTGCTTGGTTCTTAGCAACTCAGTATGGGGAATGTTTACTCAAAACTCTGTGCAGGAGAAAGCATGATCTTGAAAAAGCAAATGAAATGCTGAAAAGGGTCCCTGTAGAAAGATGGTGTGTACCCAGGGATTCTCCTTGCCCGACACTTTTCTGCCATGCACTGATTCTGTTAGCGTCAGCAGGAAATCATTGTCCACAGGGGTCCTGTTCGGGGTCATTTCTAAGAGACCTGTGGGTCCAGGCAGTGCTCTGTGCATAGGGTCTCTGAGGGATTCCATCCTCTGGTCCCGCAGGGTGGCAGTCACTGGAAAGCAGCAGGAAACCAGAGCTCCAACTGCTCCTGCCACCTGCAACCACTGTCCTTCAGCTGGCAGCAATTACTGAAAATGAAAAGCACCATTTTTACATTTTAAAATCTGTCTAAACAAACAGACCTTCACTCAGACAGAGCTTTGCCTCCTCTAACATCTCGCCAAGCACCGTATCACTGCCAGTGCTTCCTGGCTGCAGGAGCTGAGCTTCACTCATCAAGGAGGAAAGATCTGCTGCTTCTTTCCTGTTCCTGTTTGTATCTCTCACCACACTTGAAATGTGCTGTATCCTGAGTTATTCTTAAACAAGCTTTCCCATTGTTTGAGTTGTGGGTTATGAATTCTGACACTTTGAGGAAATATGACCCGTCCTATGGAAAAGTGAGAACGATGTCAAGTCTGCACGAGATACTCATGGTTGTGACATACAGGAAAAGGATGAGTGCTTTGCACTGTCCTCATGAATGAAGCCACAGGAAGAAGGTGTGACAGGGCAGTGGGTGAGCTGCTGGGAACTTTCCACGGTTCCTGATGCTGCACTACCCCAACTTACACTCTTATCCTGCATTTCCAGTGACTGAGAATGTTCTTCATATAGGGCTCCTCTGGCACTGACAGCCTTGTCTCTGCTAAGAGGTTGTTTTTATTAATACCTGACACCAGTGATTCAGACCTAATTTGTGACATTTGTGTCATGACAAGCCGTGCTGAGCAGGGCTGGATGACACGAGGGCAATCATGGGTCCTTTGCACATCACTCCACACTGGCACCGCTCCTTTATTGTCATCGGTAATGCCAGCTGAGTATTTGCAAGAATGGGAGAAAACACTGTGCTGATGGAGACCAAAAGTGCCTGTCTTCTGGCTCCAGTCTCCTCCCCAGAATGCGTTACCAGCCGTGCAGGAAGTATTTTGATGCAGCCAAGGCAAAATCAAAATGTCTTGGGCAAAGGCCTGGTGCGGGCAGGCGCTGAGCGCCAGAGGGCATAGCCTGAGGTCTGGAGTGCTGGGGTTTGCTGCTGGAGCTCTGTGCCCTGCAGTGTCCCCAGTCACTTGGCCTTTTGTTTGAGCAGCACCAGTCTCTGCCCACGCTCGCTGCATGGGCTGTGCTCCCCAGTGCCCAGCTCCTTCCCGCGCCTCAGCCCCTCGCTCGCAGGCGGCTGTCACGTGAAAAAAGGAAGAAGGAGGCAAAACAAGTACAGCTAGAATTCGCATAATATTGCTGCAGCCCTGCCAGGAATCAGGCTGTAAAAGTTCCTGTATTTAAAGCTGGGAGATGAGTTTTATTGTTAGTAGTTGTTATAGCAACGCGAGGTGCCAAAGAGTAATACATGCTCAGCACGTTACAACAGACTCTGACAAGTTCAAGGCTGTTGCCTTGCTGCTAAATCTTGTTGCCAAGGCAATGCAACATAAGACAGGAGCCTAGAGAAATGAATACTGCTGATGGCTCATGCCAGCAGGCTCCGTCTGATTAGAAGGGAACTTTTGAAAGTAATGTTAACTTAAGCAGCGCAACAGCAGAAGAAGGGGAGCGCGGAGATGGAGGAGAGGATCCGGAGGAGGATCAGTGGGTTAATGTCAAGAAACAGGTAAAGGAGAACATTTGACTAAAAAGCAATGTGGCTGAATAGAATATCTTAGCCTGTAATTCAAGAAATGTGTTTTTGGAGGGAGTAAAAAATTATCATTTTTCTAACATTTGTTTAACTTGGGCAGTGCTGCTGTAATTTGAATGAGAACTTTGGCTTTTTCCCAATGGTGGTGACAGCAGAAATTGTTTTCTCAGTAAATTTGTTCGGTGATGCGGGTATTGTTGCTGCTGTAGTAAAATCCACAAAGTAGCTCAGCTAACTTTCAATCTTATGTTCATTTCCAGCCTTTTAAAATATACTTCATGGCAAAATGTTAGCTAAAAAAGAGATAAGACTGCAAGCTGATTATTCTCTCCTGACTGTGATTCACCATTAATGTTGACAGTGTGCTTTGAGTTGAAGGAAGAGTACTACTCCAAGGACCACAGAGTCAAAATAGATGATCAATGCCAAAGGATTAAGTTAATTTTGAATACCAATACAGTGTTTTGGCATGTGCTATGGGATACCAGGGTACTAAAATGCAAGTACTGCTGAAGTGCCTCAAACAGATACACAATGATCCTTTATGACTGTGGGTAAAAGCATTAAAAAAAAAAAAAAAAGCATAAAAAAAGCATTTCTTAAACAATTACCATAGCAATATTCTGATCCACTCCTACTTATGTCCCAGGCTTTTTACATTTTCATGGACTATCTAGAGCTAAAAATGGCCTCACATTTTCCTATTTAAGGACTACTTCATCATGTGCATCTTGCAGTAGAGCAGCAGTGTACAGTAGTGTACCTGAGACCACCGAATGCCCTATGGGGGTGTTTGTTCTCCTGGCACCTGCTGTGGGTAGTGGAAAAGTCAGGTCTGTGAGTACTTTATACTATTCAAAAATGGGAAACTGAGACAAAAGAAGTGATTTGCCAGTTGTACTGGATTTTTTTTGTGTGTGCAGTCATGATCAGAGACATGTCTATTAGCCTTCATAAAGGTAAGGCTTTTAATCAAGTGTGAAATACTCTTGTACTAATTTGCAGTACTTAAGCTATGGGCCAGGAAGCAGGCGGGTGACTGGTCATATGCTTGTAACCAGGATTTGTTTTTCAGCAGCTAAATTATACTCAAAGAAGCTAGCAGTGTGTTACTTGCAACCTTACTATGTGACTAGCTGTGGGATATTTTATGATCAGAAAGAAGAGAAAACTTAGTTCAGGCAGTTGTGAAGGGAGAATGACGTTGTCCCAGAGGATGCTTATATTTGGAGACCGTCCATTCGATGAAGAAACATGGGAATCCTATAACTGGGCATTAGCATTTTTTTGTGAATAAGAAAGAAAAAAGAAACTCTATTTTTAGTCTTAGTTAAATTTCTCTGCTGGTGATTCCACACATGGTGTTAATTCTTAATATATGCAGGAGAAGGTTTCAAAGCCCTCCAGAATATCCTCCTTTTTTTGAAAAGATGTTTTCACAGAAGTCTGGCTAGTAAAAAGACAAAACCATATGGGCAGGTCATGCAGCGACATCAACACTTACTTGATCTGCAGGATCCCAGAGCATTTCCAAGACCTGGCTCTCCTATCTGCAGGTGCCATCTGCCCTTGATGCCTGTGACAGTAGGACCCATCTTGGAAGGTTTCTAGCCCACCTTTACCACGCTGAGCACATTGTATGATGTCTCCTCCAGAACAGATGGGACCCCTGCAGAAGAACCCGTGGCTGAATCACACTGCAGCTATGTGCACCTTGACATACACTCCAAAGCACAGAGGCACAACCCAAGGGCATCCCCCTCTGCTTTCTTCTACCTCCTACCCCTTTTCCCTGCTGTGCAGCTATTTAGTTGCTCTAGAGCCACCCCCAGAGAGCAGGGAAGCAACATGGAGCTGAGACAGTGTGTCATCAAGATAGCTACAGATAGCAGAGTAGACAGAGCTATTTCCAGGATGATTAATACTGTTAGCACATGCTGAAGCTTACAGCTGAACATAAGCTTTAGAGGAATGGATTTTGATGTAAAAAGTGAATAAATGAGACAACTGTCAGAACAATGAGTGGTGAACCAAGTAGAGATCCTTAGCGCACAAGATGCAAAGCACTGCCTGCTGGCCTCTTTTCGCTGAAGCCGCTGGTAAAATTCCCATTGCCCTTCATGCTGGAGAAATAGCCCAGCAACAGCATGTGGCACAGGGGTGAACCAACTAGCAGGCACCAGGGCTACTCCCACAACTAATTAGTTGCATGGTATTTTAGCAGGGGCAAAGCGATGGTAACAGCCTGGGATCCAAAGCACTGCTCTTCCCCCAGACCAAAGCATGCACCACTGCTCCTGCAGCCTGTTCAGGGGATCTTTGCACTGCCCTTTACTGTACATACTTGGGGTGCTTGCAAGGGTACCAGTCTAAGGGCTTGTCTTGCTGCTGAATAAAAATCATGTTTTAAAAGGGCTATCTGACTTACACTCTTTTCTCATAATCCTCTCTCCAGAAATCTTAAATGCCATAATTGAAAACCTGCTGTTCTTCTTCTGAAAATCAGGTTTATCCTACTGTAGACAGCTCCCAGAAGGACAGACTTTTGCATAATCAGTTACATTGCAGGGAATATGTTTAGCATTTTTCTGTTTTTCTTCTCCTGACACTTTTCTCACAGGAGAGCAGGCAAACAAAATCTAGTTACAGCTGTGCAATTTCCTCTTCCCCAATTCCCTTTTTTAACCCAAATCACCAAGGATACTTGTTTTCCTAATAATATCACATTGTATGGGCAGTTTTTAATTTCCTTTTTGAAAATATATTCCTCTCTTTCTTAGATGAGACGTCTTGACAAGAGGTGTCTTGAATGGCGTCACTAAAATCTGGTGGGTTTTTTATACATTATATCTGTGTCTGCAAAGAAGTCATATGCTTGGGGTGTTTCTCTGGAGTAGCTAATTCAGCTTGGACTGAGCCACATGATCCCCTTTTCCAGTCTTGCCTTATGGCCTCTGAGGAATGTTGCATTGGCTGCGAGGGAATTACTAGGTCTTGGCAAGACATGTTAATATCCTCGCAAAGACTTGTTAGAGACCAAGACTTCAGCCTCCAACTATTTCCTCTGATAAAGCAGAGTATTCACAGCAGTTCATTAGTCTTGAATCACCAGTTTGACTTTGTTTGAGAGCAATCAAAGGTCCTCACAAACCAAAAGAACTCTGCAAGTAAAGCTGGCTGTTGTTGCCTGCCTGCTAGCAGGCTTCAAAACTGAAGCACAAAGTGGCAGGTCCAATTAGAGAAATCAGTGGCTCGGGTTGGGAAAATGAACACCCAGGTGAAAGACAGGTTATGAATTATGGCAGCACATGCTGCACTGGGATTTGAAAGACAGTCAGTCAGCACATCTGAAAATACGTGGGGATGCAAATATAATATTTTCTCCCAAAGACCTGCTCATGTTCGTACACAAAGTTTGCAGCAGCAACAGAACTACAGTCCCACTTTATTACAGCTGTTTTCCGTTTTGTTTTGTTGTTTTTTTTTTTTTTTTAACACTCAATGTTATCTTTCCATTAGCATCCGAAATGACACTGATAATCTTTGAAAGCACCAGAGTGTGAGTATCATATCTGCAGCTGGATCTCTCTGCTAGGAAGCTAGTTACACAGCATGGAAAGTATTTCTGCAATGTCATTTTGTATCATTGATAACAACATCTCAAGTGAAGGGAGTGTATTGTTCATCCATGAAATGAGGAGGAACGACTCCCACAGTCCCAGCACACCACCATCTTGAGCACCCCCTTGCAAGGCAGAGGCAAGATCTGAGTTACACATTTTGTAAACCAGGAGCAGCTTTTGCAAAGTGTAGGGGACACAGCAGTGGTGCAAGTGACAGAGAATGGATCACAAAACAGGTCTCTCCACACCAACTTCCCACAGCACTTGTATCACTGAGCTGAGCTTCAGAGCACAGCACAGAGGGCACTGTAAAAGAACCTGAGAGCTGGCCCCCAGCAGCAGCAGCCAGCCCTGGCCCCAGGGGCTGGAGCACTCGATCTGAGTAAGGGTATCAGTCAGATGTTCAGGAACTCCCAGGTGATTCACAGCCCCATGTCTTGGCTGCATGCTGGCCTCTTTACACCTCTGGTGTTGGAAGAGGAAGTCAAACAGACGGTTCTCACGTATACATTCTATAGATATGAAAAGCCCCCCTGTTATAGAAAAATGGAGCAGAGATGTGAGGTCTGGAGCTGGTTTCCAACCCGAAAGCCAGGCAGGATGCAGGATCCATAGCTGCAGTTTGGCTTGACAAAGGGCCAACTGCAACACCACCGTTTTCATCTGATTTGATGTCAGCTGAACATTTGTGTTCCATTTCCCCATCCAGCACCATCCAAGCCTATACCAAAGACTAAAGTTGACCCAGCTTTCTGCAGAGTGGTGTCACAACTTGTGGTCTTGCAAGTTGTTCAGTACCATTTGCTGTCACCCAGTTCATATTTTTGACACTAGGATCCAAATCAGGACCCTGGTTCATTGGCTACTCAAGGACATATCCCACTCCAGCCTCCCTCGGGCTGTTCATATCCTTGGTTAGGCACATGTTTGAGTAACTCACTACAGCCATGCTTAAGCTTCACAGCAGAAGGGAAGAGAACTGGCTTGATCAGCCATACACAATGAGATGTGCTCGAGCCAGCTAATGGGTAATCCTGTGTGTACGTACCACAAATACACAACATAACTCACTGTCCTGCTTGGCAGAAGAGTGTTATTGCTTCTTGGGAAACAAGCATTCCAGATCAAAGACTGTCCTTGCAGAATAAATAATCAAACCAAACTAATGCGTGTGCATGTGTATATCTATGGTTCCCGTGGATTTATATGACATGTTGCACATGCTAATGTCAGTCCATCTGAGGGGGTAGAAACTGATGGGGAAGTTGTAATTGCATGAAAGGAATGGGAATTTTCCGGTGAACCTCAGCGTGGCAGAGAGACTGTTCTTGGAGGTCGTAAAAGACTTCTGCAGCCAACTAATTATACACTAGCCAAATCTTATTACAAACAAGTAATAAGTATAGGCACGTTTGTTGGTTTTGCTAATGACATTAATGTCTTTTTTGATGATTTGCAGAGCTACATGAGACCAGAGATTCAATTTGTACTGATGTATCTCCCACTCTGGCGAAGCCTAGGGAACTCAGTTGATGTTTGATAGCTTTTTGCCATTTATCTTTAGACAATTCAAGGTCTGTTTTCTGCACAGTAGTTTGAGCTGCTGTTTCTGACGAGTAACACTTAGACACTTTTTCAGAACTCTACTTAGATAGTGGATCTGTGCATCATTTTCTAGTATATAAGTGATGGTGCGTAAAATTATATGTTAGTGTTGTTAAAGGGAATTTGTGCTTTTACTCCTCCACAGTTTCCTTATCTCCCTTAGCAAAACAGCTGTGACACTGAAGTCTGCTGTGTAGATTCATTTATCTTTCCCCTGTGGAGTTCTGGAGTGTTCAGATACCCTGGTTAAAACCACTGACTTTGCAATTTAGGGCAAGTCATCAGAAGGGAAAGAGGCAAACTTGGAGCCGGTTAAAACACATTCTGAAGAATTACCAGGATTTGCCGGGCAAAGACAAGCAAAGTTTTTTCTCTCACAGACTCTCCACATACCTCTGTGACTGATTTGTTTTGAGTTTCCAGTGTGTTTGCACAGACCTGATCATCGGTCCTGCTGCCCTTCTCCGCTTCCTGTCTGAGAACAAACCGAGACAGCGAGCCGAGGCAGTCTCACGTCCTTTAGTATGAAAACCACTGAACACAGTTTGTCCCGCCAGGAAAATCAGTGCTTTAAGTACGTGTGTAATCCACTGACTTCACAGGAATATCTCTGGCTGGATTTTTAAAGCGTGCTCTCTGTGGGGACAGCAAGGCGCTGTGCTGAGCACGCGTTTGCGTGCCCCGGGCGAGGGGCAGGGAGCGCGGCATAGGCGCTGCTGGCCCGTGCTGCTCTTTGGGGAGCCCTGCTGCACCGGGGCAGAGAGCTCCTGCCCCCCAGCTTTCCATCCCGCCGTTCCTAGCATTACGCATCCCTGGGAATACACTCAGAAACTACAGATGAGGTCATTCCCAAGAGTCTGCTAAGGTATTTGGGGCCCTTGACACTGAAAGGAGCTAAAAATCTTATACTCTAGGAATGGTTTTTAAAGGGAAAGTGGAACTCTTTTTATAGCACATTAGCCATTAGTTAATCTTGAATCCGTAAATCATTAACTGCTCTACAATTTGTTTATCGCTATCGTAAGAGATTGAGATAACATATGTTCTTCGATCTTCTTGGCTTCAAAAGAAGTTTTGGAAGTAAGTTACTTATGCACAATCCGAAATCAAACATTATTCATGAATTAATAATGTTTATGCTTATTAACAAATTTGAGGATGATTTAATCTCTGTACTGTTCTTTCAAGTGATCCATCAAATATGAAAAGGAACAGTTTGCCCAAAAGGCCCCGAATTTGACCTGATGCTCTAAACTTCAAAGCTTTTGTCCAGGAGATTACACTGCGTGCTCCTTTGCAGGTCCAGAGTTAGAAAAACAAGCACAGTGTGCAAAGCTAGATCACCACTAAGGGCAGGGGGTAACTCTAGCGTTGTCCTACGTCCAGTTTGTCTTGGGCTAATGAAGAAGAAAGTGGACGCTTACCCTGGAGTCCAGGATATGTACAGAAAGCCTATTTCAGAGCTACTAGATCAGCACTCACATCCCTCAGCTCATGACCTTATGCTCCCACGCTCCCATGCTTCCACGCTCCTCTCCCCCAAGCAGTTGTACTGAGCTTCCCACTGGGCATGGGTCTGGCAAAAGCACTCCCCTGCCAGAGGTGGCAGTTCAGCTTCAAGTCACAGCTGGTGTGCTGACAAAGAATCCCTACCTTCTTACTCAACCAGCGTAAACCTTTTGCCTGAGTGTAGATGGTGCTGAGCCAACAAATGTGGGTTTCTTGATGCAAAAGGATGTGCTGTGATTCAAATGCATCATCAGAATCACAGACTAGAGAGGTCTTTTTAAAAGTGTGCTCTGAACATGAGTTTTTGCTTCCAAAAATAACTTGTATTTTGCTCATATTAGAAGAGCAGGATGTTCTTTCCTGTCCTGAAGGGATAGGAGGAAATGAGAACTATGAGGGGTTTATATGATATGAGCTACTATTCTTCTGGACTAGTGCTGTGAATCTTGATTTTCTTTTTCCCCAGCCTTAACATTTTATTCCCCACAGACCTCATTTTGCTTCCATTCATGCTGATGCTACTCCAGTGAAGATCTCTTTGATCTCAAAGGAATTCCTCCATATTTACTTCTCCCATCCTAAGGCAGTAGACGCTACAAGGAAGGCAACCTACTGAAGACAGCAAGTGCTGAATGTCTTAAATCCCTTTCCAGATGAGATAAAATCAGCTGAGAGACTCGAGTGGGGGCAGAAAGCATCCTTTCCTGTCCTCTGTGTTTGAAGGAAAGAGACGGCTGTTTGGAGGAAATGTGGACGTAATGGACTGTACATTTGTGTCCCATTGTACTGAAGCCTGACAGGAAACACTTGGGGCTTGATTCAGGAAAAAGTAAATAGTATTCCTTTATAATACTCTCATAACCCTGGTTATCCTGCAGTATTTAACTACATCCCTGTCTTTAATGTATAGATTCTCACAGCTCTCTCCAGAAGACCAGAAGGAAATCTGGCCACTGGGGAGCGGGGGAGGCATGGGAAGAGATCATGCAGCAATTTCCAGCTGATGGTCCTCCTAAATGACAGCAAAAGGCCAGCAGCTCTCTCCCTTTCAAAACAAAGGGACTCTGGATTAGCTGACACTACTGATGGCCACCGCAGCGGTTCCTTGCAGGAGGAGGGCTGCAAATACTGAACTTTGGATAATTTCTGAGCAGCCTCTGCCAAAAGGCCAGAGGAGCACTTTCTCACTGTCAGCTCTTGCTGTAATGTATAGATGGTTGTGTCAAGGTCTCCCACCGCATACGTGAGGCCACAGGATCCTCAGCATGCACTGAGGAAATCCTTGGCTAGAGGTTCACCCTGCAGCACCATGGAAAAGGTTCCATCCCTTAGCATTTAGAAACTTTCCTGAAGCTGAAGTGGTCTGTAGAACCAGTGTTGGCCCCTGGAAGTGCCTTTCATTGCTCCCAAGGGATCCTGCCTCAGAGTGACCCGGTCAGGGAGCTGTTATGGTCCTTTGTCCACAGGGAACATGCAGTACCACCACTGTTTGGTGTTTTATTGTACCTTTTTATTGTATCTTTGCTCACCAAGCTGCAAAGATTGCAAAAGAAATCAACCCCCTGCCCCCCCCGCCACATAACCCAGAAGAGACAGATTGAGGACATAGTGCCCTTGATTGAAAAAGAAGGCACCCAGGAAACCTTGTGGCATATATATTTTTTTAACTAGAGCTAAAGTAATTTGGCATACACATCCCCTGAGCTGCTTCCCAAACCACAGCTGCACGAGGAATTATCTAGCTCTTAGCTGAAGTCACTCCTTAAAAAAAACCCCAAACATGTAGGTCATTAAAGTGCTAATAAAAAATGTTGATGAATCTCTGAGCAGTGCTCTGATTATCTCTCTGTGGGGAATGAAGAACTCATTAACATGAGCTCCATGCCACTCCCTCCTCCTTTCTCAGAGTTTGGCATAAAGCAAGGAAACAAATGTTTGTGGTTTGGCCAAGTTTCTAATGAGTAGCTCAGCTAGGTCCACTGATTACACACATGGTTTTTCAGAGGGTGAAAGGCTGCTGTACCATGTAAACTCGCAAAGTATTTCTGCCAGCCTAGGTCCCCAAAAAGGAAATGCTTTACCTGTTGAGTGGATTTTTTTTGCAACGTATTTAGCAGTAAATGTACAGAGAGAGTACTTCATTGACATGGCAGAGAGGGAGCAATGCTGTGAGGTCAGGAGAATGTAACGGAGATGGGTGTACGTCTGAGGACCAACTCTCCCAAAATGCAATGCCTTGCTAGCTTACTATGGGTTTGTTGGGGTTTTTTTTAACGTTGAGCTATAGTCTGACCCCAAAAGAACAGTCTTGACTATTATCTATCCTCTCTGCTCTAGATATTACCTCTCCTACTCCACAGAAGGATGTCTATGCAGCACTCCCAGGCATGACAGGAGCCCACAGGCAGGCAGCACAGTCAGAGATTGTCATTTGCTGCATCAGTCACAGGAGCTGCAGCATGGAGACCTGCCTAACTGGCTGAGCCCAGTGACTCTCCTGCAGCACCTGGCAGTTGTTTCGAAGGAAGGAACAAAACCTCCAGAACTAATGGGAGAAGTGTCTCCCATGCAGGAAAATTGGTTCTTGGTCCTGCTTGTAATCAATTTATGGCCTGAATCATGAGGACTTGTCATCTCCATAATATTTCAAGGACTAAAGTAAAACTCATCCACATGCCCGGGAGAGGAAAACTTACCCTACAATAAACACGGAAGGCATCTTTACATACCTGAAAGCATTCTGCTGGGATAAGCAACTGCTGCCTCTGAAATTCAAATCTCAAGGTGTGTGATCAATGTCACGCAGCACCTTAGCACTCAAATCAAACTCCTGAGACATCAAGTTTTTCCCTGCTGTTGCAGACAATGCATCATATAATGACTTTAATAAACATCATCTGAAAAGCAGTACCTTCCCCCAGAAAAGGTGGAATTTGATTGATTTAATGGTTAACAGCCTTCCTCTAATTTCCATCTTAAATTTGTGCATGGACAGTTTATACACAATTATTCTTGTGCCATCAGCATCTCTAGCTAAGCAGTTGTCTGGACCAGAGCACAGAAGACCTGATCGATCTGTTTCATTCCAGCATCACACTCACTTTCAAAACCACACCTAAAGTTTGTCAATTCTTGCTCTTTTCAGGGTGAAAGTTTATTAAAATGTGACACAGCTGTAATATTTTCTAAAGGAAATAAAAAGAGGAAGGAACAGCCCTACTAATTCCATGAGTGTTATAATTAATAAATACACAAACTGAAGAAAGCCAATTGCATCAACCTGTGTAATGCACTCCACATGTAGGTATATATTCTTCCTGTGCCTAAGGTAAGCTTTAATTTCCTACAGCCACCAGATAGTTAGAGGTCTTGTGTTTTAACATATAAATAACAGATGCTGTGCCACCTCATCCCATTATTAGTGGACGGTGCCTACAGGCTCCCACAGCGCTGGTCCAGTCAGATGGAGCCATCTCACTGCTGGGTATAAATTTGCAAAATTAAACCATGTTCTGCATCCTGGCCCTATCCAAATCAAATACCCTGTAACTGGATAGTTTGGCACCTTAAACACTTTTCGCTCTGAGGGCTTCCCTATCTCCCAAGTAGCCTTGTCCTCCTTCCTGTTGGGGACATGCAGCTCCTATACTGGTGTGGTCGCAACAGCCAGCAGAGCTGGAGCCTCTTTGGTGACTCAATCAGAAGAAGACCCTGGGCCTGCAGCATCTTCACCCTGCCCTTGCTCCATCCCTGCTTGTTTCCCTGTGATCACAGTTGCCAAGGGGCTCCTTTAAATGGAAGCAGGGTGCAGATTGGAAGGTTTTGTCCCCAAACCTACATGAAGCTAGCTGTGTGAGTAATTGTACACCTGTAAGCAATATTGCTGATTTCAAAGGGAACTTTTAAGCCTTTCAAGCATATTTTAGACAACTTCTAAGTTTTAGAGATAATTACAGATAAATTAAAATGCAGACTTTCTTTTTTGCATATAAAGGACAACGAACACTCTGGTGCTTCTGTAACTTCACACGGCTGGTCAGAACCACTCAGAGGTTAGCAAACCAGCTCTGAAACCAAGAACACAGTAACTTTGGGTGGGGAACCAAGACAGAGATGATGTCAGCTGCAAAGCAGAACAATTACAGAAAGCCAAAGGAAAAAAAAAAAAAAAAGAAAAGAAAAGAAAGGACAGCTTTTGCCAAAAAGAGATTTGCATTCTGTATAGCTTTTTTTAGCCAGGGCCGCTTTCTCCCCGCGGATGGTGCAAGATCCTTCTCCTCAGAGGCACAAGCCATCTGGAGAAGCCTTCTGCTGCCTTTCACCCCCAAAGACTGTGTAGATCTCACAAAATCTTTCCAAAACTGATCTTTATTATTATTATTTGGGGGGTTATTTTTCCTCATTGTTCCCCACACACACACATTTCATTCCCAGCAGCCACCTCCTCACACCCACACCTTGCCCGGCCGTGACCCTTGAGGGATAAAGGCTCCCCGGAGGATGCCCCGGTGGGGACGAGCGGCGTTACCCCCCATGAGGGCACTGGGCCGGGGATTACAACGAAAGGCACCAACCCCTCGGCCAAGTTTGAAGGCGGAGGAGGGTGAGGGGGGGGGAGGCGGCCCCCCCCCCCCTCACCCTCCTCCGCCTTCAAACTTGGCCAGAGGGGCACCGAGGGGAAAAAAGCAGCGAGCGAGTCCCCGCTCAGCTGCCAGATAGTGAGCCACGGCGGGCGGGCGGGCGCAAGGGGAGGAGCCCAGGTGTCCCTTCCTGCCATATAGTGCGCCGCCCCTTTCCCCGCCCGCCCGCCCGCTGGCCGCGGTGGTGCTGGGGCTCCCGCCGCCGGCGCGGAGGGATGGACTGAAGCACAAAGGCGCGGGCCCGCTGAGGTAACGCTCCCGCGGCGCGGGGAGAGGAGCGGGAGGAGGAGAACGAGCGGGGAAGGGAGGGGGAATGCTCTTCTTTCCCGCCCAACGCGGGCGGTAACGGCCGCTGCGGGGCCCTGGCCCGACCGTTTGCCGCTGTCGGGGAAGGGGCGCGTGGAGGCCTGGAGCGCTTCCCTTTCCCTCCCGCCCCGGTTCTCTCCGCTGTCTCCCGGCTGCGGGGCCGCGGCTGCCGGAGGGCTCAGACGCTGGGGCGGGGCGGGGGAGACAGCGCCGTTGCCGTGGGGCTGAGGGGGAACTTCTCCGTGGGTGTACGGCAGCCCTCCGGCCGGCGGAGATGCTGCAGTGCCGCCTTTCTGCCTCAGCGCCGAGCTGGGAAGGACGGGGCTTTAAATAATGCGCCTCAGCTCGGCAGCTCTGCTAACCGAATAAAACCTTGCGAGTCTTGCTGGTAATCACGGACTGCCCTTGCCGCACCGCAAGGTTCTGGACTCCTGCGAGTTGCAGAAAACTTCTTAAAAATGTGTATTCTCTAGGCTCCCGCAGCCCGATGTGTTTCAGCAGGCGCGGCCCCACCTTTGCGGGCGAGGATGGTGCGGGGAGCGCAGGAGCGCGGTGCCCGAGCGCAGGCAGGCACAGGCGCTCTGGGCACGGCATTGCGTACCTGCCCGCCTGGCCAGCAGCTGCTCTGCGCCGCGCTCACGCAGCGCCCTGGTTTGTTCACAGCTGGGAGGGATGTTCTTGGTATGTCTCTGTTAGCGAGGGTGAAATTCGTCGTTACTGCCCTGAACTTTAGGCTCCAGAGATGAGGATTACGGTGGGGCCTCTTGGGAGTTTGTTCTTCAGGTCTGGTCTCACCCCCAGACAATATTCATCTCGCGTAAAAAGCTTATTTAGGAATTCAGAGCAGATTTATCCTTCGGTGTTCGTGCTGGACTCGGGGGAAGGCAGGGTCTGCACGGCTAAACAATGTGATTTGAGCAGGGAAGCCTTGGGCTGGCTCTGTAGGGAGCACGCCTCTAAAGGTACGACTGCCGCAGCTGGGCATGGAGGTGGGTTGCTGCTGTTGCTGTCTTCTCAGCATCGTTGTGTTACAGACACACAGGTTGAGGTTCAGTCTGCTGGTTTTCATTCATGGCTCCTGGACTTGGGGCTAGAGGTTAAGGATGTGATCCTAAGCAGAGGAAATACGTGTAGGATTATGCCTCATCTGTGTGGAGGAGTTAAGTTTTAAAACAAATAAATAGAACTAGTAGCAATGAATATCTGTTCAAAAAAAGATAATTGGCCAAGAGTTTTAAAAGCATGAATGTATGAAACTGCTGAATTACTAATTGTGTGGGGAAAAGCAAAATGAGCTTTGGTACCAGAGGAAGGAAGGTGATAAATGTGACCTCAGCCTTTAAGAAAGGGCTTTGGTGTACCTGGAGCAGTTTCAGGCTGTCTCGGCTGCCTCCTGGTCCAGTTGTGGTGACTGGAACAAAGCACAGGTGTGGCAGACTCATAGCTGGGGTGTGATCTGCTGGGAAGGAGCAGAGGTGGCTTCAGGGGTGAATGGCATAGTCTGGGGCAGTTCTGCTCATAGCTGGTTTGGCAGCAGTTCTGCAGTGAAAGACTCCCTTTCACCTCCCTGCCAGGGTTTGCTGGCACTTTTCTTGTACCAAGGAGCTGTGTGGCCCACACACCCTGTCATGCAAGTGGTCCGTCTGGGAACGGCGGGCAAGCTCCTCATTTGAGTCCCTTTGGTGGCACCCAGTACTTACCGGGAAAGGAGGTGTGAATGCTGGGAACGCTGTGGGCTCTCTGACTGTTACTGGACAAGCTCCTCAATGCTAATTTGAGTAAGCAGTGCATGTGCTCCTCAATGAAACAAAATGCTAATTGTGTGATTAATAGCAGATGTAGGTTTTAAATTCAGAAATGTTCATGTTAACACTTGTAGTAATACTTGTGTTATTTTTCAGAAGATGTTATTTATTTCTTGTGTTTAGCTTTTGCTGGGAGAATGTGAAGCCCTAAGCAGGGAGGAAAGGGTGTGCTATTTAGGGGCCGAGTGTTTAATGATTGAGGTTAGTGCATGATGATTAAGCCCGTCCTTAATTCTTGCCCAATAGATGGTGTGCTGCTATGCTTTGGGATATGTGAGGATTTAATGGTCTCTTGGTTAAATCAGTCATTATCCTTGACTCTTGCCTGAAGATTGAGGCAGCTGACATTTTTATTTAAGGAAATGATGGTTTTTGGGGTGATGCAGTTAGGTTGTTGTGTACACGGTCATCATCTAACCGAAAGAGGAGGACCCTCTTATGCCAGAGGCTTTGCAGCGCTTGTAGAGCAGGGGGACTTGAGCGATCTGGGTGTATGGGGATGGCAGTTTTGCCATCAGTCGTGAGGTGAACTGCAGCTCTTCTGTCGCCCCTTTGCTGGTATGAAATGAGCACCGGTTGTTCGTCAGGGCTGGGTGAACTGAGCTGGGTTGAGTGGAACTGTGCTGGAACTGTCCCTGTTGCATGTGATGTTAGAGGTGACATTGCACACGGGGCTGCCTGCTTTTGTTCAGACCAACTTGTTACAGGCCAAATGACCTCGGGTAAGATGCCATTTGTCACGAAAATCATCAGATATTAACATGCAAGAGACAAACAATGAAGAATGCTTTAAGACAGGCCAATGTTAGTTTGTTTCCTTTGGTAAGTGGAATGTTTTGCAGATCAAAAGCTGGAATTAAGGCAGGCAGAAGGCTGATAGTTTTTCCCTTGCTAAAATTACTGCTGGGAGTTAAAACTGTAACAAATGTCCTTGCCATTCAGTGAATGGTGTTGGAATGATAATGCTTAAAAAAAACAAACCAAAACAAACAACCCAACAATTTTAATATAGGATAATAACTTGTGTGACTTTGAGCTGGTGTATAAAGTTGCCTTTGCTAGCTTTTTTTATAACTGGGTAAGAAAAACTTTTCTTTAAAAAATGACCTGTAGCTTTAGCAGCTGTTGTAGCCTCTGGCTATTATTTCCGTTGTAAGTCAATTTTGCATCTTTGTAGTGCTGATGTTTCAAAAACTGAGTTGGTCATTGTTTTGGTATTGACTTAAAAGAATGCAATCTATATTATTTAACAACATTGCTTCCTGTTACATCACAGGCTGTTCTTTGAGCTATGTTTTGAAATACTGGCTGTGGTATGGGAGATGGTGGTGTGGCTTCTGCTAGGGTTCTTGAGGGGTAGTTGTCTTTTCTGTAGTGCTTTTTTGGCAGATGAGGAATAAAAGCTACTTGACCCTTAGGGAACATGCAGTAACTAACTCATTGTGTGCTAATGTTAGATCTGTTTGCCGCAGTCTATTCATCTTTCTATGTTAACTTTGAGTTACTTGGCATATGGGGAACACTGTTTCTTTTCCACTGTCAAGATAGCACAAGTCATTGTACATCACTGCAAATGAGATATTTGAGGTAGCTCTTTTAAAGATATCCTAGGAAGTACATGACTGTTTTGTGGATAATTTGTGGTCTGGATTATTAAGACAAACCAATTTTTAAAAACCTGGTGAGATAAGAAAGTATCTTTTGTTATGGTATGTTCTTAATCTAGGCTATCAGGAGGATGTGTCACTTCCAAATTATCCATAAACTGGAAAAAATCCTTACTACTGAAAAGCTGAGATTTTCGTTGCATTCATTGAAAAGTTAGTGAAAGAAGGTTTGAGAGCTTCAGAGCTCAGTACGAGGGTGATGGCTCTCCCCAGGCTTTGCAGTTTGGTAACTGTGATGATGTGATGTAGATACCTATTTAGGACTCTCTGAGCCTATTAAACATAGTATGTGTCTTATGGTAGTGTCAGTTCTGCTTGACAAAGATGCAGTGAGCTGTTAGAGTGCCAATAGGGGAGATATTATAATAGCCTCCTTCCTTATTCCAGTCTCTTAAATGTTCTGGTCTTGGCTAGGAAGAAACTTCATGCCTTGTGGTGTTTAATGTGCTAAAACCCTAGTGACATCAAAGCAGCAGGTAGTATTGGTGTGAGTTAGCAGGTTGAGGTGAAGATCAGTAAATTGCAGATGGGTGTGAGAGCTCCAGCTTGCTTTGTAGATTTTCCGTGTTGCGTTTTCTCTGACCTGCAGCAGCAAACAGCTGGTAAATCCCTTCTCCCTTGTGCAGTCAGAACCTCCTGAAGTTACTTTTCCGGCTGAAGTATGTGGCAATCTGGGGTACTGCGGAGTTGATGGCAGCCTGCTGCTGCTCTTATTGTCGCTGTGCTGCCCTGAACGAGTCCCTAGCACAGTGCTGGTGTTAATAGGAGCTGGCACAGCAGCCAAGAGCTGAGCTGTCTGCTGTGTTGGCCAAAGGGAGGGAACTGTTGAATTCCTTTGAAAAATCTGTGCTGCTTGTCATCTTCTATACCTGTAATAATTGGTCTCAATTTTTTATTGTTGTGTGCATATAATTAAATGATGTGGGTTTGTTGGTTTTCTTTTTGAAAACAAGCATTCCTGTGTATATCATCCATAATTACTACACTAAATATTTACCCTCCAAAATGTGGACTAGCTTTTGTTGAAGAAATACTTTTTAGACAGCTCTAGAAGTCTTGACAGAATGCAGTGGGAGTGATTTGGTACTGAAGTTGTCTGTGTTATTCAAATCATTTCTTGATCAATAACAATTGTAAGTTGACTGTGTTCAAAGAGATTGCTGTTATTGATGTAAGTTGTTTTATATAATCCAGTGTCTCAGTACTTCCTTAGCTACTCATATGACACTTTAGTCTTTATGGATTTATATATAAAAGAAATCTGTATTTGTAAAGAGCATCAGCAAGGTACAAAGTCGAGTATTTGAAAGTTGGGTAGTGCTTTCCAAAGAAAATACTCCTGATTTTAAAATGACAATTAATCTCTGACACTAGAAAGTGTATTTATGATCCTTTGTGACAGGAAGAGTAGAATTGCTTTGGCTCAGATGATTCAGATCTAGAAGACACTTAGCAGAAGCAACCATCTCCCTAATGTAGGGGGGAAAAAAAGGTGAAATTGAGAATAGGATTTTGAGACGGAAACAGTGGACAATACTAGGCAGTGCATCCAGCTCTGTCTAGAACTGAATACAATGATACAGAAGTAGTGACCTCACAAGTACTTTAGTGTTTTCCTGACCATTTTTAGGACTGCTAATGAGTTGTGCAACAATTTCTCTAGGCTCCTGGTCAATACTAAAATAGGAGTAAAATATCATTTAAGCCTGCTCTCTTTTAATATACCAATTACACCTACACACCAGAAAACCTGCTGTGTTTGCTGTGTATCCTAAACCACTGAAATCAAGTAAAAATTTCCTTCATAGAACATACAAACTCTGTTTAGAGATTGCATGATGTATTAGCTGGTGAAGGGCGAGAATGAGCAATCCCTTATGGTTGTTTTCAGCTGTATTATCCGAAATATCTATGATGGTGCTGAAGTTTAGGGCACAAGAAGCAGTGTATAAAATCAATACCTGGCACTCCCATGTTAACTGACTACAACAGGAGCCCTTCTGATGTAGTATTACTGCCGTAATAAATAACTAGCCAAGCAGATACATCTGATTAAATTGTGGTAGTGCCCACAATATGCCCGTCATCCTGTTGCAGATCCTGATCGCATATGAAGTGTTGTATGAAAGACACATTTAACTAGCAATTGTCTTCATACTGTTCACAATTAATCTGTCAAATTTCTGGCTTTCAGTAGCAGCTGTTTTTAAATGCCTGTTTGTCTAAAAGCATCCACAAAGGAAAAAATCTTCTGGTGATACAGAACTTTTTTGAAGGGGTAGAAAGCAGGAGATGTTCGTGATCTTTAAGTCATTTACTAAACGGAAGCTGTTGTCTCTTGGGACAAACTGTGTATTTTCATGCCAAAGGTTGTGTCAGTTTCTTATTCCTAAAGTTACGGTTGTGAAAGAATCTGTGAGTATGTGTTGAATTTTATTCTTTTTTCTTTTTCCATTCCCATGAATTGATATAATACTGAATATAAATCAGATTTCTTATTGATGTGCTGGTTGTTACGGATTGACTATGCAGAGCTATTTGTCTTTGACACGTAGCTGACTTGCATTCAAAGGACACGTGCGTGTTCTGTATTAAATGGCTTAAGGACTGGAGTGGCACAGTTGGAGAGCTTGGCAGATACCTCTGTGTGTGCATGATTTGGAACAAAAGCCCCCATCTTCTAAGACAAAGTGTCCAAAGTGCATTGCTCAGTCAAATTTTCATAAATATTTTTATTGCGAAGAGAGAATTCTGAGCAGCTGAGGAAGAAAAATGAAGTTGTGATACGTGCTTTAATAATGGCTAGTACAATGTTTTGTAAAGCAAAGTATGCCTGTAACCAGCAAAGCCCTCTTTATATGTTTGATTTGTTTCTTATCAACCTGATCAAAATCATCGTTCCGGTGTTGAGTGAAAAACAAGAATGTACAAAGGAACTTGCATTCATTGAACATGGAAATCTGTGGGAGCTGAAAAGAAATTTTAAAAACTCCAAACCACACCAGATCCATTGGCCTGGCAGTCAGGTTCCCTTTACTTTTTTATACTCTTGTTTCAAATTTTGTTTAAATAGCTCTGCAGTGTGAAGGGATTGAATACATCTGTGTAGTGCTAGCGTGAGCGAGTCTGTACTCAAAAATAGGTTAGTTTAAAAAACCCAATAATCCTGAAATGAATCCAGGCACCTTCCTAGTTAAAATATATCAAATAACATAAAGCACATGAACTCAAGACAACTTGGTTTAACTCTATAAAACATTTAAACTGTAAAACATCAGGAGGGTTTTTTAATAGGTGCCTGGATAATTTGCCTTTAGGTGGCAGAGGGGCAGCATGAGTTCCCTTTTCACATCAAATGTTTGCTTGTGGGCCAAGCACTTGGGGAAGAACTGAAATACTGTTTCCTCTTTAAATGGTTGTTGCATATGCGTTATGTTCTTTGTGTGTGTTTGCTCAAGCTTGGGTGTTTTTAAACAGCAGTGTCCCCAGTTTTACAAGGCCTCAGACAAGTCCTGTTAATGGGTTAAATTTC
This sequence comes from Todiramphus chloris collaris, assembly GCA_025345505.1. Classification (NCBI taxonomy): domain Eukaryota; kingdom Metazoa; phylum Chordata; class Aves; order Coraciiformes; family Alcedinidae; genus Todiramphus; species Todiramphus chloris. Next base: position 4,521,766 of record JANVCC010000077.1, read on the forward strand.
AAACCCTGTGTAGTTCTCAAGCACGATGCCATTCAAAATGGGGTTTGTTTTTCGTTTTTACAGTCTGATCAGCAGAAAACATTCTTTCTCTTGCCGTTCCTAATCTGTGTTGTCGCATGTCAGTGCCTCTAAACAAACTGTGTGACTTTTAATGTACTGCCAGGTGAGATCCTGTGTCCTTCAGAATATATTAAACCTGAAAATCTCCAGTTGCCTGGATCAAGAGACCGTCTCTTCATCAATGGACCCAAAGTGGCCAGTGGAGACTGTTAAGTGCAGTGGGATGTCTTCTATACCAGAGAACTGCCCTTCAGCAAGGGGAGGTCAACATTTCAGTCCTGTGCTTTGAGAAATTTTTGCTTAGTTTTGAAGATTGCCAAATCTCTCCTCAGTTGGCAAACGCTTACTACATGACAGAACAAGAGAGACAGATCTCCTGCATTTCCACTCGGGAGGCAGGAGCTCTTCTGCAAGGGGAACAGGAGTTCAAGCTCACCCAGTGCTTCCAGTGCCACCAGCATTGTCTGTCCAGTCTTTTCCTATAGGCGGAAAACCAGACTGTTTAGCCCATGTGTGCCTGCAGAGCAATGTGCACATGGGCAGCCCTTTTAAAGAACCTCAGTTGCTGGGTAGCACTTGTCGCTAAGTTTGGGTCTGTGAACTGTTTCAGAGGAACCTGCAAGGCAGAACGAAGTGTATTAGTATTTGTCTTAAGAGATCCTGTCTCTCTGATGGAAAAATTCTGTTTCCTTGTTGAAAAGGGTTGAAATCATCTCCTTCCTTGGGAGAAAAAAAAATAGTAAAAAGTATTTTAAAATCAAATGTATCGCTTCCTTTCCTGTAAGTGTTGCCTAGAGTGTTACATAAGACTTACTGTATGTGCAATATTGACTAAAGAATTAACTAATGGTGGGAGTAAGACTAACAATGTCATATCTATAACCCGGCTTAGCCTTTAAGAGGAAAAAATAGCTTGAGGTATACTGTGTAACACTAGTGCCTGGCTACTATCAAACATGCTGCAAATGTATAGTAACAGGTATTGTCTGCAGTAAATGTTTCTCTGTAGTAGAAACGTGGTGGTGTTGCTGTTCCCAAGGGGTAAGTTGAATTACATTAGTACTGAGGCTGAGCTAGCAGAGCTTTGCTTACAGTGTACATACAGACAAGACGGTTCTACAGAGAGGTGACCTTTGCTGTGTTTTGGTTTCAGATTTCACAGGGACCCATTTCAAAGTTTTTTAGCTTCAGTCCACACCCTGCTGGTAGTTAGCTATAAAACTCTCTTTGAAGAAACAGGTTTTTTTTGATGTGTGGTTTTTCATTTTTTGGGGTTTTTTAAGTCTCTCCTTTATTGCTTTATGAAGTTAAATAAAGGATGTTTGTTTACTCCTTTTGTAATATACATTGCTGCCACTGTTACTTTTCAATATAACTGGTAGTTCAAAGATGAAATTAAATCTATGGGATTAGCAGTTACCATGTGCAAATGCCCAGTGTAAGCAATTGTTTTTTATGACTCTTCTGTTTATTAGTTAACTTGAAGAATGTGTACTAGCATATATTTGTGCTGGGGAAACTATTATGGTTGATGTGGAATAATGGAGTTTACTCCTTCCAAGGTTATTCCACCCTCTTTGTAAACTTTTTTGGTTTCTTGCTCTCCAAAACCAGTTTAAAGAAACAAATTAAAGCCCTGTAATCCTATTTAAAAACCCAGTCAAATAAAAAGTCTGCATGTCACTGTTCCAATAAATATAATCACCTCTTTAACACACTCACTCCTCCTTAGGACGCTGATTTCCACCTGATTAAAATATTTGGGTTGTATGTTACAACCAAGCTAAAGGGGATATCCTGTTCTTCTCTTCTGGGCATGTGGTCCTGCCTTATCCAGTCTTGCATAAGCCCCAGTGAGCACCACAGTGGGTGCAAGGGGTCAAAGGCAGCAGGGGGAACCTGTGGGGAAAGGGCAATAGGGAGATGGGGAAACTGTCAGCACTGAGCTTCAGGTTGACTCCAGCCCCTTAATCCTTCAGCGGTGACAGCTCTGCAGGCTCCTGCTCCCAGTACTGTGAGGGAATGTGAAAATAGAAGTGAAAGGTGTGTTTGAGTTGAGCTTTCTGCAAGGAGACTTGTTTGTAGGAAAGTAAGAATGAAAAAAACATTTCTCTAGGTTTTTAGATATGATGTGGCAACCACTAGATTATGAAGTTCCCCCTACCTTCCCAATACCCTCAGGATCTGGAGGGGAGCAAATTATGTTTAAAGGGAGACACTATGGGATAAATGTAATGTTTTAGAGAAACTATGTAGACTTCAAAGTTATTTTAATTAACATAATATCAACATGCTGGGCTGAGCTGCCCTTTGGCTCCCATGTCACACACTTGTATCCCAGCTCCATGAGGCTCCCAGTGGGTGACAGTCCTGGGTGGTGTAAGAGATGTTGAGTGCTTGAGGTTGCTTTCTGTAACAGCCTTGCCTTCTTTCCAGAACTTGTAGTGTATGTGCACAGCACAAGATGTACAACTGTATTTTCCATTGTCAAATAAAAAGGTTTTTACTATTGAACAGTGTGTACCATTGTTCTTATTTTTTTAGGCCTGTTTCATAGCTACATTTAAGAAATTGAAGCTAAATATTGTCATGGGAAAACTGCATTGAGTCAGGTAGACCACAGTGCCCATAAGTTAAGGAACATATAGAACAAATCACTTCTTTGAGAGGAGAGGACGGGGTTGTGCTCAGTTCTAGTAATGAACTTGTATATATGTTTACAAGACAACTGTATATATAAAGAAGAATTGCACTGAGGAAAATGTATAAAAGTTGTTTAGCATAGCTCAGTCTGCCTCCCAAACATTGTGTAACTATAACTTGCACTCTTATGTGCCTTTGAAACTGGTATTGCCTCTCTCCTCCTTCCATTCAGGTTCTCATCAGTTAAATGATGTGTAAGAATACCTAGTGTTGCTACCAACACGTTTGGCATAAGAATTGTTTTTAGAAGTGTAATGCTGAGTTTCAAACAGCAGAAAGCTGTTTGGTGTTCAAGCTGACTGAAATTGTTCCAGCTAGTCTCTGTGCAGGTGGTGAATGCTAAAACTTCCCAGAGTGAATAGCTGTCCTGCAGATAGCATGTCATGGTCTGCAGTGCTGGTCACTCACAGCTTTTCCCTGGACTTCTCCCTTTTTCCTTTTTTTCCTAACCCAAATAAACCATCGCCTTCAAAAGTTTGTGTTTTCATTGTTTGATGTGATATGCAGGCTGCAGTGTAGATACTTAAGGAGTCTTATCAAAGTAATACTGGCTCAGTCAGAGTAAAGATGCTTTAGTTAAATAGACTATGGCTGTGTTTAAAAATAACAGCTCTGGCTGTGTCAGCACGTTGGACGACCTGATACTGACTTCAACAGATAGGGCCTCTGAAAATTATTTTGTCTGTTGCATATATTGCCCCTAGTTTGAACTTTTTCTGCTGTTCGTAGCATTTTGGTGTTAGATGATCCAAAACAGAACCCTTGAATCTTAAATGTACTGACCCAAATGGCTTCAGAGAGAGCTCATACTGGGCACCTTTTACATGCATGAAGAGGTGCAGCAGCACTTGTGTTCTTGTTTGGATCATCAAAACAGCGGTGTCTGGGGTTGTGTGCAAACACAGTCCTCATCTAACATGAGTTCTGGTTTCTCAGTATTTGGTTTCTGTAGGAAAGGGGTGGGGTGTGTGTACTCCACCAGCCCCAGGTCTGCCGGTGTGTGACTGCTGTGCTTGCACACATGAAGGCTGTTGCCTTCTCATAATATAGTAAAGTGTGTAGAGAAACTTGTTGGTAACTTCCCTGTAATTGTCTCATCTCACCCCAGCCTTGGTTTGGCTCTGTTTCTGCATTTCTGAAGATTCCTTTCAAACACATATATTCTTACAAAGTCTTGGTTAATGAAGCAAAATAAAAAGGTAAAACTTCTTGGAAACACTACGCGTATCTGATGTTTGTTCCATTTCTTACAGTACTTGTTCTATGTGGGTTTTCTGTCCTTTATTGTTTCTTGGCAAGGGATACAGTTATATGCTCTTGTACCAAGAGGAAGGGCATTAAGCTCAGTCATAAAAAGATGATTTATTATCAAATGTAGTTTTTAATTTTGTTCACTGGAATATTTTTTAAACTCTAACCATGCCCAGATTATTGGCTTCATTCATATGGTTGTTGTATCAAGTTTGGATGCTGTCTTTGTTAAATTATGGTTCCTGAGGGTGTTCTGTTACAGACGTTTCTTCAGAGAGGGGAAACTGGGGTATAATGCAGAGGATCCACGGACCGGACATAATGATTCTATACAGCTGAAACAAACAATGTCAGATTTGGCTGATGTTGGATTTTCCATCAAACTTTTTTTGTTGGCGCTTGTTCATTTTGCTTTAAGCAGAGTTTCAAACTGAGGCAGCTTGAGTGCCTGGAGTAACTGAAAGACCAATAGCAGACAATTTGGGCAGTATTTTTAATCTCTGTACCCGAACTTCATGCAATTATCCTCAAATTTTGGCTTACTCAGGAAGTCTCCTTGATTCAAATGCCATTAGAGCAGTCAATTCAATGAAAGACATCCAGATTCACTGAAAGGACTACAACTGAAGCCAGTATAATAGACCTGGCTGTGCCTGGGGTTCCTGAAACCTTGTTCCAAGCGTTCAGCTCGTGTTTGGTAAGAGGCAGTGCTGCTTTCTGGCACAGTGAGTAGCTAACCTTTGTTGCTGTTGCCTCTGACTTGCTGCAACTGTCTACTAGCTGTTAATTGTATCTTTCACCTTCTACTACAGTGATAATTATTAATTGTAATATGCTAAAATAAGTGTAGAATAATCAAAATGTACTTAAGGATGCAAGCAAATTTACCAAGAGATTCTATAAATAAATGACTGTGCGTCTTGGCCAGAAATAGTGTGAAGCAAGAAGGCAGAGTGTGTTGGCGGTTTTCTCCCTTTCTGATGCTGAACACTGCCAGAAGAGGAATGATGCTGATTCCATTTCTTACTGCCTTAGCTATGCCAGAACATTTCCAGAGTAGAGAGTGTGCAGTACCACAATTCACAGCAGATTTACAGCAGATACTTCTCGAAGAGAAAAGAGGCAGAAAAATAGTATTAGCTTTGACACTTCCAAACTAATGGATATACCATATTAAGGCTGCTGATGGCAAAACTGTTGCCATCATTTTACTGTTGTTTTAATTATTTTAGAATGTTTGGTGTGTATCCCCCCCTGCCTTGTTATTCTCAGTACCTTCTGTGTCTTTGTGCTTTGTTAAAACCGACTGCAACAATTGAATCTTACTCAAAACACAAAACTGTTTCCTCTCTATTTCCACACATGCTCTTCAACCTCCCTTGTCCACTTCTGTATTCACAGAAATCTAGGAAGAGGAGAAACTTGCATAATGCTGTTTTTTCTTTTTCAGGTTCAACTTAATAACTTTAACTCTTTTTCTACTTCTCTGTCTTTCATACCCATATTAGAAGCCACTTGGGTAAAAACCCAAGCCCTTAGAGTGGCTAATTAATACATTGGAAGATGAAAGCTGTATTACTCATGGAGAAAAAGCTGTTTGTTAAGTTTTACCAGAATGCACTGTGCTAATGCACTGCAAGTGCTAATCTCGAGTCACAAACACAACATTTTTAGGCCTTTTGTTTGTACGATGGGATTCTGCTTGATGAAATAAGATAGAAGGGGTAAAACTGCATATTGCCCCAAGGATAAACTTTTGGAAATACTTCTGTGGATTGCAGCAACCGGTATTACATAAGAAGGGAAAAAAGTTTGCCCTGAAGTGCCTAAATTATTAAAGCATTTGTAAAAGTACGATTTGTCCATCTAGAAATTTACTGCAATGTCCCCTTCTGGCCAGGGGCAAAACGAGTATGGATGCATTATAAAAATCATAGTTATCTACGGGAGCCTGTGTATTTTGAGGGTTTCAAGCTTGTATAACTTGGTGTGAAAAACACAAATGATTACAGCTGATATCTTCAAATAATTTATCTTGCAGTTACGTGAAATTAAGTTTCCTGAGAGGTCTGAGTGACAGTATTTAGTGTAAGAGGATCTGATCTTCTAGTTGTTTGTTCTTTATAGCAAACTGAACTAGCACAGACTTGACCAGAAGTGTGCAACTGTGCAGCTTTCTGATTAATTGGAATGCTCTTCGGAGTATTCGATAGATCAAAGAGGGGTTATAAAAGCAGCAAAGTAGAACTGTCTTGGTTGTGAGACTCAGTGTTTTCCATGTAGCAGCATCTCATGGGGGTGAGTTTGCACTGGACTTGGATAAAGAGCTGCTGAATGTCTCTTGAGCCACAGCATCTCTTTGGCTTGGCCTGTAAAGAAGCGGAAGGGCAGGAGGTGTTAGCACTCCGCAGCTCGGACAGCTGGGGTTTTCCCCTTAATCACATTCCAGCTTTGAATTGCTCTTTGGAGAACTCTCTGTGGATGCCGGAAGCCTTAAAACAAGGCAAGCTCAGCTCTGGCTCGGCTGGCTAATTAAGGTACCCCAGTAGAGCAGTGAATAGCACATTTAGGTGGTTATGCCTGCATACAAATTCTTTGTAGAGTGAGGCCTGGATCCGTGGGTCCTCTCGGCTCTGTGCAGATAACACCCAGGTAACAATTCTCTAGTTCTCAGTTCATTATTCAGATAGCTGTTGTATTTAAATATGCCATCTGCATATTGGCTTAACCTCTGGAAATAATTGGGCTGTGAGGTTTTTTTTTTTTAAAAAGAACTCTTTAATACAAGCTGTGTAGATCCCGCAGTATGTTGTCTTTCTCCTTTTAAGATACTTTTCCCGTACTGATGAGACAGCTGCTGGTGTTCACATCTCTGGGGGACAGTGAAATCCCTCATGTGAATTAATTGGCACCTAGCAAATGAGTGAAGGTTTTGCCATGGATTTATTAATGTGTTCAGAAACCACTTGTGTGTTTTGAGGTTTCAAGCAGTTCAGTTTTTGTTTTCCTTCTTACAAAAACAAACGCACACACATCCTCATTGGTTTCTCCTATGCCCCCATCCATGGGTAGATTTCAGAATTGGTCAAATCAAAATATTCTCACATTGGGGGTTCTTCTGTGCTTGAAGAAAAAGCTTTGCTAGCAAGGATTCTGTTATAAATAGTAGGTAAGTGCAGCAACCCAGCAGGGCCCTTCTTTTTAAGTGAGGCTGTAGCAGTTGAAGTTTGGAAGTAACCTTTCGGCACTGTGTAGACAGAGTGCACGTGGGCAGAGCTGCTCACCTGCATCACCTACGCTAACCAATGCAGCTGCTGGAAATGCTTGGGTGAGAGCAAAACTGTGCCTTGATTCTTCCACGCTCCAGTAGCCTCTCTTGCTGAAATAACCTTTTCCTCATGGAGCAGAAACAAGCACTTTGCTCACCTCTGGGCTCAGCTTGTCTCGTTTACCTTCCTCCCCGAAGTTTCCTCTCTGCACAGGCTGTTAGATGTAACCACGTTTCAAATCAGTCTGATTCTACCACCACAGACAGTGTTTACACAACTATATGTATTTTGTTTTAATCCTTGTGAAAATGGTGCTGAGTTCAGATGTAATGGATGTTTAAGGTTCTTTTTAAAGGTTGCTTGGGACATATTAAATAGTTGAAAAGATCCACTTGTGCCATCTCCCTGCCTCCAGAAGCAAATACATTGATGTACTTCTTGATTAGAAGGTGGTGGTTTACAAGAGGATTTTAAAATTGAAGCTCTGTTCACATCAGCTGACACTGTGTTTCTTAGGTGAAAATAGGACTTTTCCCTGCTTATTTTTATTCTTCAACTTTTTCATCATTTTATATGACCTTCTTAATGTCTTGTTTGGAAAAGATAATCTAGATCATAATCAAATACTTGAGCTTTAATAATAAATGTGGGTGCTCATAAGTGGCAATGTCCTCTGAAAGGCTTATTTAGTTTTATTTTTCAAAGGTTTAATCAAAAAGATAATTTGGGGAAGGGGGTTCTTTTCAACTGTTGATTTTAACTGATGTTACTTGTAGTTAACTACCCTAGTTTCAAGTACTTTAATTCCTTCAATAAATATGTTGCCAAGGCAATAACCTCAGTAACTGTGAACCATTGGGTGTTTTTACTTTTTAATTTTATATGAACATCAATGCAAAGTGGGAGTAAAATGATTATAGGTAGAGAGAATTTGTCTTAAGTTCTTATTCATATGAATAGAGAATATAATGTTTATCTGACCTAGCTGAGGAGTGTGCTTGTTAAGATGTCTGTTCTTAAATACTTCAGTATCTGGGTATCAAATATGGTGGAAATCTTCTAGGTTTAGATGTGGCATGGTGCAGCCGGTCTTTCTGTGCTGTTTCTATCCCCTTTGGAAAAGTGAGTTTTACTGGTGCTTCTTGAGAAGCTGATAGGATTTTATAAATTAGCAAACGTGAAAGAACAAGAGTTTTTATTCAGATTTTACTAATACAATACTGAATTGAAAACTGAGTTCTATTCATTTTATTGATTGATTGGAGTTTAATAAAAATACCTTTTATGTTCCAGGCAATGCTACAGCACACAAATTAAATCTTTGCCGTGTAAATGAGTTACCTTACTGAGAACTCTATATATTAGTAAGAGATTTTAAGGATGTTTTAGTGATCAAAAACTTGGGTATGTATCAGTTTGTTGTTTGCTTGTTTTTTCAAAACACTAAAATTAATTGATTAAAGAGTCCAAAGCTTCCTGAGTCCTGCAAGCAGAGTTGTATTTTTGTACTTGGGAAATCGAATTACATGTAAGGTGCAGTCCTAGGTGCAGTATGGCTTGTAGTAAAGAAGCTGAGTCTGGTCCTAGTTCTAACCTGCAGAGTTACTTTCTCACAGCCAACATAGCAATAAGCTGCTACAAAGCGGTGTTTCCTCAGTAACATGCTCAGGTTTTCTTTGACAAGGGAATACTTGAATTATTTTTGTGGTGGATGTGTGAAAGGGGAGGGTGTGCAACTTTTTGAGTTCTAGGGAACATTGTTTTTGTGAGTTAAAAGACTTAGAGAAAACATAGAGGATGAGTGAAATGATTGTACATAGAATTTTTCCTTAAACATTGGGTTGCAGATGCAGGCCACATCTGTAATCATGTTTTTAGAAATGAGTCCATACTAAATAGATTCTCTGCCAACAGCATCTGGTTGCACTTTATCTACATGTTTTCTTTCATAAAGAAAGCAAACCATATGCCATAAACCCAGTCAGATAAAAATGATTGTTTATAATACTTTGTTTATTTATATAGCACCACGAGATGAAATACATCTTCATCTGAAAAAAACTTACAGCGGATTAAAAAGGTGAGCAGATGACATCTGCATTTCCAGATGGTTGGTCAGGGGGTACTGCGTAGTGTGGTTAATAAGCCCTTCTTAAAGGAATATAAAATTAGTTGCTGAAATGCTATTTGAATGGGGGCTAATAATTCCAGGTGCCTTCACGGGTAGTGTCCCACATCCTGTGGCAGCCCTGCAGTGCTGGTAGTGCTCCTGAAGAGCACGGTCTCAGAAGGAGCAAGGCTGTGCAGTGATAAACCTTCACAGACACACACCTTTTTAAGACTGGTAGCAAACTCTGATACTGCTCCCTGCTATGAGTAAAAATTTGGGAGCAATGATTTGCTTTTAATAGAATAGACTACGTAGCAGTTGTGCACATGAATCAGTCAGATTCAGCAAGTTGATCTTAACTGAACTCTTTAAAGTGGCTTCTTGGCTTACAAAATGAGCTGTCTCTGGGGCTCGTGAAGAGGTCCAGCCTGGATTCACCTTACGGCGTTCAAAGGTTCAACTTGGGAAACAGCTGAAAGATAAGAATTGGAGATACCTTGCAGACATCAGAGGCATGTCCTCCTGTAATAAAAAGAGTATTGGGGCTGCGATGCCCTCGGAGCAGAGGCAGCTATGCAGTGGGCTCTCAGCTGTTGTAATCATAAACAGATCTCTTCAGCACATGCCTGCCGTGGTGTTTAAGGGTATCAGCCGAGATTTTACCACATGAAAGTTGGGCTGCTTGCAGCTGTGGAAAAAGCTATAGGTGAAGCAGTACTTAACTGAGCATGTATGGTACTATACTCCTGATTTTGAGCTATTTGGAAGGAGCAATTTCCACATAGGCCAGCAGACATTTATTTCAGAAATAGCTGCTTCTGTCAAAAACTTGATGGGAGCTTTTGTGTCCTGCAAGACCTTGTGTGTTGGCGATGGACGTACTGGGGAGGAAGGTTAATGTCATCTACTGTAGGTTTTGTTTCCTCCCTTAACCTCTGATCAAATGTGTACAAGGAAAGGGTGTGTTGACAGTTTGTATCTAGGTAAAATATCCTTTTGTGGTTAACAGTCTCATCCGAGATCCAAGCTGTCTATAAGTTTGGATTTTTAAGGTGAGCATTCATACATTAAAGTTGCTTAGAATATGCAGTATTCAACAAGCAAGACTTTCTTTGACTCCTTCCATTTCAACCGATTAGCTTATCTGTTAACAGCATAGCCTTTTTTCTTTTCTTTTTTTTTTGACTCAGCCATGAGAATGGCAGTGGCTTAGAACAGATTTTTGTTGCAATACCAGAACAAACCAGGAATTTAAATACTGTGACTATTAGACCTTTTAAAATTAGGCATCCTAATTAAGAGCTAAACATGACTTAATTACTTAATGTAATTAACAGAATACCTATTACCTTTTTAGTTGCTAAGCTAAAGGGTTTTTAGCTGAGCACAAGCTTTTGCTGTGACCCTTTAAAGGCTTTTGGGACTCTATCCAGCTGGCAGCTTGGCACTACTGAACAGATGTGACTGGTCTCTAGAGATCTGATCTGTACTGCTGGCTTTATTAATTCCTGACATTCGTATTGATCTGTGGGTCAACACAGAAATAAAGAGTCTCACGTGGAAGTGGCATCATTGTTGGTCCTGTTGGTCTTTTCCTGATTGATAAGTTCAAGATTTTTTTTGGTAGGTCTTATATTAGTCTCAGCAGCTCTTATTTGTTGTTTGTATTCGTGCATATTTTACAGTTTCTTGGCTTTGTGCTCTGTTCTTGGTGATTCATAGAGCAACAAACTGCACAGAAATCATGCTCTCAGCCCTAGGGAAGACCTCTCCAGATAATTCTGAACACTGCTTGTTCACGGGAAGCAAGTGGGCGTGCTGGAGAAGCATTCAAGTTTCCTGAAAGTGCTCATGATTACTGTGGAGCTGCTTTGCACCTCTCTTCTGAGAAGAGTTCTTCACTTCTTCCAAAGATTACTTAATGAGTAAAATAAGTTTTGAAGTTGAGAGGAAGTGCATTTTCCTGTACAGACAGATGGTATTGAAAAAAACCAATTGAAGAATTGTCTTGATGGGACTGGAGTTTGAATTGTCCTGGAATCTAATTTATATCTGCAAAAGGCAAGCTGTAGTAAGTTGGGATTAGTATAACAAGAAACTCAAATCACGAGTGACAGGTTTTTCTCATAAGTCTCGTGAGAGTCATAGTCAAATGCACTATGTTTGGGAAGTCTTTGTGGGCCACCCATTAATGTATTATTATCAAAGTACTGAATTGATGATTCATTTATTTTTTAATTAAAAAAAAAAAAAGTTTATCAAACCAAAGAGGAAACTTGATTTAGGAGATTATGAATAAGAACAGTAAGACAGAAGTTGGTATGTTGGAGACACTGATCACAGGCAGTTCCAGATGGTGTCTGAAGGTTATCAGTGGAGGATGCCAGCGGGCCATGAATTTCCATCTTCAGCCACACTGGCACAAATAACCATGCAAATTACTGCAGGAAAGGCACTGCACTAAGACATGTTACTGACCTCAGCCCAAGAAATGTACAGCACTAGCCAATTCTGGGTATAATTTAGGGAAAACATTTATTTACATACTTATTGAAAACAAATGTTTGGGATGTTTTTGTGAGTATGTTAAAGTCTCTTTAAAAAAAAAATAAATTAAGAAATCCTGAGCTGTAATTATAACAGCTGATTGTTTATTCCAGTCCTTGGTCTCTGAGGCTGTGCTTTGATAATTTCTCCAAGGGAAGCACTTGCTGGTCAGAAAGTGGATTGAGACTGAGACCACCCAATAGTCACTGAATAGTGGTCCTGGCAATATGTATGTTTTCGTTTAGTGTAAACATTTTGAACTTAATGACTTCCTGTTTCTAAGGATGAGAATAATCTTGCTTAAAAAAGGAGGAGGAATATTAAAACAGGAAACTTGAGTCCATGACTGCGCTTTGCCAGTAAGCCTATAGGTTGATGCAAACTCAGGAGAGAGTTCATGAGATGTTATGATACTACAACTTGCAATTCCTAAGGTGTTTGTCAATCCATTAGGGTTGTGTTCATACAAAGCCCCGAACTGGTGGATTTTGGCAAACAGAAACGGAACAAGCTATTACATTCAGCAAACTCTTGTTGCAAATGAGGGAGGAGAGGATGGCCAGGAAGACAGTGAATGGAGAATACAGATGGTGTGTTAAGTAGTGTCTTGACTTAATACAGTGTTACACCGGATAGGATTTCCGCTTAACTAGGTAATGAGTCTCTTGTTTACATTTCCAAACCCAGCCTTAATGGGCAACTACTACTATAGAAGAGTAAAAAGAAAAGCTTGGATGAATCCAACTGCTGAATCTTTTAATGTTTCAAGTCCAATCTTGAGATTTTACATTGAAGGTGTCAATTCTATTCTATCTATGCCCTTTTTTTGTGTGTAACTGGATTTGGTATACCAGTTCTCAACGTGGCAGTGGTGTAGAAGCAGGATATAGAAGTGACTGTGTTGTTTTAGTTGAACAGTTTTAGCAGTGGAGGTGAGTTGCAAAAAATTTTCACAAAATCTTATGCCTCTCTAGTACTGTTTTATTTTAGACATGCACTTGGATTGATTCTGCTGGCCTTCAACATAAATCTCTTGTAGTCTTGCATCACTACTTTATGTAGCACTTTGATCAGCATGTTTTCTTCCTTATAGAAAGAGGAAAAAAAAAACGAACTTTTTTTTTTGGTTGAAGAGATCAGTGTCTACAGTAAATGCTCTTAGCCAAAGCTGTGGATCTTGTTGGAAAGGCAGCTACTGAGAGGTGAGGAGGGGAGTGGAATGGTTTCATTTAACTTTGTAAGAGTTGGGAGGGGGAAATTGAAATCGAGTTAAGTCTCATCCTTCCTTTCTTGTGGGAGGAACATGTAAAACTAAATAGTATCCCTTTTGCATGGCAGTAATTTACATTTGTACTAATCTAACTTGCACTTGACTATCGCTTCAACTTACGGTTTTGAAGGAAGAAAAATAGTCCCCTCCCAAAAGGGCCTTACTGGAAGTATGCTGGAGGAGCATGTGGATGTGAGTCAGTTTGACCAAGTTGCAAATAATGTTCTATCTCAACTGAGGAGAAAAAAAACCCACAAAAAACCACAAACAAACAAAAATTAAACAAACAGCAAAAAAACCCCACAAACAAACAAAAAAGAACATCAAAACAACGGAAAAACCAAACAAAAAAACCCCAACAAACAAAACCCTTTATGTCTGAAAGGGAAAGAAACGTTAACTGGTCATGTTCTTATATCCTGATAATTTCTATTTTCAAGGGATCTTGACTTGTGTAATGTGAAATGAAGTATCTTCCAGACTGGAAACATTTTGCTACCAAAAGCAAAAGAAAATTCGTATAAGGTAAGCTAAGCGTGTAATCTTCTGAAGCTTTGCACAGTCCATACATTCAGCAAAGCAGGGATTTGTCTTCTGAATCTAAGTAAATCTGGGTATTGCTCTTGTTTACATCTTCTGTAAACTAACTAGAACACTTATGTATAGTTTTAATTGTCTTTTTTATTATTATTATTTTCCCTTTTGGAAAACCAGAATCCTTATGGTGAATGACAAATGAGGACTGCATCAGTAAACTTTGTTGTAGTAGTTACTGCAGCAATATCTGACAGGATCTGTCTTTTCTCAGTGTGGTCATCTGCCTGGGCAACATTGTGCAGCAGCAGTATTTTAAATAATAACCATCAGTATTTTAAATAGTAACCAGCAGTGTTTTAAATAAACCCCTAAATCTATTCCAGTTATCTGTCATTTAAGACACTGTGCATTTATTTTCCTATATTGCTATTTTTATAGAATTTCTTCACACTTTTAAATCTCATGTAGAGATTATACTAGTTTTGTGTCTTATCTTTTACCTGCAAGTGGCAAAAGGTATTAGAAAGCAAAGCCTGGGGAGGGGGAAGCAAAAACTGTTGAGCTCTAGAGGAGATAGACCTTCCTGTTGCATTTGTACCTGAAGTAGCTGCTGGCATCATGTAGCCAGAATTCTTTATTAGGCTGTCGGTTGGACAAACTTTATTGTTGAACTGTCTTGTTAAAAGCCTAACCTTCCCTTAATAACTTTGCCTTGAAATTTGTTTGACGCGTGCTGAAATTTGGCTTTACAGTCTGGGCAGTGGTATAAGGAATTTCTCTAGCACCAAGCACAAGAGACAGCAGTGTCTCCTGCTGCCCCCCCAGCTTGCCTATGCTGGGCATTCTCATCTACTTCTACCTGTGCAGTTTTAGTCCATCATTTCACATGTTTCTTGATTTCTGCACTGTTTGCTTGCTAGGTGAGAAAGACATAGTCTGAAATGAAGAAAATCCTACCTGCTAAACATGCCTGGAGTGCACGTTAGGGATTCATTTCCATGGCAGGAGTTAGGGGGTTAGTTCCTTGCTGGGGGGTATGACTTCCGTCATTTCTCCAAAGCAGTAAATGCCCCTCAGCCAGGAGTTTTTGAGTGCATCCTTGCTTTATGGCATTTTGAATACAAAATCAATCACACTTCGCTTAAATGACAGTGATGCAGTAAACAAAGCATTGTTGCTTCTTGTATTTTTAGCAAGGCAATAAGCAGCAGTGTTCTTCTGTTTGGGGAAATAAGGTATTACAGCAGATGAATAATCATATAGGGTATGTTTTGTAAGGAAAGACTTTGAAACTCAGTGGGGGGAGAACCCTACATAATTCTCAATTTAAATATTATCCCATTGAATACAAAATGGTATCTTAGAGGCGTGTTCTTACCAAAGATGAGATCAAAGTTATTTGGTATTTCCACGTTGTGTTTACAGCTAAAACCATCATTCTGATTTGCAGTCAGTGATGCATGTGACAGGCCATTATCTGGATTATTCAATGTGTATAATTAGGCATTTACTTTCTTTTCCTTTCAGAGTATCTGTGCAGGGGTTTAAATATTTGAAGTAATAATGGTCTGTGCACTTTCATGCAACATTTGCATAATTGATTTGGGAGGTTGGTCAGAAGGATTTATTCTGAAGCTTTTATGATGAGAGTAGGTTCCATTGGTTTATACACAGACGGGGGTATTGACGTGCAGTCTGCAGTGGAATTAAATGATGTGGTAATATCTTGGCCTGTAGTAATGTATTTGGGATCTCAGGCCTGGGCTGTTATCTCTGGGCTGCTGGCCTTCAGGCCAGCACTTATGAAAGTAGGTTCTTAATCCTGATGTTTTGAGGTGCATTGGCATTTTCCTTTTTGAGGAGTGGACTGCTCTGCAGAAAGAGACGATTCTGCCCCAACCAACGCAGCAGCACGTATGCAAACTGAGGAGTGTTCTCTCTGGAGCTGAAACCAGCTGCACTGGAACACCTGTACTGGAAACTGCTTTAGAAACTCTCAGTTTTCAATTCATAGTCCAGTTTTTATTGAATATAAAGGAGATGTGGATTTATTTCAAAATGGGGATATAAGGTAACTTTTTTCTTTAAAAGTCTGTATATACCTAGGAGAAATCGTCTTGCTGTGTTGAGAATGATGGATAGCAGGACACTTTTTGCCTCTTGCAGACACAGAAGTGTGCAACCTCCATTGCCAAGCAGTGGGTTATGTGGCTGACTGGTAGAAGGAATGTTTCATTTAAAGTTTCGGAAGTGCACCACATACTTCTGAAGTTTTCAATTCTCCGAAGAATTCTATTTATTTTGTCTTGGAGGGTCCAATCTTGTGGAGTTCCCCGTTGTAGCTGCCCTTTGGGTCTGTCTGTGTCCCAAGTTTGATCCCTGCATGTGGGCTGCAGCACTGGCTGGGGAGAGCATCTGAAACAGCCTCGTGGCATCAGCTCCACTGGTGGGGAGCCTTGAGGGGACCCTCTCTGAAGTGCAGTACACATCATGGCAGAGAAACCCACTAGAGGTTTGTGGTGTGGAAACCCCTGAAAATAGCACCTTTTACCTAGCTCCCTTTGACTTCTTGGAAAGAAAGAAAGAAACACTTTTTGTCTCAATAGTTAAAATTTTGTTTTCCTTCTGAAGGAGGAACCATGAGACATGGGCAGTGAGGTTGGTTTCTTTTTTAAGAGGTCATAAGGACCTGCAGCACAGATCAACAGGCAGACTATATTAAGTGCCAACTGTATTATGGGTTATTTTTAATGTCTCTTCCCTAACTTATGTGGAGAGGAGTAGACTGGTACAGCTGGTAAGTGGGGGTGAGTCCTGCTTACACCTCTGTGCTCTCCCTCCTCGGCTAGAAGGCTGTGCCTCGCCAGCGAGGTTGTTAGTTCAATTGCTAGTTCAGGATGCTCAAGATTAAATTCCTTAATCGGTTTGGAAGGATTTTGCTTTATGCGCCTTCTGCAGCTGATGCTGTTTTTGCTACAGAAGCAGCACAAACCCAGAAATTTTGTTCCCTCAGATTCTGCCCTGTTTCCTTAGAAACTAATTTCATACCATAGCTGCTGACTGAGAAGTCACTTCGTATTCTGTAAGACACACGTAAAACCAAATTGAAGCACACTAAGTGCAAATATATTTGTCCTCGCTTCTTTGCAGTCTTCTGTTCTCTGCAGTGAATCTTCCCTTGCTGATCACTTTCCAGCTTGGATGCTCTAGAGGACAGAGCCCACGAGGCTGTGATTGCTATTCCATTGATTAAGCTGCGAGGAGTTGATTTTGTTGGAAGTAAAACTTAATTTTAGTAGCTTGCGTGAAATGTTCAGCTTATGTCTCAAGAAAAGGAAGTTTAGTTGCCTAATTGATTATTGTCCAGATCTTCACTTCTAAAAGAAAAAAATTTAATAATTACAGATTTTGGGGAAAATATGAACAGCTTGAAATCATGTAAGAGAGGAAAAAAAGTCCTTGTTACTAGAGGTATTGCTCAACTGGTAACAGATCTCCTGGGGTTTTGTTTCTGATAAATAATTTGGCAATGCTTCCCTAAAGCAGAGATGCCTTCCATCTTCACTATGCTTCAGCTCATATTAATGACAAAACATGTTTATTCATGGGCCTTTGGGGGTTTTGGAGGTGAGGATGCAAAAAGCTGAGCAGGGGTAATGTTGAATCAGCCTAGAAACTTGCAACTGTGAAGGCAATGAAGCAGAGTGTTTGGTTTGTTAATGTTGCATTAAGACTTCATTTCATAAGCATGGGAGAGGAAAATGTTGGCAATGGAAGTGTTTCTGCCCCAGCTTTGTTGCCGTAGTTATTCTGGTCCAAGTGTTTATGTGGCCACAGTGCTTTATACAAAATTAATTTTGCATTATTTTTATATGCTGATATTTAAGTGCATTATTTCAGGAGTTATTTTTTCACATGGACATGTTCAATTATAGTTTTAATTCATGCTTATCTCTATATGGTGTATTTCCTACTCTCATGAACTTACTGTGTAAGTTTTACTGGCATGCAGCCTGCCACGCATCTGTGGTTGGACTTTTCTGCTCCTTGGTATTCCAGACAATCTGTTGAAGAAGCGAGATACTTGTTGTGATCATTACAAATCATTATTCCTCTGAAGGGTCACTTCTTGGAATTAAATGCAGAGGTTCAGCCTGAAAATAAACAACAGCAGGTAGCTCTTTTTACATAACTATTGCTCTAGAAAGGTATTTTTTTCTAGTTCATACCTGTTTTCTAATTTGTCACAGTGTGGTTCTACAGTGGTGTTTTTTGCCCTATCACAAGTCTTAAATTAGCTCATTAAATTTTGAAATTCATCAGATCTTTGGGTCAAGCATCACAAAGCATCAGGAACCTTCAACTCCTAATGAAGAAGTTAGCTGCATGTCATGTGTTGGTCTTTGCTTTCCTGGGTTTTCTCTTGACCAGAGAGGCCAATCTGGCTTTCATTGAAACCTGATGCGGATTTCTGGTGCATGTCAAGCGGAGTAGAATAGCGCTGCGCAATAGCTTTTAGTGAT
Organism: Todiramphus chloris collaris; assembly: GCA_025345505.1. Taxonomy (NCBI): domain Eukaryota; kingdom Metazoa; phylum Chordata; class Aves; order Coraciiformes; family Alcedinidae; genus Todiramphus; species Todiramphus chloris. The sequence continues at coordinate 4,540,036 of JANVCC010000077.1, forward strand.
AAGCTATAGCTGACTACCTTTGATCGAAAGAGATAGCGTGCCTTGAAAAATAGGGTTATAAAATACATTAAAAGGGAAGCATTATACAGCACCTCAGCTAAAACCAGATCAAAGTAGGTTGGGCTTAAGAATGTATGGTTGAAAGTAAAAACCAGTTTGAGGTAGTTTTGTCTTCTGCAGTTTGCACTTTTTCTGCAAGTCTTCCTTGGCACACTTAAATTTGCAGTGTTGGGTGGAGAGTCACAGCACAAATATTTTGATGGAAGGTGGGGGAACAGAGGCAGCAGTGCTGCACTAGCAGTGGGTTACCAGAGGGAGAGAGGGCCACCATCAAAATGAATATGATTTCAAAAATACATGTCTGTCTGTGTTCCTTTTGCAAGTTGTCACTGATGATGTTTGGTGACCATTTTATTTGCAAAACTGTTGTTTCTGCTGTCTAAAAAAGCACTTTGATACAATTGCTACTGTCCTAACCCATCATTCGTGGACTTTCATGCTATTTGTAAGGGCCTTTCTGAAAAGAAAGTGAAAACTGAGGGGGAGAAAAGGTAATTTCACTTTTTAAAGAAAAAAGGTTGCACTAGAAAATGGCAATTGAAGTCGTATGACCTCAGTAGAGATCACAAGGAAGACTGAGAGCTCCCCAGAGGGCACAGTGAGTTTTTTTGAGAAAAAGAGAATTTAGAAAATAACTAAATAAGTATGCAGACGAGACAGGAAGATAGTAAGGGGATTTTCTTTGTTCGTGAACAAATTTTACTTTCTTCTTAGTAAAGTAAATACAGTCCAGATGGCTGGAAAGTACAAGATGCTCCCAGGGGTTAGGGTGGAGGTTGGATGAATTAAGCTCTGTAGAAGTCAGAAGTGAACAAGTGAGGTACAGTTTAAAAAAAAAGTGGGTTTCTATTCTTTCAAGTTTGGGGAGTGGATCGAGTATTTCATGACAGTGATTAAATTGAAGAGGCAACATTTCTATTCATAATATCAAAATAAAGTAGAAAGAATACAGATAAAAATCTGGTTTTCTTTCACCAATGGAGTTGGATAGTTTAAACAAATCAATCTTTCAAATACAGCTTGTTTCAATAAATAAGGGGTTTGGTTCTTTGTAGCTGAGGAAAAAATATTTAAAGATCTGTATGTGCACTGATCACGATTAGTTTTGCAGCTATAGTGGTGTTGTGAATCCAGCAATAGCTTTATCTCTCAATACTGGAATAAAATAATACCATACATCTGAAGGTTATGCTGTGAAATGTCTTTTGATCATCTGTCATTGGGCACAGAGATTCCTCGTGGGAGGCTGTGCTGCGCCCTGATGCAACTGGGCTGATTGCCTCAATTGCTCTTGGGAGTGTAAGGACAATCCTCTCCAGCCCTTCAAAACTTCAGCTACAGGGCTTCATTTTTATTTTGACTCTTCTCTGTGTTTTGGGGCCAGGTATGAAAAAAGTTTGGACAGTCTCGGAAAGAGATACATAATGCCCATAATCCTGCTGGCAATGTTCAGAAATAATGTTGCTGAAGTAGAATGGGAGTAATGCTTTAGCCTCACAGCTGAAAGAGAAAATCATGTGTAAGTGCAGGTGCTGTGTGTTTGATGTCTTGTAGATAAAAACAACGCAGCATTGAAGGCAAAGATCAGATTAGAAAGGGAATCGGTGAGTGCTCAGGTGGCTGAAGCATGCAGTTAGCAAGCATCACTTCTTAGTAAAAACATCTTGAATGGACATTTGGCAAAAAAACATGCTATGAAATGTAGCGTGAGAGCGTTCTAGATCTTATTGATGCTTTATATGAAAATGTCTGCAAAGATTCTCTGACACTTGCCTTGCTTTTTATCCTTAGGCAGACCACTGTCACTATACCAGTACTATAACTGGAAAGGTTTGAGTGTATTTTTTTACATGCAGGTCTAATGAGAATGGCGTATCAAAGGTACATGGATGAGTGAGTTGAGAAGTTGTTTCTGGGTGTGAGAGATGGACACCAAGGGAGCAGAGGTCTTGCTCCCTGAAGTGCCCATTCCTTGTTTGAATCTTTGATGCCATAGTGGTTGTTTTGGGAAGGGTAGGAGGTAGATGGTCTGCATACAGCACCAAGAAGCTGCTTCTGGTTGTGCATTTGAGGTGAATAAAAATGTAAAAATATTCTGTTGTGGATGTCAGATTGTGAACAAAAAGGTCTCAATAAGTGCAGGGCTATTTCATAGTGGTAAACTACTGTATTTATGATGGAGGTTAGCCAAGGCAATGCTTATGGGCAGTTCTCATACCAAGAGCACATGTGGCAATGAAAGAGGAGGAGTGGGCCAAAGATCAAGTGTTTTAAGTGTAGGGCATGGGGCCAAAAACTGAGCGCAGAAGTAGGAGCAAAACATGAAAGGAGCCCGATGGGTGGAGGGTGGGATGTCTTACAGCTTTCAGTGGTCATGACAGTTCTGAACGAGTGTGTGTTGCTGAGGGTGGGATCCTGCAAGCCGCAAGGCAGGAGTGGTTGGGGTGGATGGCCTCCAGTGAGAAGCCAGCAGCAGCTTTTAAAATATGGAGCGAGTATGACATATTACTCAGTGAAATCTGATGACAGCAAAGAGATTGTAGCAAAAGCCAATGAGTTGGAGTTGACACTAAAAGGTGGTAGAAAATGAGAGACTTTGTCTCAGGGACAAGAAGAAAGCAGAAAACCTGTGCTAACAAAGGGCAAGAAAAGAGTTGTGCTGAGCTTTCACATTTCCTTTTCTTTTTGAAAAGGACTGAGATTTTTTTATTGTTATTATTATTTTTTGTTTCCAGCAAAGATTTTAAATCTGAGGAGTTTGAGTACCAGAATATATGTGAAGTCTGGGGAACAAAGTAGAAGAGAAAAAGGATTAGTATGCAAGTTTGGGGATATTAAGTGACTTGGAAAATGCTACATGTTTGGGGTTTTTTTGTTCACAATTATCCAAACCTTGGACATCGCTTGAAATTAATTTTGCTGAAGTATATTGTCTGTAGCTGTATGCTTTTTTATTGTTCATAATGAAACCTAAAGTAGCACTGTCCACCTCCCCGTGACACAATTTGAAGCCACATTTAACACTTGTGTTTTGTCTGTCTTGAAGTACCTGCCACTGAAAGAGATGAAATATAGTGATGAATGAATACAGCTGGACTGACACTGATCTCAGTGGGGACTTCACCTCATTTTAAGGGGGTGAGGAGAGCAGAAGCTTGTAATGTTGAAATTATTTTCCTGAGGCCAGTTGGGCTGCCTGTTGCAGAGCTGTACCTGGCATCCAGATCCTTAAGGCCATTCAGGTAACTTCTGAAACTGCCATTTCTCACTGCTTGGACTCTATGTGAAAATTTAATAATGCAGTACTTAAAATACCCCATGTGAAACTATTTTTACAGTCCTGCTGAGAAACAGTTACTAATTGCAGCAGACACCACAGAGCAGAGAGAGAGAGAGATATATATATATTTATTGTATTATTTTTTACAACAGTGAATTGTTGAGCACTGAGCCTTTAGTGCTGGGATTGTCAGATGAAAAAGATAAAAATCAAATAATAAGCATTATAATAAACTATAAACCATAAGGTAAGTGTCAATTAGCATCTTCATTTTCCTATGTATTTAATTCAGCCAGAAGTCATAATCAAAGAATTTCAGGTGTTTTTCAATAGCTTTGATTTGTAACATCTTTTTAAAAATCAGTCTCTGCCTCCTTATCCACGCCAAAATTTTACTGACTGTAGTGCCCATGCAGCTTGAGTAGGAGTGTTACCTAGGCTCTGCCCAGGAGTTTTTTGCTATCCTGAGCACACAACTTGGGGCAGCAACTGTAGGAAAAAATAAGAATGAACTGTGCATTTTAATGAAAACCAGCAAATCATTTCTTGCATGGCTTGATATTACCATGTTCTAATTGTGGAAATATGTGGTGTTCTCTAACACTGCCTCGCCTTATAGTCTGCACAGTTTGGGTAGTTCTCTGTAGCATCACCAGTAAGATTAAACTGAAAATCTTTTGGTGCATGTTTTTCTCTGGGACACTGAGAGTAAGAAAAATAAATAGTATTTTTTGAGTAGATGTCTAAATCTTAGCACAGATTTTGGCGTATCAGCTGATGTGTGGTTTTTATCTAGTTAATAACTGGAAAAATAATTTTTCCTGTACTGTTTGTAATTAAACCAAGGTATTTCTTTATAAAATATATGTCTAGACCTTCAACATCATCTGTAAAGGAAGGGAGGGTTCAAATGGAACTTCAGAAAAGTTGAATTCTCCAAGAGCATGCTGTAACAAAAGGTCAGCGCTTTGAGAGTTCAGTGTCTATCTCTTTGAAATAAAAGTTCAAGAGATGCAATAGTTCAAATAAAGCCTAGCTTGAAATTTTTATCTTCCTGTTCTGTAACTCCTGGTAAATGGTTTTGTACATGAAAATATTATGGGAGACTTGCAATGGCTATTTTGTCATTTATCTTAGAAGATTAAAATACCGTCTAGACATATTTTATGATGGTGACCTCTTCTTCCTCACTGCCGTTATTTTGTCAAAGCCTTGTGGCCCTTTTTGTCTGCATATGGGACACCAAAGCTCTGTCCTTTTCAAAGAGCATGGGGGATTTTTCCATGTTCTCTCCTGGAAGGGGAATTCCAAAATTTGAAATCTTGTAAGAGTAGTTTCCATGAGTACCAGAGTAACAATCCCCTGCTATAGATTGCAAACATTCTTCCACTCAAGCAAAGTCTCTTAACATCTCTATCTGAAGTTAAGAAATTTGTCTGTCTTTCCTAACATCCAAAGTTCTTGACTTGTTTGGCATACTAATTCCATAAAGCTTTGTATTTAATGTGTTTTGTTTGTTTTGTTTTTTCCTTCTGAAAACAATTTGGTCTCTTTGCAGCACATTTCAGTTCTGTTCTGTTTTTATGACTTGTTCCCCTTGCTTTCCTTCGGCTGAAATGGAGAGAATTAAGTACAGTTGTAGCCCTGATTAAAATCTTGGCTTAACCAAGTTGCAAATTTGCAATGTCAGATGCTTGTCAGGGTGCTGCTGATGAGTAGCTCTTGGTGTCCTGGATTCTAACAAATCTCTCTGGTTTTATCATTGCTTATGTTCATTTTTTCTTTTTTTCCTCTCTTACCAGCAAGAAGCTCAGCACAGGGTGTAAATTGCTTTCTCTGAGATAGTGACTTGCTAATTAGCTGTCAAGAAAATTAAGTCCCTTTGTAAGTCCTGTCTTGCCTTTCCTTTGGGAAGGTCTGTGATACTTGGTCTCCTCATGCAAGGTCTGAAAGCTGCTAGACTGTGAGTACTAAGAGTGCCATTGCCCATACCGACAGGCCAACATTTCCAGCTTCCTTTGGGGGAGTTCGTAGTGTCAGTTGGCATTGCTTGGATAATAATCCCAAACAAAGAAGCTGGTGAAGAAATATATTCATCGGATTAACCTGGGAGAGTTGTGGTTTAATCCCAGCCAGCAAGTAAGTGTCACACAGCTGCTTGCTCTCTCCCTTCACAGCGGGTTGCGGGGAGAGAATCAGAGGAATAAGTGAGAAAACTTATGGGTTGGGATAAATACGGTTTAATAGGTAAAGCAAAAGCTGTGTGCATGAGCAAAGCAAACCAAGGAGTTCATTCACCACTTCCCATAAGCAGTCCAGTGTTCAGCCATCTCCAGGAAAGCTGGGCTCCATCGTGCATAACAGTGACTTGAGAAGACGAAACACCATCACTCCGAACGCCTGTCCTCGCCCTCCTTCTTCCCCCAGCTTTATGTTCTGAGCAGGATGTCACATGGTCTGGAATATCCCTGTGGTCAGTTGGGATCAGCTGTCCCAGCTGTGTATCCTCCCAACTTCTTGGCACCCCCAGCCTCCTCACTGGTGGAGCGGACTGCGAGTGACTCTGGGTAAGCCCTGCTCAGCACTCACTAAAACATTTCTGTAGCCTCAGCGCTGCTTCCAGCACAAATCCAAAACATAGACCCATACTAGCTACTATGAAGAAAATTAATTCTATCCGAGCCAAAACCAGCACAGGGATGTTGTATAAGGTACAAGGGATGTACTCACAGCACTAATACTTTTTCTTCCACTTGACAAGTTGAGTAAGAGCGCCTGTTTTTGTGCCAGTGTTCCTCGCTACCATTGCCTGCCTCACTGTCAGGGAATGCTGCAGGGCTGAGTCTTGTTACTGACAGACTGAGTTATGGTTGGGCCTCTGGGCCCGTTTCTGGTTGATAGGGATACTAACACTATTTGGGGGAAATCCAACAACTAAGTAGAAGTCACAGTGGAAGAATGAATTTTTATTAGACAAAGATGCTTTATAATTAAACATGAGTTCTCTCTAACCCTCAGGAAATATATTGTAAAGCCTCTCAGGTGCTGAGTTTTAGGAAAGATATCTCATAGCCCTGGTAGGACACTTCTGTATCCTATTATATCATCTGTTTTGTTTGTTGAGCACTGCGAGTGGAAAAGATGGAAACATGGTTAGATTGTCTGTTGTTTCCAGTGAAGAAATCTCTGGTGGAACTGTTTGCATTCCTGTGGTCAGTGGTATAAGGAAATACCATGTTATGAAAAATTCCCAATTGTTTCCTTAAGGGCTCTTAGAGTTGCATAATCTTCTGATGGTTTTGTTTGTTAAAAAAACCTTAGTTGCCAGCTCTTCAGTTGGGAACTCAAAATTCTCTTAAATATTTACTAGAGCTTTGCTTTTTATACTCAAGGTTTGGATTCAAATCAGCGTATACACTAATCAGCCATTATAACATGAGTAGTTGAACAAGAACATATTTTCATTTCAGGAGGTGTTTCTACGGGCTGCCCCATCAGTTCCTTGACTATCCGTCGCTGTGGTTACTCCAAGTTTCTGCATGAAGCTCTAAAATGATTCTTCTCTGGGAGGGGGAGAGCTAGCTCTCAAAAAAACATGTGGCATTTGCATTTTAATTCTCGGGAAGAGAAATGGTATCTCTGATTCACAAATCCTTTTGTCTCACAGGCTGAAGCCCTCATTTAACATGTAATTGGTGCTTGCATTTTCAATATCCTGTTAGGATTTGTGTAATATGTCTGATTTCTGACATATGCATTAATTCAAGTGTATTTTAATTTTTTTTCAAGCCACTCGTATTCACTATTTGTCTTACTGCTGCCATTTCTTGAGTGAAAATCCCTATCTCTCTTCCTAATTTATTCATGAAAGTATGTCTTTCGGTTGTTATTTTCCCTGATCTAAGAGCTGGCTTTGAGTTGGTTCTTTACTGCGCGACTTCTTTTCAGATTTTTTTTTTTTCCCCGTTCTTAATACAATCTGCATCTTTCATTAGTGTGTGTGTGATTTTATTTTAGCCATAGGGGCATCTAATCAATAAGAGCTGTGAGCATGGCCTCAACAATGCTAAGTGCAGTGAAGACAACTGCTGGCCAGTGCTTCCATCAGAGTTTCTTGCCCATAGTCAAGGGATGGGTAGAGTGGGTTGACAAGACCCTGATGGATTAAGCAGAGTGAATTGGGTCATGACACCAACTAGCATAGTAGCTTCACAATTGTTGAGGAATATTCCTTGTGTTTTGTTTGTTTTAATAATGAAAACTTTTGAATTGAGGAGGGAAGAAGAGCTTGTGGCAGTGCATTGAGGGACACTAGGGAGAAGGGGCATGAAGAAGAAAGGGATTGTAGCAAAGAGCTTGTGGCAAAGGACAGGGAAAAGATCTGCTTGAAAGTACATGATGTTTGGAGTGTCATAGTTCCTGGCTTCAGCTGCCCCCTTTTGCTGAGAGCTGTCAGGTCTCCAACTTCTCCAGTGCCCCAAGGTGAGCAAGCTGGCCATTGCTGACCTGGGGGTAGGCTGGTCCCCCGGGGAGTGAGCAGTGCTGTGCAGCTTGCAGGGGGCTTGGGAGTGGTGTAAAGTCGTGTAAACAACGTGGTGGACAGGCACCTCTGTGTTCTGCCAACAGGGCTATTGGACTTGGAGCTGACAAAATTGGAGAGAATATTAAATTTTCCTGCCTGAGAGCAGTCTACCGATGCCCTCTAGAAACAGTAGCTGGTAGCCTGCAAGACAGGATCTCTTGGGGGTGGTGGCTGTGCTGAAAATAACATATCAGGAACTTGCATTAAAATAGCATTCCCTTATCTCTAGCAGTGTGAAGTAGATGAAAAATAAGCTGTTGCCATGCCAAGAATAAAGTCACGTTAGTGTTTAAATTCCCGATGCTGTGGAGGGCTCCTGCTCCAACAGGACATTTTGATGCCAATACACTTCCTCCTCTTTCCCCCGTCGCTGCCATCACTTTGTGTGCTCTGCCAGGGAGCAGTTGGCAGGACAATAAAATAAGCAAATGTGCCCAAGCCCCATGCAGAGCACCTGGCCAGAGCCAATTCTGCCCTCTAAAACTGTATTCTTGACAGGTCTAAAAGTAGATGAAATAGTTTTATGGCTGCTTACCTGTATTTATGCTGAATATAAGTATGCTGTTTGTTCCTATGTGTGAACTTGCTGAAAATAATGCCGTATTTATGGCAAGGTTTATTTTTCAGTGAGCAAGGAACTGACTTTCAGTGACAAAGTAATTCAAGAAAAATGGACAATTTGAGCACATGTGCAATAACATTGTGTTTTAACCATGATTCCCTTGAAAGTTTTGGTTTTAGCTCTGGAGTATTTTGCGACAGTGATGTCTTGGAGTAATCTTGAATACTTGTATTTGCCTTCTTGTGCACGCTGGGTTCTTTGGAAGTCAGTTCCTTCCTGCTGAAATATGGAGAATGTTAAATAATGCAGCCTTTAGTGATGATGGGGAGAATGGGATAGCCTGCCTGCTCAAGTGTTGAAACTGGTGATGCTTTTGTAGTACAGCATACTGAGAAGACCTAAACAGTAATGCTTGAGGCTGCTGTCCCAAAGTCATGAAAGAGTAACAGGGAAAAGCTGGTGGTGGTTGAAAGAGGCTGCTACAACCTGACGAATAAAAATGAATTAACGAGTTGGTGAGAAGTACCGCCTGTGCCTGATGGTAGGCTGAGCTCAGTGTTTTCACAATGCATAATATGTCTAATTTGCAATGTATAGATCTTAAGAAAATGTAGCATATGATTCATATGCATGTGTGAAATCAAGGAGTCTGGCCCCTGGCTCCCATCCCCCGGGAAATAACCACTTTTCCTTAGAGGAGCTGTTGGGGGAAAAGGGAAGATGATGGAAACAGATTTGTCAGGTTTGATTGAAGATAACTTGTGCTCAAAGACTGAGAAGACAAAAGATGATGAAAGTAAACAATTGCTATATTATTTACTCACTTTCATGTTAGAAGATGAAGGCAAGAGGAAAACTCATAGCTGCTTAGTGGTGGGAAAGGGTCAGAGCAAAGGCGGTTGTTTCCTTATGAACTTTGCACAGCAGCAGTTGTCAACCTTCAAAGAGTGGTATTGTGTCCCTTCCTTGGCTCCCCACCCGACTGGAGCCTGCCTGCTCGGCAGCGTAGTCGCTGCTCTAGAGTTCAGCTTCTGCTGGGCCAGAAGAGGAATTGTGGATTGTGGCTGCTGTGCTCTATTTTCAAAATGAGGCAGGTGGGCTGGATTTTACTTTCTGATTTGTAACCTGGTGTGCATGAGGCAAAATGGTGAGGTTCCCAACTAGGTGCTCTTAAATGAGACTTCTGTGAGATTTTGTGTATGAAAAATGTGCTGTATGATGGTTCAGTGAAATGATCTGCTAGAGTTCAAGAAACTGAATGTTGTGTTAATGCTTTAAGTGCACAGTATATTTCAAGTAATATTGAAAAGCATACCAGGAGTCAAAAATCTTTCTGCTGTTTTACAGGTCAAATACATTACTAGAGCAAGAAGAGCTGTGGAAAAAATCAAGGTATCTAAATCTATTCATTGTCTGAATTACTGGCTTTGTTCTTGCTCGTCATTTAGTGTAATGATTTTAATGGGGAGAAGGGGAACTAAAGCAGCAAACTGCCACTTTAAAGTGGTAAAAAAATACTTTTGTGGGATGGCATTGTACCTTACCTTTGGGGTGTGTGCAAGAGCCTGAACACTACTGCATAGTATTTGCTCTAGGTATGTAATGGAACTTCTCTGTGTAAGGATATTGAGGTGTCCTGCAAGTTCCAGCCACTGAGGTGGATTTTACCTGGTTGTACAACTGGGTATGCTGACCAGCTGGTGATAGGTGTCCTCAGAGATGTGGGGATGTGGTGTTCAGAGCTTGGACAGTCATTACAGTAATTAGCAAGACTTCAGCTTGTTATTTAACCAATTTGTGTACAGTTCCTAAAGATGTAGAAAATGAGTATGAAGACAGCAAAACCTGAGCAGTAGGCTGTGTTGCAGAAGTGAGGCCTTTCATACATTTTTCAGACACTTCTGACTATCGTGCTGTACAAGAGTTACTGTGGTATAGCTGGCAGATGTTGTGTTGTGGTCTTATTTTTATAGTAGGCAGCAAACATTCCTGCAGTGGACAGAGATTTTAGATATTCTAGTGCCTGATTTATTATCTGAAGTTTGGTTTGGTTTTTTTTCCTACCAGTGTTTTCAATGTTACAACTCCTGGTTTTGTGCCTGTTATGTAAATAAAAAGACTACATGAAAATAATCCTGTTGCTAACACCTGCCTAGGACTTTTTGGAGCGAGTTATTTTTTGAACTGGAAAAGGTTTGTCTCCTTTGCTGGGAAATGCTACATGTACCTTGCAGCACTACGAAGCAGAGTCAAGGAAGGAGTTAAAACATGATCACTTCACTAAAGTGTCAAGACAACGGCTTTTATTAATAAAAGTTTGCTGCATACTTCTGTACACAGCATTAAAGTGCTGAGCTTCTGCCTTCTACTGAGAGTGCACAAAGTTGTTACTTCTGAGTGATGTAGTGAACTCTGGAGCTTTCTGTCCTCTTGAGTTAATGCTAAGTTTGCATATTTTTAGCTGTGTAGGTTGTTCATGCAACACAAGCAAAAGCAGTTGGCTACAGATAAGAGTACAGTTTATGTGGAGCTATATCAAGCATTTATCTTTGTGATTGAGGAAAAAAATGTGTTTCCTTTGTGTCTTCAGGGCTGTGGGAATTGAAAAGAAAGGGCAGAGCAACTTACAGTGCTGGTAAAAATGAAATTAATCTATTTCTTGACTTAGTGGTGGACAATTGCACACTTACATTGCAGGCGGTGAGGAACTCCTCAGGTTAGTTATTTGCACAGAACTGAAAATGCAGGAAATGCAGTCCCAGAGAGAAACAGTGGTATCGACAGTGGCGTGTGCATCGATAATGTCTTTCATTTCAAGAAACAGAGAAAGATGGTTCAGCTGGTCACTTCCACCTTGAAATTTAGGTCTTCTGTGGTGCTGGGGGTGTTTAAAATGCAAGTTGTTTTCCTGGGAGACTAACTGCTGTGCATGGAGCCCCAGGGTGACTGTGTTCCCTTTGGTGCTGGTCTGGCCTCTCCTTCAGGCTCCTGGTAAGATGAGAAGCTGGCAAAAAGCATAAAAAGGAATTAATGTATGGCTGGAAAAAAAGATAGAAGAGAGTCTCAGACTTTTTATCTGGCGTCTCCGGTGCTGAAGGAGAGGTTTCTATATCTTTGCCCAATTTAGTGAAGAGGTTTTACTCCAGACGTGTTTTTGCCCCTCACTGTGCAAAACCTGTCAGATCCTTTTCCTGACACTTTCTCCCTTGTCAGTCCCTCAAAAGACTTCAAAAGAGATTTTTCCCTATTGCAAAAGGAACCAGACATGGCCTTTCTTACTCACCCTGCATTTGAAGCATTGATAAGTAACATGTGGCTGATTCCAAACTGCAAACTCCAACCTTTCTCAGCCATTTAAGAAGAAACTGTTAATAGTTAAGTTTGAAAAGAAACTTAGGATTGTTCTCCCTTCTTTGCAATTGCTCTTTTGTGTACTATATCCCAGGGGTTTTGATTCTCTTCTGTCTAAAGCAGTCAGAATTCACTACTGTCTTTCTGATAAACACATATTGAAAAGAAATGTCAAATTTTAAGAACTTTTCCATGTGGGAAGGGTTTCTTTATTCATCATCAGTGTCACACTGTTTAAGTTGTAACTTTTTTCTTTAATGCCTTTGGATCATCACTGTTTGGAACAGTATTTCAGGAGTGCCCTAGCAGAAAGAACAATATTGGTTTTAAACTTGGGACCGAGTAAGAGGAGCCTGGAACTGAAATACACTGTCCTGCATAGCTGTTTAAACCTGCTAGGCAGTTTGGCAAAGGTGCGAATGGAGAGGTCTTTTCCATAAAATGTAGCTGGGGCTTCGTCTTCAAAGACAGGGTATGCCAGAGAACAGCCTCTAGTCCTTTTAATAAGAGCAGAGCTCACTTGAAAGGCAAGGCTGCAGATGAAGAATGATATAACCTGGGGGTTTGTGAGCTTATTCGATGGCTCCAATCTGGTGCATCGCATTATAACAATGGGAGGACATGGTAAAATGACTGCCTTTTTACTTCCCGCTCTAAGGAACAGTCTAGAAGCAAATGATACAAAAATACAGTGAGATGGAAGATTAATCTAAATCTGTGTTCAGATTTATCACCTGAATTGATTTTTTTTTTTTTCTTTTACAATCAGGCTCTCTGAAACACAGAAGCTATCTGCATCACCCCTAACCATTCAACCTGGTTAAATAAAACTCAGTGTTGACTCTTAGCTGGTGTGCAAACTGTGCTCCCTTCGGCTCCTGTTGTCCCACGTGGTTCATGTGAGGAGAGCTCAGAACGTGAACTGTTAAAACATTCAAGGGACCTGTTGGGGTCATATTCTGAAACAATCTCACAAAACTCTAAGACTCAGCCTGCTTGTGAAGTTGATTTTTATCTTTTTAAGTGATTTTTTTTAATGCGTTTCTCTGATATGGAACACATTTCTATGCCCCAGTTAGCATAACTCATTTTGCTAGAAATTAGACTTTTAAAATCCCTTTGTGCATCATGCTGAGGAGGAGGTCATGGTAGAGCAGAGTAGGACAGTTACCAAAACATTTCTTCATGTCACCAATACATACTCGACAGAAATGTTTGTCTCTACCCTACTTAGTGTCAGTCCTTAGTGTCCCATTCCCCCTGCGCGCGCACACACACACACGGGGTGTATGGGGGAATATCTGTTCTGCAGGATGCCTGTAGCAGTGCTGGTGAAAGCTGTTTCTAACAAGGGTGCTGTAGTTCTGATTTTTTTGAGCCCCTGGGCTTTCTAAGCTGGAGACAAGCTAGATGATGATTGTGGTACTATTTTAGGCATGCTTGAGTGCCTTTCCCCCACCAATACATCTTTCAACACGTCTGTCTCAGTTTTCCTACTGGCCCTCACCATTCCAGTCCAGCAAGGAGGAACTGGGATGACCATTGTCTTGAAATCCATTTAAACACACCCCTTACTAGGCTTGAGCAAGGGAAACTGTTTAAGTGTTTGCTCCTGGATATATAGCATTTCATGCAAACACAGAAAGACTATTTTCTCTGTCTTTGGTCAGTTACCAGCCCTGACAGAACCATACTTTAGAATTCTATAGGCCTGGGATTCGCCTGTTAAGTGTGACATTTTTGTCCCAGACCCTTAGCCCTGCAGTCAGGATGAACTTTCTTATTTTGGTCAGTGTTTTTTAATTGGAGCCATGGAAGTTTCTCAGGTGGGGCTCTTCAAATGCTGGTGTCTCTAGATAATCCTGTCTGCATGAGTGATGAAGCAGAAATATGATACAAGTGTATTTCTGTCTTAAATGCCTGTTACCAGTAAATATTCATAAAAAGTAGTTGGTCTTGCAGTCTAATAAGAAAAACAAAACTAAACACTCAGTTGGGCTCGTGCATTTTGTAAAACCATGTCATCTGATACCACGTTCATGACAGAGAATCAGTTTGAAGCTTTTTTCCTAACATGAGAAATTTCAATGCGGAAAAGTGAGTCTTTGACTTAAGCTTCTCCCTAAATAGTTGCAGTTGCAGACAGTCATATTTGTTCATACTGTATCTGCACCCTGCATTTTTCACATTCAGACTGGGAAAAGATCACTACATTCAATGGCAGGTGATTGTATTTGCTGGAGTCTTTTCTTTTGTTGGACTTTCTTCAGCTCAACTTCATGTTGAGCTGAAGAAACTTTCTGGAATTGCATTCCTGTTTGCTTGGTTGGTCTGAACCCTGTCCTGTGCTGGACGTTCCTGTACTGGACGTGAGAATGGTGCTGCGTGTCCTCCACCCCTCTGGCTTTCCCTGCTGGTGGTAGTGCTCATGCTTAACTGAGCTGTTCTCTGTGACCAGTTGCATCAAAGCACTGGAGTTCTGCCCAGATACTCATAAACAAATGAAATACAATGTGGGATATATATTGTGCAAGCTAAAGTAACCAAAGAGAATGGTTTAAAAAAAAAGAAAAGTCCTGTTCCACAATTCTGTGGTTGTTGCCTTCATCCTGAAAATGCACTTGCTTTGTGTCAAGCTCCTGTTGCTTTTAGACATGTGAAAGGGTTGTGCGGTTGTTGATTGTATTTTTAATTATCATTTTGAAAACACAGTTTTCAACATAGATTGCTGTAACAAAATGGAATCTGCTTCTCTGTATCCTAAGCACCAAGCTGATGATATTCTTGTCTCAAAATTGCAAAACCAAAGCTTCTCTGCCATGATCAAACTACGCTTGGGCACTTGCACTGCTTCTCTTGCTGTGATGGAAAGCTGGAGGAAGAGAGCTTAGTAGATGAAGATGAGGAAGCTTTTAAAGTATAACAGGAAAGCCTCACTCTGGGATACTTTCAGAATTGCTGTTGCTTCTGTGTTCCTTAGTAGTAAATAAAGCTTATCCAAATTCATGCAACCTTTTAAAGTGTGAATCGGGCACCTGAAGTGAAGATCCTGCTTCCTCAGGCATACTGCTAGTCCTTGGGCTTGTGTGGAATTTCTGCAGATACTACTTCTGTTGTGGATGTAGGAAAAATACATTCGGGTTTTCCCAGCCAGTGTATCTTTTGAAGGCATTACTTTAATGGAACTAAAATCCTGAATTGCCGGTGCTGCCCTTCCCCACCCGGCCCGAAGTGCCTGGAACATGTTGAAGAGTGTGGGTTGCTCTTTGCCATTTTCCCTTTCTGACGCCGCTATCATGGAAACAGTTTGCTGGCAGCAGATAAGTTTCTATATCTTACTGCCTGTCAAATTCCCCAGCCCATGGGATAAAGCAGTTTCATGTGAGGCAGAAGGAGGAAGAGTACAACGTTCATGGAAAGCCTCTGAGTGCAGCAGGGCTCAGAAAAGGTTGGTGGGCATCTCCAGAAGGAATTGTGGCAAGGGGGTGCTTCTGAGCATGGGAGAGAAGTGCCAGAGCTCTGGAGCTCACCAGCCAAAGCTTGTCCTTTTTCAGTTGACACAAGCAAGCTCTTAAAACTTAGCAGTACAGATTATGTTATCGAATCATGTTAATTATGAATTAATGAAGAACAGCTCTGCAAAAAAGTATATATAATTACTCAGTAGCTTGTGACGTGGTGATTGGGTTTTCAGCTCTTTTCATGTGGTGCTGGAATTAAAGCTGAAAATGCTGATAAAAATTGCAGACTGACATTTTAAATCAGTATGCTTAGAACTACAAGATCTAGATTAAATATTGCTTCCCAAAGGTAATATCCTTCTACTGTGCTAATGTTACGGCTATTAAAAAAAGGATTTGTGTCACCCTGTCTCTACCACCATTGCACTTAGTATTTTTAATCGCTCCTTAGTTTAGGAGTAAGTCTGACCCTGATGGATTAAAAACGCTGAACCTTTGTGTGCATGAAAAAAAATGTAGCTGGCTGTGTATCAGCCCATCACTGACTTTACAGTGGAGACTGCTGAGTTTGTATCCAACTGAGTCCTGTTTGGCTTTATTGGAGTGAATGAGGAAGGAGTGTTTAGAAATTGAACTTTTTCCAAAGTACTTATAAACCTTAAAGCTCTCTCCCTCTCAGTATCGATTTAATAATTTCAACAACAGCCCGTCTTTCTAGGATCTGCCCCCCCTCCTCTCCGTGAACTGTGTTCGGTAATGCCGACCTCCTTAGCAAGTGTTGATATTTACAAAGTCAGTTTAATAAACATACAGCTTTTTGTTTGCTGAAGCTGAATTTACTTCTTAACAGATCAGTTGTAGTAACATGAGGGCTTTCTGTCCACTAAAGACCAGTGACTCTTCATAGAAAACAATCTATTAAATGTGGAACTAGTTTTAAGACTTGGCTTAGTTGTGTACCTTGGCATGTCAGGTTAAACTGATGTCAGTCGAGTTATTTGCAGCTGACACTCTCTTAATTCTGTTCCTTCTAAACGGCGTAATGCTGTTAACTGAGACTTTCCAACACTGCAGTCTCTGCTGGTTATCAGTGTAGAGTGCTAGGAAACGTGATTTGATTTGTCTTCTTTAGGCTGAAGAGAGTCTTAGTTGAAGGGGTGTGGGGTAAAAAAAATCATGGTGTGAGCCTGATTTCTTTATGCTTCATTTAGGAACTGGTTTCAACGATCTATAGTTGCTGCTGTTGCCTGGTGTCTACATGTTTCATGTCAAATTGTTCACTTTGAAGCTCATCTATACAACTAATTAGAATAATGCATAATTAGATCTTTTAAAATTTGATTTATCCATATTTCTGAATTACCAGTAGTGCGGCTACACGAATCAGTGAACGATTACTGAATTGAATGTGTTTATTCTCAGCTAACCAAGGATGGCAATAGACCATTTATGCTTAGCGTAGACTGTAACTTGAGTTAATTCTTTTGATAAGATAAAGCAGTCAAGTCCCCAAAATTACAACTTAAAACCAACAAAATAAACCTCTTTGTTTGCATTCTGTTGAAAGTCTTTAAATATATGTGCAGCTCCCAAGCCAGCCTTTTGCCTTTGCCACTGCTAAGGGTGAGAGTGCTTGTTGCAAAGAAGCTGAGGCTGGAACGTAGTAAAGCAGCTCTTTAAAGATTGTGAATTAGAAGTTGCATAAAACATATGCCATCTTTCAAAGACTTCTAACTTTTTTGTTGGTTTGTTCTTGTTGCTGCTGCTTATTTTTAAGAGGTAAGGAGGGTTTTGTAGCAGAGTTAGGGAATCCCTTAGAAACAAGGAGGCATCTTTCAAAAGCTGAAGTTTTTCACAAAGAAAAGTAGAAAGGGGAAAACAAAAAATAAAAACCAAACAACCATCTCACAAATTAAATTTTAAAGTATAATAAGTCTGTCCGAAAGATATTCTGAGGAACATTTTCCTAAAGATATGAGAGCCCACAATAAGTCATTTCAATTGAATCATTTCAAGTACGTCAGAAATGGATGTGCTGCCAGACAGGCTGGAGAGCTGATAGATGACTGAAGTGTAAAAGAAGTGCTCAGCGAAGATAAGGTGCAGAATGAAAGCTAAATCACTTGTATCCAAGTTGCCTTTCCTGAGAGATTTTACTGCAGGGACTTTGCTTTGTGGGTGATATTTTGAGAATTGGTCTCAAATTGAAATGGTGATAGGAAAGATTTTTAGAACCTAAAAAAAAAAAGTATTAAATTGCGAGGAGCAGATAACGTTTGCCCAAGAGATGGTAAGGTCACTGTATGTGACAGTGCTGATCTAGCAACCGCCGCAGGATCAGAGGCAGGGAAATAGTCAAAAACAATTTCAAGTTATTAAAAACCAT
The DNA here is from genome assembly GCA_025345505.1 of Todiramphus chloris collaris. Taxonomy (NCBI): domain Eukaryota; kingdom Metazoa; phylum Chordata; class Aves; order Coraciiformes; family Alcedinidae; genus Todiramphus; species Todiramphus chloris. The sequence goes on from JANVCC010000077.1 coordinate 4,557,718, forward strand.
TCCAGAAATAGTCAGGGTACCACAGACCAGTAGGTCTGTACAGGCAAGCTGGTATGTTTTGTTAGGAGCGAAGACTACAGAAGTGGTAAATGTGGGCATGCATTGCTTATCTCATGACTTGATTCTGGTAGGTGGGCTTTAGCTTCATGGGGGACATGCAGTTAACTGCGTATCTTTTGTGCTTTCCTTCAGCTTGCTGCATTGAAACTGCCAGTGCCCTCAAATGCAAAAAACCCAACACAATAATTTGTTGTGTAATTGTGTATCTTTGTGAAAAACATACTTACTTAATAAGCAGAAGGGCATACTATATAACAGTGTAACTTTTTGTTAGTGAGCTGGATGCCAATAGATAATGGGTTTCTAAGCAGTAGCAGGCTGAAATGAACTGCAGCGCGTCAAGCGCACAAAATGACCTGCGCGTACTCAAAATCTGTGACTGCTGACCTGCATTCATTTGGATGGGAATGTCCATTTGCTTTTGGCCAAGTTCTGAGCACAAGATGTAGGTGAAGCTTAGTTCATGATGGAAGTGGTGTTCCTTGGTAGGCAGAGGCCTATGAAATCAGACAAGTCTGAATTTTCTCCTGTTTTCAGACATCCCTGGCACATGTCAGACTGGCTTTGCGTGACTTTTTACATTACTGGTTATACACACCTCTTGGTAGGAGGTTACAAAATGAACAAGGTACAGTGTCATGTTGGCATCAGATACAGGATCAGGTCAGATAAGGTTCAGGAAAAAAGGTAAATGGCTTCAAGCAAGTTATTCCATGGGTACAGCCTCTTCAAGGTGTCTAACTTTGCATGTAGACCAAACATGGTTTTGTTTTGTATAGTGTTGAAAGTTTGCATTGCAATTAAACATTTTTTTTTCCCCTCTAGTTTCTTATAAGTGTATGAACTTACAAAATGTGAGAGGAAATGGGCATTGGACAAAACTCACTTTTTCTGCAAAAGAGAAAAATACTTGATTGAAAGAAAGAGCTGCTTGATATGCTTGTTTAGATGACATAGAGTTCAACTGTTGTACAACGCAATAATGTCCTGAGGATTTTTTCATCTTTTTATCATTTTAAGCAGGAAGAACTTGCTTTTCAGTGATTGTGTATCAAGTTGTTGATGAGCTGTGGTTGTTTGAAAAGATAAGTGACTGTGGAGGGAAAAAAAAACCCCAAACCCTTAATACTGATTTATGTAAAAAAATTTCATATCTTACTTATGGTGAAAGTAAACCAGATTTACTAGACCAGCTGAAAGGCTTTCTCCTGCATCTGTCAGCTATACACCAGTTTTGTACCGAGAAATCATAAAATGAGGGGAAAGGTTTCCAAAGAGGTCGGGTTACTTCCACAGAAACAGTTCCTATGACCAAATCTGTCCTTCAGGCTTTGGAGAGATGCACTGTAGACAAGTTTATGCTGTTCTCTTCAAAGCATTAAAAACCAGCCAGGTTCGCACCGTTGTTATTTTGCACACGCTGTGTCATATGGAACAAAGCATATGTTTGTAGGTGGCTACTCATAAGCTTGCATGATTTCGAAAATTATTCAGAAATCTTTTCATCTTCCCTGTAAACTTGGTGTTGCATCTCTGCCGTGAATCACTGCAGTTCAGCCCCACATCATCTAGCCGTGGTGTAGGGAGGTGAGCTGAAACCAGCTTTTACCAACCACGTTTCCGTGCAATAGGTTCAATACCTCCCACTGCAGTAAACTCCGCACTGCAGCGAGTGGAGCAAGGCTCTTGTAGGGAGCTGAGGGATGCGAGGGGTTCCTTGCTGCTCTCTCTCAGCTTTCAGCGTGGACTGCTAAAGGATTTCTAGTAAAAAGAAGTACTTGGTTTATTTACGTGTCGTTCTAACGTTGAAATGTAAAGACTTCAGTGCCAGGTTGCTGTCCAGAAGCGTGAGTTGTGTAATGCATTACACTAATGTTTTGGCTCATTTTTCTTTCTTGACAGCAATAATAAAACACAGAAGACAGTCTGAGATGTACATTAGCTTCAAGCATTTCCTGGGAGCGGGGGGCAAGTGTTATTGTTGCTTTAAAACCTCTCTTATGGAACTTGTTAAATACCATTCTCCTGTAAACTTGCTTGCTTTATAGTAGTCTCAGGACTAACATTTTCCTAAACGAGTAAATTTGTATTTTGATCACAGATAAATAAAATCTAAATCTACTATGTTTCCCCTGCTCCTGCTCCCTTTGCTCCTCCTTCTGCTTTATTTCCTGGATGTTGACAGTTTTTTTAAATTTATATTTTCCAAGGAATCAGAAATGCAATTTCAGTTACCATTTGTTATGTTAGCAGCTCTTGCACTTGGTATTCGGAAAGCTTGTTTGTGCCTGCTGACATTTTCTCACAGCATATTTTAGTCTACACTCACACTGCCGTTGCCAGCTCTTGGTATTTTGCTTGTTACCTCTAGGTACTCCTTTTACACTGCCTTATAGCAGAGGAAATTAGTATGTAATATGGCTTGTTGACTGGAGCAATGTAAAAGACCATTTTGCATCTGAAGTTAGCAAGCTGTGTAGAAAAATGCACTACCTGTCACTGTGTGAATTGCAAGAAGTTAATGAGCAGGCTCTTGTTTATAAATCCACAATTTGTCCGTATTTCCCCCCGCCCCCTTGGTATTTAAAATAGCAAAGTGATCTCTTATGTGTTTCCTCAGTCTTGCCTGAAGCTTGCTAGTGTTTTAGAGCAGCCTGCGTCTTGCATAACTGGAGATGTCTGCAATATGGATGTCTGCTTGTTGTGAATTCTCTGCCTCTGTTGTAATCACTGTAAGTCTATGGTGCAGCCCAAGAAATCCAGCAAATTACTCGCTTCCTCCTAGAAAAAGAGACTAATCAGACACTGAATTAAAATGTTTTGTATGTATCTAAAGTTAGGCACCAAGAATTGCATTCTAGGACCTAATGAAATAATGAACACAAATGTTGAACATAAATATATTAAGTTTCAGTAGCTCATACATAATATGAAAGATAAATGAAAAATATTACTTTAGGACTTAGGAATTTTCCTTACAGACGGGGAACTTTTAGATATTGAGCAACTTTGTGTCTGATTCAGATTCTGGGCAGAGAAAAAACACTTCCACTGTCCCAAGTGACTTGCAAATTATTTAACAATAAAGTATGAACACCTCTTGCAAGTTCAGCTATTTATACTTAGCCATGATGCAGTGTAAGTATTTCTAGGCACTATCAAGAACCTTTCTTAATTCAGTAATCATCCTAAGGTATGTGCTAGGTATTGCCTATTCCTTCACATGGTGCTTTCTCAGCCTGGGTAAATGCAGCTTGCTTGTGTTACGGCTGAATGTGAAAACTAAGGGTTTTCTAAACACCATTTGCGTTCTTTTAGTGTGAAATTCTTTGCTGTGTACCAAGCATGAGAGCTATGTACCACTTAAAGCCTCACTACTACTCACCCGTAAGTCTATTTTGGGATGCAAGCGGTACGCAGTCTTGGAGCCCTTTCTGCATCTGAATTGCAGCCTTATCTCCAGCTTGAAGCATCATGCCTAAATTTACATCGTAAATCCTTAAGAGTAAAAGAGTTGTAGTTTTATTTCTGAGGCATCCTCTGTGCTCTTAAGCAATGTATGGACCTTTGTTAGGTTTGCTGTACAAGAAAGGCTTTTGCTCTGGAGAAGAAAAAGTAAAAAGAGACTAGTCAGGGAACAGTTGTGTTTAGCCAGTTGGCAGAGGTATACCTGCAAGAGTCACTTGAATGACTTCTATTTGTTGTTCTCAGCTGAGGTGTACTGCTGCAGTGAAATTTACTCTGTTGGCACTTCTGACATCTATCAATATTTTCACAGCCTTCTATTGGGATATTGCTGAAAACTGAGCCTGAGAAGCAATTTTCAAGTCAGTAACTACTGTTTTAATATCCGTTCTAATAAGTATGGGAGGAATGAGAGCAATTTCTAAACTACATAATTTCTTAAGGCAGCCACAGCACTGTCACAATCCCCTAGTTTGCTGAAATATCTTTGATTTTGAGGTAGGTCTAATAAAGCCTTTAATCCTTCTGGGATTTTTAGCTTGAAGACTTCTGTGTTTTGCTGTTCAAGTATGGTTTTCCCTTGTATTGCCCGATATTTATTATTATTGTAATAATTATTTATAATGTTTTCATGTGACAAGAACTAATAGTCTTAGAGAGCTGGCCTAGGTGCCTTGGAGGTCTTGGCGTTGCACAGTGCAGCTGTTTGTGTGCCCTTGCTTCCACCTCTTCCCTGCCATGTCTTCTCCAAAGTAAAAGTGGGTTGATCACATACAGCAACTTTCTGTGTCTATTTCTAATGCATGAGAAGGTCAGGTTTTGATGTGGCAGACAGTAACCAATGTAAGAAATCATCCCAGAGTAGATTTGCCCAATGTTGAGTAGCCAAAAAGGAAATGATGAGAAGAATGATGAGTGTTGTTCTTGCTTTCAAGCAGCAGTGGAACTATGCTTGCAACAATATAGTGAGATTACTTGCTGTCTAAAGTGTCCTATATTTCCTATTTAAAAAAATAGTGCTGCTTTTGTTTACTCCTTATTGATTCAAGGGAGTAAAAAGAGAAGGTATTTTAAGCCATTCATACAAATTCCTATTTTCCAGATTTTCCATATATTTAGGTTTACTTTCCTTGGGAAACTGTAGCTTACTGAAAGTCCTCTGCTTTTATATTTTCCCGGTGATAAAAGTGCATGCTCATTTAGGTGTTTCAGAGATGAGACCAATCTTCCAGAAGCATGGCTCTAAACTTTAGAGATCCATATTTAAAAAGGGAATGTTTAAATATTTCATCAATCTTGTTTGCTAAAGGAATACCGTTCTTTCATTTTGTTTCATTGCCATGTGAGTGCAATATCACAGTCTTTTGGGTTTTTCTACAGTGTTTTTCTTGCCACACGCTGGGACACAAGTCTGTAGTTTTAGCAGACCCAATTTATTCAGCAAAATATGCAAGATGGTAATTTAGCATGCCTTTTTAAGGGAATAGCTCGCTCATAGCTATTTATCTTGGGTACTGGCCTTGAAAACTGTCAAGTGCAAATATTTTCTTATTAGTATTGTTCTTCTGAAAACCTGAGTAGTTTCAGGTGTTGCTCCTGGTTGAGTGGTCCGGCAAATCAAAAGGTGACCTATTGTTATTAAAGGTCAAAGGAGCTCTTTTTAACTGGTGGTGGTGGAGCTGAAGGAAAAAAATGCCTGCAATATATATTGGGAGACTGTTGCTGTGTGTGACTATACTCAGCAAAAAGGAATCCATTGGGATAATTTGGAATTTTTAAAAGGAGGCAGGCTTGGGGTAAGGCAGGAAAAAATAGATGTTGTCTTGGGTTTTTTATAAATATGTTAGAGGGCAAAGGTGAGCGGTGCATGTAGCTTGGTGAGTTTATTCCAGAGTGGTGTGAAATTTCTCGGCACTCGGTGGGGAGAGGTTTGTAGATGTTACCCATTGCATCCTCCTTTTATATAACCTGTCCTTTTCCTGAAATCCCAAGAGTGAAAGACTCTGAAGTGCTGAATTTTGCCTGAATTTCTGGAGTTTCTAGGCTGCAAGCATTGGTAAAATTACTTACCCATAAGTAATAATTACCAATAAATAGTGACTACATAGCAATAAGTCTTATTCTAGAATAGATGGAGCCAGGAGTTCCATCAGCTTCACTGTAAAAGCACTGATCTCAAGCATAAGTAACAGCTTTTGTAAAGTGCCCTCGAATCTTCCTGTTTGGCATCAGTCAGCGTAAAAACACCTCAGCAGAGCTGGCGCACGTACGCCGTCCCACCTTGTCTCTTCCCAGCGAGTGACAGTCGTGTCCCTCCTGAGCCCAGCATTGCTGGCAGCTCCCATCCCTGTCCCCCCTCCCCCAGATAACTTTATCCTGCTAACACAGATACGCAGCACTCTGGTCTGGATTTCATTTCTTCTTCAGCTCGGTGCGATCTCGCGCACATTCCTGAGCCGTTACGGACAGCCCAGGGCCCTGAACGCGCCGTATCGGCTTTCAGTGGCCAAAGCTCAGGGAGGAAACGGGCCCGTTCCTCCACGCGCAAACAGCTGGGCAGTTGGGGATGGAATGAACTGCTGATATACCCTGGCTGTGTTTTTCTTCTTTTGTCATTTCCTTTGCAGCTGTGAAAGGCGAGGTTTTTTAGGCTTTGAAATCTGCGGAAACCTTCTGGGCGGCAGTGATGCAAAAGTTCTGGAATATATATGTTTGTTAGGATACGCATGCGAAATAAAACCTCTCCTCGGCTCTAACAGCCAACGCTGTTGAAGTTGGTGTGCAGATTCCAACTGCACCTTCCAAAAGTAGTTTCTGACTTTGGATTTCCAGCTTGCAAAAATCTGCTAGGGGAGAGTTGGCTTTCTGAAAGCAACAGTCAGTATTTTCTGAAAACAGGGCTCGAGTGTTGACAGTAATCTGTTCTGAGAATGGTTGTCTTCCATCTAGAGTCTTGGAGCTATTACACCACGTGAACTGATGCTGCTTTAGCCAAATGTGAAACAGTTAAGTTGCTGAAAGTCATGTTCCAGGCCAGCAGCTATGGGAAATTTGTCACGGAGCTGGAAAATACACATGTTATCAACGGGGCTGCATGTCTGCCTTGAGGCTTCACCCAGCCCATGACAATGCAAAAACAAACCACCCATCACAAATCAAAAAATGCTGGCAGAAGTAGGTTCTGAGCACCGACGGTGTCAGAAGCTGCAGCATCCTGGGTTTAGTTGTAAAATCAGTGGAAAATTGTGTAGTATCTGTTGTCAAAGATAATATTTTGTTAGCTTCCACCCTGTAAGTCCCACAGATGTTTTTTTCCCTGCTTGTTTATGAAGCAGTTCTATATGCACTTTTGTTTTATGTAATTGTTTTTCCTCCCCTACCAGCAGGTTTATGCTGTCGTGCAATTTACGCCGGAACATCTATAAGCTCTTTTGCCAAAATAACTACAGCTATCCTAGGGTCTTTACTGACACACAGGAATTTGCATGTTGTATATTTATAAATAGTCTGAGATGTAGAATGGCTTTTTTTAGTTAAATAAATGCTAGAGAAAGTTTTTGTTGTTTTAAGACCTGGTCCTAAAAACTAAATAAATGAAGTTGTACAAATATGCTGAAAATGTCCCCACCGGCTCGTGTTGTGCAATTACTTCTACCACAAGATGAGCGTTTCAAAGGCCCCACCGTTATTTGTGGTAAGAAATACTGTGTGGAGTGAGGATGGGTTGACAGACCAAGATACTTTTTTTCCAATTACTATTATTTTTTTAATTAAAATTAAATTGCACGACTCTTGAAAGGAGCCAGGCTTTGAGTCGCAGCACCCACAGCAGCCAAACTCTGCCAGAGACTGCTGCAGCAGGGATCGTGGCTGTACTTGCAGCAAAGAAAAAGGAGCGTGTCCCAGTTTAGCCTTTCCTGCGAGGGAATTCCGCTGCGAACTCGCGCCGTTAGCCGTGACAGATGCGGGCGGACACCAAGCTCAGCCTGCCTCACGTGGCACGCAGGAAGTTCAGCTGGAGTAACTTGGTTGGAAATCTGAGCCCGAGTCAAGTACGCTCCAACTGTGGCTTTTACTCCAAAGACTTTCAAAGGCTTCTAGTTTTTATAGCTATGCAAAAGTTAACTCGTACGTAAGTGGTATGGTTCTACACATGTGTATAGATATGTACATTCATATTTGATTTTAAATATGCATGGTTCAGAGGCAACCTATCCTGCATGTGTCACGCTAAGTACTTTTTTGGCAGGTAACAGAAGTTATGGAAACAATTAAAATTCCTGTGCAACATTGGATTACTTATTTGTTTGGAAGAGTGGGTGGTATTTGGGAGAGGGGAAAAAAGGCAGATCTGTATTTTAAAACCAAAACGTAAAAGTGTTCTGGGGTGGTTTTTTTTAACCAGAATGTCTTTTTGTTAACTTGTGTTTTGACAGAAAGGTCTGAATATCAGAACAGAGTTCTGGCTCTCGTACTCTGCTGTATCTTATTAGTAAATATTTAAGAAATGATAGAGCTGCAGTTATTTTTATGGCCAGAAACCAACTGTGTCCGTTTCAAGGCACTGAACAATGTATGAGAACATCTTAAGTGCCCTGTAGTGCAAGAAGTTGTTAAAGTTTAGAGACTGGTTGCTTGCTGCTCTGCCTTCGTGTGATTTCCTAACTCACTTTAATCTAGTGCCTGTCTGACTGAGAGATTAAAAGGGGCGAAAAAAAGCCAACCAGTTTTTAAGAACTGATACAGCAGTTGGGCAATTTAATTTCATCCAAGAGTTGGTCTGGAGTGTCTGCAGCTGCATTTCCTCATGAGTTACGTGACAGGTTGGTGGCATGATTTGCTTTGCAAACCTATAAATGAGTTCATGTTTGTCAATCTTGTAGCTGTGGTTTCTTTCTCCACCCTTTTCTCATGAATCAACTTGAAAATTATTTAGGTCAAGATTTCTCTGGACTCACCACATCTGATGGTATCTTTCAACTATGGTCTTTGTGTTTGTGTACTTCTAAAACAACTGGGAGGTGTGGTGCCATGTGCTTCCTTAGTAAGGATTAATAATTCTGAGAGAAGAGTCAACTAAATGCTAGTAACGTAGCTGGGAGGAGTCTGTGGCTTTGGTTCTTAACTCTGGTGGGTTTTGCCAGTGACTTGGAGTGGAGAAGTGTTTGGTTGGTTATGGTGAAACATCAAAAAGATTTTAATCTTCCTGACCTTCTTGACAACTACGTATCTCAACGTATTAAAAAGTTAAGTGTCTTAATCAACCCACCTGACTTGCTACGTGAAGTTATTGCATTCAGTTAATAAGTAGTTCAGATTGTTCTGCATTTGACTAATGAAATGCACAATTTGGCAGCACTAAAGCTCGAGACATCGTTGCACGAACTTTGTGTAAGAGTGAGTTCATTCAATAAAAAATAAAGGAAGCATTTAAAGAGCCTTTTATTCCTGTCATAAAGATGCTTTGTGCAGTTGCCATTGTGCATTTGACAGAATGGTTGGGGATGGATGCTGCAGAAAGTTGTCTTGTGTTTTGATTGTTTTCTGTTGCAGGCTTGCGTGAGTTTTATCATCAATGTCATGACGTGACTGGTGAGTTACAATTTCTGTGTTTGAATGGGGTTTTCCAGCGTAGTGGGTATCTGTGTAAGCCATAAATCTGTTACTCCATTTGCCTCAGTTGTTCCGTGTATTACAGGGTTGGGTTTTTTGTTTGGTTGTTTTGGTTTTTTTTGTGGAATATGTCATCTGATTTTGCTTCCACTGAAGTCAAGGAGACCACCAGCCTCAGCAGGACTGGACCCAGCAACCACATTGGGCACAGGGCTGATCCTGCTCTGGTGCAGTACCATAATGTGCTGTACTGGCCTTTGAGGTTTTAATTTTAACTCTGAAATAAAAAAACCAAATATGTTTGGGTTTGGTTTGTGGTTGGGTTTAGGTATTTTACAGCTGAGCACAAGTAGGTAGGTAATCTTGATTAATTGGGAATATACATTTTAACACGTGGCTCCCCAGTGTAGCACAGCATCGGTCACACAGTTACAGCACTTGTTGCACTCTAGTTTCTTAATCTCACTTTATTATACCAAAGTAGCTCAATTTATGCGAGTATGTGTGCTAATGGACTTTTATCATGTGTATAAGTAGTAGCAGTCTAGATATTCTCCTGTATTAGTCACTGCAGTGGGAGATAATAGACAAGTCTGTTCTCGTTTAAAGCTGTAGCAGAATGAAGCAGCCTTCATTAGCATGTAACCGAAGCCGTTCAGTGCTGTTGTAGTACACCAGTTAGATTCTTGTGATAAACGCATGGCCAACTGTTTTTAAATTGCCTATGAAATTCAACTTTATGGTGTCCAAAACAACAGGAAAAAACCCACACACAGTCCCCCCACTCTCCCACACCCCCAGTAAAGACAAAGCCCCCAGGTATTTTAAAATACATAAACTCGGGATAAAAACTGAAAATACAGCTTCTAACTTTTAGCAGGTTAATCATGCTTTCAACGTGTAGAATTAAGGTTTTTCATAACACAGTTCTGAGATATGCAGCATAAGTTTTGCGAGGGCATGCAGAGCTTAGCCTAGGAGTCAGATACTCAGTTCTGGCACTGCTTTTTTTTTTTGGTATTGTTTCCACGTTCTGGCACTGCGCTCCGTGTCCTCGCCTCACTGAGCACTGAAAGGGACATAAATTGACATAACTAGATTTTTCTGAGTGGTACAAGGGAAGCAGCCTGAAAGATAAACTTTAACCTATCATCCTGTCAACAAATTTGCATTGTTACAGAAGTAAGAATTGATATACTGCCGAGTCAAGAATAGTATGCAGGAACAACGCATTAAGATAAAAAATGAAATGCACATTTGAAGTTATGTTTTTCAGCCTAAAAATAGGAGCCAAACATCCCACTATCTGGTTTGCTTTTCCATAATTTTGCCATAAGACAAGTTCTGAGTATTTTTCATTGTCCTAAAGCGAGGAAAATCTAACTATGATAAAAGTTGAACAAATTAATGGGAAAATGATGAAAGAATTGTGCCTATCTCTGTAGTTTGGAATGGCTAGCTTAGCACAGTCTATACTGTGTCTTCAGCATGCAACAGTTCAGTTATGTAACCTTGGGAATTTTCTCTCCCACTGAATGCACTCGGCCTTTATTAAGGCTAATGGGAGTCATGTGTTTGTGTCAGTGGGAAAGCAGACCGTACAAATCTTTCTGGTAGATTTGGTGGAAACAGAGCTCACGTTCATTATTGCTGCGTTCTGGGCAGTCTGATATCTCGTTAGCGGGATGTTAATGATGTCCACTGTACTTCTTTATTGGACAAAAGGATGTGGGGAAAATATGAAATGTAAATTCTTGATCTTACCATTTCCTTTATTGTTGGACTGACATCTGCCTGCTGCGTCCTTTCTCCTATCCCAGTACTCAGACGTTATTACCTGTACCCTGGGGGGGCTCCAGCCTTGCTGCCAGGCTGCTCTGCCCTGGGCCCACACCCTGGCTCCCCTCTTCCTGGAAACTTACTGCAGCTCAGGAGCAATTGTTCTGTTGTCAATCCTTCCCTACAACTTAAGGCAAAGAGCAGATCATAAATAGTGATCAGTTAGGAGCCAAATATTAGCCTGGGACTGTCCATGTAGTACTTCTATAGTGATACCTGTCTGCAGAGGGCATAAACCTGGCTTTGCCTGGATGCATTGGGAAGGGCCTGTGGGTGATGATGGGCGATGGCACACCACTGCTTTGCTGACAAATGCCCCTTAACGAAACCAACCTGCCCTCTCCACACCGAGTCTGGCCCCCTGTGAAGCCAAGCCCTTGGCCAGAGCCCTGTGACAATGCGCAGTGGGAATCCGCTTCCCCTCAGGAAACTCCTGGCTTTCGGTGTTTTCTTGCAACTGCAAGGAAACAATAGGCTATTAAAGCATTGGCTATGACAGACCCCCCTCAGAGTTAATTTGGTGGCTGGTGCATGGAGCCTAGGGTGGTGGGAGGTCAGGGGTGGCCTTGACAGAGCCTAGAGAGCTTCCCCTTGGGGCTGCCCTCTGTGAAAGGGGCAGGAAAAAATTTAGAGATCAAGAATGTTGGCAAAGTAAAACTGTTGTTTGGTTGGTTTTGGTAGGTTTTGGGGTTTTTTCTTCCTGGTACAGAATCGGTCTTCCTCTTGTTCTGCAGCTATGAAGACAAAATTATTACATCATTGTTTTTTATCACTGTGGCTCTAAGAGGGGCTGGAAATGGCTGAGCTGCAGGTGAAGTGTCCAAGCACAAGCGAAAAGGCCTCTCCAGTTTTACATGGAACAGGACAGGCAGGCTTTCACCTCCGGTGCAGTCCACTGACCTGATTTTATCTTAACTGCAGCCTTCGGAGCCATTGTCCTTCCCGACACTTCGTACATCTGTGAGCCATTAGACAAACCAGGCCATTGAGAGCTCAGGAATTCAAGTCAAACTTGCTGCACTAGGAATTCCTTGTTTCAGAGAAACAAGGGTGTAGGGGAATGGGAATACCTTAATCTACACACAAGGCATGCTCCAGCTATATGTGCCATTAGTCTGAAAGGCACACTTTTAAGTCACTTTAGAAACTCAAGTCACTTAGTGAAACTTTTATTTCACTACTGGTAGAACATTTAAGTCTGCAGAGTAAATGTGAGGAAAGTCAGATGGGGACACAGCATTCAGATGTTTGACAGTAGCTCCTCCTTTATGGAATGGAAACAAGTTTCTTAGTCCCTCAGCTTTCACGCACACGCATGCCCTTAACTACCAAAAAAGAAACCAGCCCTCCTGATGACATTTCAAACTGTCTTGGGTAGAGTTTTCCTGCTGCTTGCTGGAGGAGGAGCCCATCCAGGACGTGACTTATTTATAAATCAGCTGATCTTTTCATGATGAGAAACAACAAGGTGGTGAAACCAACATTCCCTTCAGGGCTGGTGCACCTGACACATCCTGAGAATTGGAAATATTTTGTGTGTGTGTTTTTTCTCAAAATATATGTAATAATGAAGAATTGCAGCATTCCCTTTCTGGGAGGCTGTCTACTCATTATGTAAATGTATTCCCCAGTGCCCTGACTGGAAGTCTGCTGGAAGCCTCCCAGTCAGTGCCCTCATTCTGCAGCTCTTGGATTGCATCCGAGGGTCCCCTACCAATGACTTTGTCATTGATCAGATGGGGAAAACCAGCTCTCCACGCAGGAAGAAATATTTGTAAGTTAGGATATGCACCTCTTTTCTTTTTTTCCCAGTCGAGGAAAAACAAGTGATGGCAGCAGCTGTGCCATGTGAGTGAGTGTGTCATGAGCCCGCTGGGCAAGGCATAGTGAAGGGCATTATTCTGCTGGGAGGTTGGCACTGGCCATGGCCCTCCAGAGTTGCCACAAAGGATTTTCTGTTCGACATCTAATGCAACAACCACATTCATATGTTTGTAGAGGGTTTCCATGGATACCGTGTAAACTGTGATGCTAGCAGACAGAGGCAAAGGTTATACTGTTGTGGAGACCCTTTTATATTCTCTTGAAATGTTTCAGAGCAGCTATATTTCTTAACTGATATCCTGAGCCTATGTAACAACTTGTTCAGATTTTTGGTTTCCTTGGGCTCCTTTTTTGTTGCTGTTTTGCCCGAGCATTTGTCATGGTAGTACTGAGGAGGTCGGATGAGCTGCGAGAGTAAGAATAAAAATGTGGTTTCCTTTATCTTTTCAGTTTTCTTTACATAGAATTACTTGAATGTTATGATTTCAATTTTTTTTTTGTCATAACAATGCAATTGGAAATGAAAGAACAGTGTGTGAAAGAAAAAAAATTCAAGCTATTCTGCCCCCACTAGTACAGCTCCCAATTCTGCCAAGTGCTTTTATTGCTCAGGTAGAACTGACTCAGGTCATTGTTTGCTAGCACGTGGGGAATTTTGAATGCTCATCTCCTCTCAGAAGTATGAACCTGTGCTATTTATATATACCCATGTAAACACTGGCTAGCCTTTAGTATGCTTTGACAGTTCATACTATCCTTAAATTTAAACCAAATAATTAAATTTCCACACATATCTATTGGTTTGTTTGTTCATGATTCAAGAAGTACTGCCACCAAGGGCAAAGATGCTACTTACTATTAAAAGAAGAGAAGCATCGGCTCTTTTGTATGATCATCCAAGTTCCCACTTGACTGTCCATGTTTGCCAAATAGTGCTTGTTCGTGGCTTCAGCTTAATTATCATAGGAGGGTTTTTAAATGATTTAACTCATTTTGTCCGGACTCATGCTGCACATCAGCAAAAGGTCCAGGTACCTGCTTGTTGTTCACCTGCTGCTCTATGAAAATGAGATCTTACCTGATCACACAGTGCACATATTCACTCCTGCCACTTAACTTTGGCTTAAAGTAATTAATACATTCAAAACTTGGTACAAATGTAAAAAAAAAAATTCTCTTACGCATTAAAAAAATTGCTATCTAGTTGGAACAGAAAGCTGTAGGATTTAGATGCTGAGACTGAACACAGGTACAAGTTGCTCATTCCATCTGATCCCAGGGAAATAACTAAAAAAAAAAAAAAGTCAGTCCAGTATAAGTGTACATAGTTAACTGAACTTGTGATCAGGGTTGCAGAACCAAGAGACAAATTAAAGTTTTCAATTTTGAAGTGTTTTATGCTTTGCTGCAAAAAGTACATCTAAAGTAGACAACTGAGATAGAGAACTAACCTAGAGCATTAACAGCTTTTCCAGACAATGTTGTTTTGGAAGCATCCACAGTTCTGCCATCACAATACATGAAGCAGCATTTAGTAGTGACTTCTTGTGTATGTTCCCCACAAAGATGAAACAAACAGCTGACTTGGAGTACTTACAGATTCCACCAGTAGTTTGGAATGGCGAATGAAGAGGTGAAATGCACCGTTAGGTCAGGATAGCTGTTGACTTGCTTTGGGGTAGCTGGGCAGGAAGGGATGGATTTGTTCATTTGTTTCTCTTTGTCTACTTCATGTTTTGTTTAGATATCAAATGTATAATTACTAAAAGCTTTGTATCTAGTGCTTCATTAATGTGATAGTTAGAAATTACTTTAAAAAAACCAAACCAACACACACAAAAAACCCCAACCAAACGAAAATCAAAAAGCCATCTGGAATAGCTCCATCCATTTTAGTCTTCTAGAAACCACTAATCTTCTAGTCCAATATCACTTGATTACAGACAGTACTTTGAGTATGACATGAAAACGAACACAGGATAGACATAAAGGAAATGTCTCCAGGCTTCAAATAGCCTAACTGTGTAATTGCACTCTGTGAGGGACAGGGGTTGTGCACTAGGTAGGGGTGGTTTTCATTATGGATTCCAGCTTTCTGAATTTGAAGCCAGAAGTCTCAAGAAGTCTGTTCATATACTATAAAACTGTGCATGCTTTTCATCACTTCTTCCTGACTGCTTTGTAGTACTAAGTTTTGATAATTAATTGCAGAGACAACATAATAGTGATGAGACAGGCAGAAATCAAAATGCTATCGCAGTTTGCCTGGAAATTAAAAGAAAACAAAAACCCCTCAACTACCCACAGATGGCATCTTAAATGCTTGTTACAATGCATATTGGAAGCATAACTCAATAATTAAGATTAAAAAGAATAGAAATCCAGCTGTCTCCCTGCCCAAAATAATGCAGTAAGTTGGCAAGTTTGAACAGTGCATCTTAAAATCAACCAACCAAATCAAATCTAAACACTGCCCAACTCTAAAAGCATCGTCCACTCTTAGGAAATGAATTCCAAAAGAGATGTGGCTGATCCATGTCCCACTGTGGCTAATGTAGAGCTCTGGCTGCCCTGGGCTGGTGGTGTCCTGCACAGCATTCCAGCACATCAGTGGAAGCTGCTGTGAATGAGCCTTTGGCAGGCATCTACTCACCTATTACTGCAGCACTTGATTAATCAACTTTGATGGTATATTTTGGCATGTTCTTACATTAATACAGAGATCTTTAATTCCTCGAACAACCTTAGGGTTTTACAGATGTTTAAAAAAACAACCAACAAAAAAAAAGTAACTGAAAAAACAAACCACCCAACACAAGGAACATGATAACCAAAAGCCATAGAAAAGATGTGATTTTCTTCCATTCTTCAAGCAGATTTAATTTGCATACCCTCAGACTTCTTTTTTGTCTTCAGTAGTTTTCTTCTAGTATAAAGCTGAAATACCATGTTTACCTAGGGTAATTTCCATAAGTTACTAATTTTTACAGCAATTGTTAATTGATTTTTAAATTGGTTGGGTTTTATTCATAATGATATAAATTTGGCCCCACATTTCTCTGAACTCTGGCCCATGGGTAACATGTCTGATACTTGCATTCAATGTACACATAAATAAGTTTAATTGCAAACAGGCATATACCATTTTCAGGCCAGGTTTACAAATGAGCTTTGGAAATTCAAATAAACTTTCATATTTTATGACATTTTTGTCAAAATACATTATACTGAGAGAGTTTTATCTAAGAGAAATATCCATTTAATCTAGTTATTGACTTCAGAATGTTATTGAAATGACAAAATAGAAGTCAAAATTGGAAGAGTTGTTTGGGGAAGGGCTTGAGGGAGAGTCTTGCTGCATGAGTGACTGATCAGAGGCTGTGTGTGTCTTCAAAATTATAACTGAGGTCTTCACAACTGGACTTCTTAGCTGCTAGTGCTGCAATTCATTCAAGTGCCTGGTTTGTTCCTCCTCTAAGAGAAACCACAAATAAACTTTTCTTCACTTGCATGATAATTCTTTAGTAGAAAGTGCGTGTCTTCTGAAGCTGGCTGTGGTAAGTGGTGCTTGTGCCACTTGGGCTGCTTGGGGATTCTGTCCCTGGTATGTTGGACCAGCTGCTTCTTGGGCACGAAACGTACTCACGCATCATGCAACTGCTTAGGACAAGAGAGAGAACAGTTTAAATCTCAAAGAGAAGTGTTCAGTGCCAGGCTGGTTTTCCATTCTAGAAACAACCATCACACATGCTCACAAGTCCCCAGGATTTTGTGTAACCCATCAGGACGCATATCCATGCTCTGTGATGCTGGAGTGGTTTGTTGTCGTATGTCTTATTTTATCCAGACTTTTGGTGCTTATGAGTGATGCTGGAGAAGGAGAATTATGCAATAAAAGTAAATAATTGTTTGCTTTGAAAAATAATAGTAACCTAATTATGAAATAGTTATACATTCTGCTTTTGACTTTTAAAAAGCTGCCCTTTCTAGTGTGCTTTATGCTGACTTGACATACCCCTCACTGTATGTCCTACCAAAGCTGCTGTGAGTAAATCCTCAACACTTATTTCAGGGACATGCTGCCTACTACTCTGGGCACATCTGCTTCTCTGCTCTGTGCTGTGGTTAAGTCCAAAATGACCCTCTGACTTCAGACTGGCTTGCTTGAAATTCAGTGCCAGTCAGTGGCAATGTGCCTGCTGTATAATCAGGCCTGGGCTTGGCTGGTGTCATTTGTCTCTCACTTTCATTGATCCATAAAATTACTATTTTTAAATTACAATTAAACCCCTTAATGCAACCATAACATTCCCACTATGCCCGTTCTTCATATGTGAAATCAATATATGCAATTGTATTTTATCTGAAACACACTTTGCTTTTTGCTATAATTATCATAAATCAGCTTTTCTGAAATGCTGTTGGTTTCCTTTTAGTGTGAAAATGTATATACAGGTCAGTAAAATGTTGAGATTCCTTTTTTGAGAAGCTAGCAAACTTATTTTGACGTGGCCGAGCTGATATTGGTATATTAATATCACCTGTCTTATTAGTCCTTATTTAAAATGTATAGCAGAGTGATTCACAGATCCCCAGATGAACTGGAGGGAATCATGCAGGGTGTGGTGTACAATATAAATAAAGATACAAGTTGTCCTGAAGACTTTACAATAGAAGGCCTGGCACAATTTCATCTTTTCTTCAAGTCTCCAGTTACAAATGTCCCCGCTGAGATTAGCCGTTGGCCAGGCTTTCCATTCCTTGCTTACAAGTTACAGAGGGTGTTCAGCTGAGGTTCTGTATGGTCAATGAATGGCAGTGGTCTTAAATGGGGTCTGTCTTGAGGTGGTGGTGGTAAAGGTCAGGATTTAATGTAAAGAGGAGGAACTCCAGGGGTTGGGGCTATAATAAGGTTTGGCTGCGTGCTGCCATACATGAGATTGGTCGTTCGTGTGAACATTTGTCAAATTTAGCAGTTGTCTCGTGTCGATCATCTGGGTTGCCCACCATCGAAGCGTCTGACCCTGTAGCAAAACCCAGGAGGCAGCTGTTTTGGCCATGACATTTCTCAGGATGACCACGCTGCAATAAATCAAGAGGGCTTTTGATGTGCCCTAGGATCAATGAGAGTTTTCCCTGCTATCTGATGTCAGGCATTGTGCTGGTGACAGAGGAGGGCTCTTGCAGATTGCCAGGAGTAGCCCCTCTTACTCCCACCGGTGCTTTCCAGGTTGGTGTGAATCAATGGGATTTTTAGAAAACTATTGATGTAGCAAACTTGGTTCTTCTGCTCCATAACTCCGTGTAGATCTGCGTAAAGGGGGATATTGTGTTCCTCCTGCATCTATGCAGCTCAGAGGCAGCCCAAGAAAAAAAGTCACCAGAGGAAGCTGGAGGCTTCACATCACAAGAGAGGGAGGAAGAGTGTTGCAAGATGTGAAAGGTTTTTGACTGCAATCAGCTTTTCTAGTTACGTGGGTTTTGTTGCAGTTAATTTAGTAGTTTGTGTTGCAGAGGAACCTAGGCTTCACCCTTCTCAGAGGCTTTGGAGTGAAGTTCTCAGCCGTCGCTTGTCGGTGTGTGGGGGTTATGCGTTTGCGTACTTTCACAGCTTAATACGGATAAGTACTAACAGAACGTAATCTTTTAATGTAGCTCTCTGTTGTCTACTGACTTGTGAAATATTTTTAGGTAACTTAGCCACAAGCGATTATGTAGATAAGCGGAGAGAAGTCTTCGAAGGAAAAAAAAATGTTTACAAATTGTCTTAGTTGTAGTATTTTGAAAAACACTGTCTTGATTTTTCATTACCACAGCCCCAGATACCTCTGAAACTGGATTAATTCAAAATTCTGTCCTTTTTTTTTTTTTTTTTTTCCTATCACTTATTATCTACCCTGTCCCTTTGTGGAATGAATATGGACGGGTTGAGAGAACCAAAAGTTGGAATTGCTTTGGGGCTGCAGCATTTGCATTTCATCAGAATCCTTAAAACCAAAAGTGAAAAGCAGTTATTCCTACTGAACACTGCTATTTGTCTTTTTATAAAACCAGAAATGAAGACGTAAAGCTGAAATACACATTTGGGGCTAAAGCTCCCTGATGTTATTTTGAGGGGTTCCGTGACTTAAATAAGGTCAAACACAAATAATGTGATTTTTGCTCGGCGCGTGTAGTTCACGTATCTCCCTTATTGACACTAACTCTGCAGGGTGTCAGTGGCAGGAATGGGTAAATACAGGACATTAATTCCCAGTAAGTGCTGAGATCACTGATGCGTTCTTTGAAATACATAAATATTTGCTAAATATTTATTGCTTTTGTTCCAGGCATCCAAACAGGTTTGACATGGGTAGGTTTATGGTGTCACCTGTAAAAGAGGGGTAGCAGTACAGGGTCAGCAAGAGCAGAAAAGCACTGCCAGTCTGGGAGAGCTCGTCAGGGCTGTGCTGCCCCGTAAGCCAGCTCTCTGAAGCGAGCTGTGCTGCTGGCAGCTGCTCAGGAGTGGCCTGGACCTTCCTGCAGTCCCACAGCCTGCTGGCATGCTGGAGTTACACGTGTTCACGTGGTTTTGTCAGCTAGAACTACTGGGTAGAGACGATTGTAACAGGTATGATCTTAATATACCTTTAAAAGTGATTCGACTTGGATGCATAGTTTATTCTCTGTAATGTCTAAGCTTTGAGGTGGAATTAGGAAAGACCCAGTGCTTTTATCTTCATTTAGATTTGCCAAAAGGAAGCACATCCAAGAGGGGACACGATTGAATTTCTGCAGGTCGAGCACTTCTGCTGCCTGTGAGCTGGCTGAGGGTGGGCACGACCCAGTGCCACTCCCAGAGCAGTGGTACTGCTGCCAGCGCTGTGCTGGCTGGCTCCTCTGCCGGAGGTCTTCTGCGCTCACATCCAGCTCCTTTGGAGAAGTCTGAAATGCTGTACAGGAATACAGCTTCAGAAAGCTTGCAACTTGAATTTTTGCAGTAATTTATGCTGCTCTGGTCTTTACTAAATCGAAGTCTTTACTAAAAGAAAGGGAGGTAACTTCATTTCCACTGTTGTCATTCAGAGCATCTGTGCTTTGTGCGAGAGCAGCTTTTTGCACGTGCCG
The DNA here is from genome assembly GCA_025345505.1 of Todiramphus chloris collaris. Classification (NCBI taxonomy): domain Eukaryota; kingdom Metazoa; phylum Chordata; class Aves; order Coraciiformes; family Alcedinidae; genus Todiramphus; species Todiramphus chloris. Next base: position 4,577,626 of record JANVCC010000077.1, read on the forward strand.
TAGGGAGAGGTTTTCTTTTTCAGAGCAGCTCCTGTACACCTCCTTAGCTTGCTCTGACAGTGAGGATGCTCTTTCCAGACAGCAGGCTTGCCTTCGGATATAAGCAGGTTATTTAAGTTTGGTGCTCAGATAATTTCGAGTGATCTCATATCCTATGCATGAAATTTTAATTTAATGCTGCTACAGGAAACCAGCTTAAACCAAGAGAAACTTAAATGCTCATCATAGAACTCATTTTTACTGTCCCTTTTCATGATCTTCAGTGTAACATAGAAAATAAAAGTAAGAAAGGGAAGAGTGCCTGTGAGATAGGATTGACATGCTTTTCAAGTCCAGTGAGTATGGAAACTATTTACAGTTTAATAAGAAAGTTGATTTATTAGCTATTCTGGTGTTCTTATTCAGTTTAAGAAGGTTGTTTGGTTTATTCAGTTGCCTTAGAAATAGTCCCTGTTCGTGAACTCCACACCATTTCATAGGACCAGTCACTGTGTGCTCCAGCAGAGGTGACAGCTACCAGCACTCCAAAGTGCAATTTGATCTTCTTTCAAAATAGATGCGTACACTTATGTAGGTAAATAAAACATATATGTGCAAAATATAACTCAGATTAAAAACTGCTTCTGGTAAATTGCAGTGAACCAGGTACTCACTAAAAATAACAAATAACAGGAGGAAATACAACTGCCAAAGGGAAAATTTTCTTTTAAAGGAACAAATTTAGGGAAAGGGAAAAAACAAACCAATGTGATATTTGTGGGTGACTGACCTTCTCTTAAAGCAAGGTTTTAGTGACACAATCTAGGATTTATAGTGAATAATCAGCATGTGACATAAACCCCTCCCTTACCACTCCTAACGTTTCCAGACTTCCTTGTGTTTCTCATGGTGCAGCTGCCCCCTTCCTGGTGCGATGCAGGAGGACCTGTGTGCATCATTTCGCCAACAAACTGTGTGTTCCTCTTCTGGTACTGCTCTCTAACCAGCTCGCTCGTGTGACTGGGTTTATTCTGACTGGAACATTTTGTGTAAAGAACAGTACAATCTCAAAATATTGTCTGCAGGACCTTAACAACTGGCTTGTAAAACATGAAATTGTTTTATGAATTGAAGCAAGGAAGCCCCTGCGCTGCTGGCTGCTCAAGAGTCACGCAGTACAGCTATGGAAACAGGGCAGTTACAGTCTGTCCTCAGCACAGGAGCTTCAATCCTGGGCAATATGGAACTGGAATCTGAACTCTAGAGGTTGTCCTTTTGAGACTGGATATGTCTTTTATCACACTGTTACCCAGGAAAGGATAACTGGATAATTCTCTCATCAAGGGTTCTTGCTGTGACTAAAAACTGTCATGCAGCAGTGAAGGGAATACTAGAACATGAATGACTGAAGTAGTTCAGGTCTACAGGGTTAAGCATACAAATTAATTTATGAGACTTAACTCATGCAAATAGCATTTATGGCCATGTGTTAGAGCATATTGGCTACATCAAACCATCATCTCAGAGTTGGTATGGTTTTGTTCCCTCCCTGCTTGTGCTGCAGAGTGTTGGCAGGCTGGCCTGCTGAAGTGGAAGTGCAGGCTGCACCTGCTGCAGCCTGGGTGCGTTGTAAGGAGCCTTCCTTAACAGAAACAAACTGTCACACCTTCAGTTCAAGGTGAACGTATAGCCCTCATATTCTGAGTGGCTGTCAGCAACCTGCTGTATTCTCTCACCTTTTGACTGTAAAGAGTGGCTGGCTCAGTTCCAGGTTAGTGAGTAAAGTGTGAGTTGCATAACTTGAACATTTATGTTGACTTGAATATTGTACCATATAATTGGGCAAAAATAATCCTTTAGGTTTAACACAGACACAAAAGCAAGATTCAAATATACTCAAGATCTTATTTCTTAAGAAAAACATATACTGCTGCCATGTATACTCTTTAATGTGGTGTATGAAAGGAGATGATAATTATTTTATTAGTTTACTCTGTTTAAAAGCGTAAGGACTTAAATATGCCACTCTTAATTAAGATACTTGATTTGTAATCAGTTTGGGCTATAGAATAGCACATTGTTTATGGGTGTATACTGCTGGGAGAAGTGATGTTAGACACTCCTGTATCATCACTCTGTTTCAGAACAAACATTTGTGTAAATACGCAGTTAACTGGCTGGGGGAACTGACACAGCTGAAAATAAATCCAGTTAAAAAACCTGAAAGTATTTTCTAGTAAAAAACCAAACCCCAAAACCCTAAACCAAACAAAAAACTGAGCTGAAGAGTGGTTTCTTCTGCCTGCTCCACCATCTGACCTTACAAACATCTCCTGGTATGCATCTGAAGAGGTGATCCAGGGGGAGAGATTGAATATCTGGGAAGGCTGGGAGAAGCTGTGGCTTCTTTTAATGCAAATACTATCTTGTGTCAGTTTAAGGGTGTAATTTGACTTGAGTGCTAGTGTACGGAATCACTGTATGTTAGTCAAGCCAGTTAATACAATTTTGAAAAAACGCTACCTATCTAGCGTAACAGAAGTATTTTCAGGTCCACAAATTGCATTTGGAAAATGCTAACTTCTGAACATGTCTTCCTTATCTCTACCAGTGTGTGACTGATAAATGAACCCCAAGCCTGTTGCAATGTCAAAAACAAACAAACAAAAAAACCACACAAAAATATAAAAGGGGAAATCTTTGAAGACATTGGATATTTCTGGTGTGTGATGTCCTGATCAGGAGAATTAAAAAAAATAAAATAAATTTAATTCTGTGTTTACCCAACTATTTTTTCCCTAGAACAGATGCAGTTATTCAATTATATGTCATTATTAAAATTTATAGGAAGGAGGATGAGCAGTTCTCTTTCTAATAACAGAAGATAGCTATGGTGACCCTCATCTCAGACCATACTCTCCTGTGTATTTTCCTGTCCCTCTTAACCGTTCCCTCCTATTCCTTGAGTGTATGTCTTTCTACCAGATTGCTTCCGTAGCTGATGGCATGGGCTAAAGCCAAAGCTTTGATTCAGACTGGAACCTGCCTGTTTCACAAGGAGGCTGGAAGTGAGATCAAGAGACACCCGGTTTGCTTCCAACAAGTCTCCTGGCAGACGAGATACTGGAGGGGGGTGGAGGGGGAAAGCAGACAGTTCCTTAAAAACAAGCAGGCAAGAAATAGCAAGAGCAGAATAACACAATGTGCTCCTTAAAAAAGAGCTGCTCAGATGCAGTACAGTGCAGCTCGAGTGCTCGGACCTGAAATCCATCAGAGCAGTTAATGCTGCGGTGCACATGCTGCTGGTTTGCAGTGCTGGGAGCTCTCCCATCAGCTGGATTGCACTGCATAGAGAACATGGGGGTGTCTGAAAGCAGCCATAAAAAATCCGCATAGAAGGTAGGCTGATGATTCATTGCTAGATGATCTAATGATTTGATCGCTTTTCTGCTGCTCTGTCTCCGTCTTACGGTGGAATTTGGTTTTATATGCAGTCTGTACATTATGAGAGATAAAAACATATTAAGTCAGTGCTTTCTGGGGTGTTCTTTGGCAAGATAAATTTCCCTTGCATTTAGTCTCTTGCCTTTTTTATTATTTTTCCTTCAGTACTCCTTGTTTCCCTGACCTCATTATTATTTTTGAGCTTCTTTTGTGATTTGGTGTTGAAAACAGTTACTCCAACAAAAGCAGCACAGCATGTTACTTAGACTTTACAAAGTACCAGATGGGGATGCTCAGGACCTAGTGTTGCAGCCTCAAATGAACAATTCCACTTTCCTGGAATTAATTGGAAGCTTTTGTCAAATAAAAATTAGTGAGTAGAGAGATGTGCAGCCTCCTGACAGGGGTGGAATGTTCTACTTTCTCTCTGTAGCCCAGTTACAGGTCTAAAATACAGAACAGAATTTGGAGGCCAAACTCATGAGCTATATAAGGCATCAAAGCACGGGAGGACATGACACGTTTTCTTTTGTAGCAATATCAGAGTTCAGTTTGAGCCAGGGGGGCATAACTAGACAAGGGGAAGCAGAGTTCAAGTTGCCCCATAGAAAGAGCTTTTGAGTTTCTTCTTCACAAGTTCCTAGAAGTATTTTCAGCAAAGGTGGGGGTTCTGTGTAAGGAAAACTTATGTATGCTGACTTGCTGCTCTTAGTTTCTTTTGCCCCAAATTGGAGTAGTTGAACCATAGGTAGGAACATTTCTGCATAGTTTGAATATCATTTTTGTCATGACAGCAAGTACATGTTAGGCTAGAATTGGGGCCAAAACGTGTGTCTCAGCTGAGCAAGAGTGATGGCTCTCACCAGGACAAAATCAGTTCCTAGTTAAGGTTTGATTTCTCTGTGTCTCTTTGTCCTTTCTGACCAATCTAGATATAGTGTCCTGTTGCTACAGAGGTGTACAGTCTCTTATTTCCACCTCTCTCTTGGTCCTTGGAACCACTTGTGCAGTATAGCATGTTTGAGAAACATGAGCTAGTACTACTCGGGAAGATGGCAGCTCACTTTCTGTAATTCATGAACATCATTGGAAGGGGTGGAAGCCCAAAGTAGCCTTTCAGCAAAGCTGACTTTTTGTCTAGGCAAATGACTCTCATCAAAAAGCAGGCAGGAGGGAATCACAATTCATAGATTTTGAGATTTGGATTTTCTGTAGATATTTAGTTCTATGTTGTTGCCAGTCCTGTGTTGAGAAGGAGGTACAGCTTTTTAGATCCCAAAAAGCTGAGTACATATCTAACAAATGTCCTTGTTAAAAAAAAAAAAATCTTTGCAAGATGGAAATAAATAATACAAGAATGGTTGATCTGTTTGAAACTGTTCCAGCTGAACAGTAGGGGTTATATGAGAGTCAGCCTGGGCCCAACAGAGCGGGCATTGAACCAGACCTAATAAGAACAACTGGACCCAATAGCCATATTATCTGCAGTAATGGAGAGTTTTGGGGTTTTTTTTTGGTAGTACAAGGACTTTAATGTTGTAGTCTTAATGGCTAGAGGTAACACACGCATCTGAAAGAACGGAGGGAGGGGGGGAAGTGAAGTCCAAAGCAATTAGAAAAATCTCTTTTGTGGATTTTTGGTATTGCCAGCTACATTTCTGTCTTTTTACAGATGAATGGGCTTTTCTGTAACTGTAAGAATGAATTGTAAAGTAACGGGCTGAACTAATTATGTCCTGTAAACCTGTAATAATAACAATAAAAGTCGTTTGAAGTTCAGATATGCGTGTAGTTGGTCCATCCAGGTGGATGAGCAAGTTTGCCACTTGAGGTTAATGGGATTTGGGAGCATTTTAGGAAAAACAGGTGGATGAGGCAATTCCTGAGAAGAAGTAACTGAAGAACAGCAGTTGCAGCTGGTGGCTGATTCAAGCAAGATTCTTGCCATCTGCATTTCTAGACAGCTTTCAGTTACCAGCAGGTGCTGGATGGTGTCTGTTCTGACTCAGGTTGAGGTATTTACCCTGATGCAGATGGAGAACAGCGTAGGCTGAGAGGTCTGGTTTCAAGCTCTTCATACCTTGTGGCATATGGAGGGTGAGCTCATGATCTTATGTTCTCATGATGCTTTTTTTCTTTTTCTTCTTAAACCTTGCCATTTTGGGGGGCAGGGGATGAGGGGAAGGGGAAACATAATACCTGGTTATGTTTATAAGGGTACCTCTTTAAAGGCGAACCCAGGAAAGGTGAGCTGTGGTCATATCCCCAAATGCTGTCTCAAGAGATTTATCCTTCTGCTTCAGTCATCCTAACTGTAAAAGACAATAGGTCATTTTTTAGAAAGACTTAAACTTTTATACTTCTACAATTCCCCCCCTGCAAATTCTTGTTTTCTCGAAGGCAAGCCCCTTGTCTTCTCCCCAGCATCACACAACTGATCACGCATAGCAGGCTTCCTCATGGTCAGTCAGCAAATGCTGAATGAATTCATACTGCACCCCAGCAGCAAATGCAAAACTCACCAGTTCCCTTCCACAGCCTCTGGAACAAAGCCGTGAAAGTTCCTAGAGCTTGGTATGTTCATAGTATGTTCATCCAGCATGCCAGGTACCTCCTGGAAGCTCTGTGCATACAGCTGGATAATGTTGCATCCCAGGTTTTCTCCCTCCAAAAACAAAAAAACCAAACAACCCCAAACAAAACCCAAAACAACAAGAAAAGAACAACAAAAAAACCCAACAACTAAACCAACCAATCAAAAAAAAAAAACCAAAAACCCAACAAAAACAAACCAACCCACAAAAAATTTCTACCTTGTAGTGATTTAGTTTTTAGAAGGGTGTTAGATATATTTTGTTTTTCAATCCTAACTGTTGTCAGAATCTGTCATATATGAGAAAATCATTGATATGGTTTTATTTTACCTTCTCTGTGAATACTTTCCCAGTTCCCTAGGTGGTATCTGTCTTGTCTTCTGTCTGGGATTTCATATTTGGTAGCAGGGCTGCACTGCCCCAGGATTTCATCCTTGCGCTGTCCCTTGCAGTGTGCCAGCAAAGCTGTTTGGGTGTCAGTGTGGGAAACTGGCTGAAAACCAGTTTGCATCCTCCTGCCAGCCTGGTTTGTGGTGTGGCTGCAGAGCAGAGGGTGCAGCACAGGGCTCGTCACAGGCAGGAGGAGGGCTTGGGCTGCTGAAGCTGGTTTTAGCAAGGCTTCCAAGTTGTTTCCACTCAAATATATGTGAGGTTCTAGTTGGAGGAGTTGAGATGCTCCCACTGGTTTACCATGCACAGAATGCCCCAAGCAGTAGTTGCGCTGACCCAGAGGAGAGATGAGTGAACTGTGCCATGGAGCAAGAACACTTGAAACCACTGACACCATCATGTCACACCACTCTGTTTAATACTGCTCAACAACTTTGATTCCTTCACGCTTGGCTTTTTTTTTCCTCTGAAGATATGAATTATTTACCTACCAACTACATTTGCATGCAAATATTTTTATATGAAATGTATTATTGAATGTAGATATTTGCATGTTAGAGTGTATTTTCATACTATGCTATCTCTTCCTACAAATCTTGCTCTTCTTTGTTGCTCAAACCTGAGAAAACATCCCTCTCCAGTGCCCGTTTGAGGAACGGTGTTCCCGAGTGTGCTTCTGAGCCTGACTCATTGTATGAAAATTCAGGTGTCTGCTTTTTTGGTTTTGATCTCGTTCTGTTTGTGTTTACAAATGCTTATCAGGTTTTTTAATGAGGTTTTGAGCCTAGTTTTCTATGAAGACATGAAAGGGGTTTTTTTGTTCTTGTTGTTTGGTTGGTTTGGGTTGTTTTTTTCGTCGTTGTTTTGGTTTTTTCCTAATATAATGAGCTTCAGTGAGAATCTTTGCACACAGTTGCACACAAGAGGAGAAAAGCTAAAACTCAGCTCTTAGCTGTGGATGTTGCCTCGGTCTTGTGCAACATACAACCTTTGCTGCAGTTCCCTTGGTGTCTCCAGGTGTCTCCTGAAAACACAGGCATCAACTGGCGCTCTGTGGAGATCCCCTGTCAGTCTGTGAGCTGTCTGGCACCTCGTCTTTAAGCTGGGGTTATGAGATGTTGCAGAAATGCCATAACTGAGGAATGTCTTTGTTCAAGCTGGGAGATGAGCTCTGAGCAGATGTTAAGGCCCTGTCTTTTGGGTGTGTTTGGTTGAATGTGTCAGGAAGGAGAGCTATATAAAAACCTTGGGAGGGGAGGGGGGAGATGGTGATGAGTGCACTACAGAATGATATGGGAAAGTTTGTTGTAAAATACATTACGGTCATTTTGCATCCTAATTTCTATTTGTATGCTGTTGGGTTTTTTGTTGAACTTGATTAGAGATGGTTATAGACTATCAGAGAACTCAGTAATGGTTTTTAAGCAGTGTTCTAGGATTTTTCCTTAGTTTTCTGATGATGACAGTTATTTGCCTGTTCTCCTTTCATTTTAGATGTTGTTCTGCAGAGATGAAAAGGAACATTATTTGTGTCCAGACTTGGAAGCTCTATTCAATGCCCTCCTTTAAATGGTTAGTCATGCTTCTCTCTTTTTTTTTCCTGTGTTTCAGGTGAAGCCTACCAGCAGTGTTGAAGCATGAGTACTGATGCCAGTCAGGTGGTGATCACTACTCCTCCCCCAGCCACGATGCCTCACAAAGAGCGGTACTTCGATCGCATCAACGAGAATGACCCGGAGTACATTCGGGAGAGAAACATGTCTCCTGACCTGAGACAGGACTTCAATATGATGGAGCAAAGGAAGAGGGTCACTCAGATACTGCAGAGCCCTGTGAGTGGGGTTAAGGGGGGATGGGAATGAAAGTGTGTTATTTTCTGAGATTCTTGATGAACTTTTTGAGACTTAAAAAAAGAAGTCTGTGTCACAGCTAGCTAAAATAACTCTGGACCGTCTTCGAAGAAGAGTCACTAAAGAGATTATCCAGCATTTTGTTTGCATAGTTTTTTGTCTGCGAACAAGCAGCCTTTATTGTGTTGGTTTTTCTCCTGATGCTTTTATATTCTTCTGCTTCATTGCAGTATTACAAAGAGATCTGGCTGGCTGCAGGGTACTTAATTAAAACTTAGGGGCAGGGAGGAGAGTGAAGGAGTCACTGGTCACATAGGAACAAATTGGGGCATTACGTGGTGTTCTGCTTTCTGGGTTTGAATATTAATGTATCATTTGCATCAGAAATGCTTTAATTAACATTTTTAATTGGGTTAAGTTTGTTTAAAAGCTAGACTGTGTGTTCTTTTCTTGTCCTTGGGGGTGATCATGCCCATACTTGGCCATATTAGCCCTCATCTACTAGTTGTGTAAGTTCTTACTTGTGTAGGCTCCATATAGAACTGTTACGCCTGTTGAAGCGCTCTTACATTCGTTTTAATTTATATTTTAATACCTGCATTCTCTGGGTTTAACCTGCTGACTATATTGGAAAGTCATACCATTGCCTGGAGTATTTTGAAGCCCCAGGGAGTAAGGACTGTTGTGAGGGTGAGCCTTTGGGGGTGTTGGGGTGTAATGTTGGCTAATGAGGATAACGGGACTGGGAAGGGGTTAAGCAGCTTTGCAGATCCCTCTCTTTTCAGTTTCTCTGTAAGTTGGGGTGCTGCTTCTGTAATTTTTTGGAAGCTTTTCCATATGTAATGAGACTGCAAACAGCTGTTAGTAATCACCCCATTATAGTCTGCCATGAATAACGGGATTGTTTGCTAAAGTGTTGTCGTGGAGTGCCTCTTGGATCTCTGCATTGCTCTCACTGTAATGTGAACCTGTTGACTAAAGAATTTATTACTTTCAAGTCAATTTGTGCAAGCTTGGTTTTGCAGCCAAGCTCTTTTCTAAAGAAAATACTCTAAGGAGGTATTGCATAATGCTTTAATCATAGTAATTTTATGTTGAACACTCGATTGTAAGATGTGATCAGCATCTCCTCCTTCCTGTTAAAATATTCACATTTTGAGTAGCCAGGACTCACAGCAAAGACTAGATCTTTATCCTAACAGATAAAAATAAGTTAGAGTCCTTGTTAGAGTTCATCTGTGTGTTAATTTTTTGTCCTTTCGATGGCAGTATTGAATCCAATGAGTGTAACTATTTCCTTAACGTTTTGGGACACCTTTTGCCAACTCTGCCAAACGTAATAAATGTCCCCTTGCTTCAGCATCAGTATTTTTTTTTTTAATAGATGCAGTGTCAGCATGCAGATTTTAGGAAGGAGGAGGAAGAGGGGCAAGCCCTGAGTCTATGTAACTGTTTTAACAGAAGTTTGAAGAACAAAGAGCTGCCGAGTTGCTGTGAGTGTCCTGCCACAAGAGAAGCTGAGCCCAGCACTTTTTGGAAAGTGACTGAAGCTGCCAATAAGTTGCAAGTTTTTGTTGTGTAAGGGAACAGTTGTCCAAATAAGCTAGGGGCCTGCAGCCTGCTCAGCTCTTGGCATCTGCCAGGGAGAAGCAGGAACGTGGGAGCTGAGTGTGTGATCAGGCATGAAGAGGAGGTGTCAGAGCAACCAGTTCCTCTCAAGTGTCTCCTTTCATTGTCTCTTTTCCTGATATAGAAATTTTAGTGGAACCCTGTTATGTCATCTTGTATGAGGAAATAAAAGCATTTTTAATGCGCTATTTGTGACTGAATGTCCATCAATCAAATTTCATAACTGATTTGAGGATAGAAGTTACATTATTTCTTCCAGGTTCCGTCTGCGATGTGCCATAGTGTTCTGGAGAGTCAGGGCTGAAAATAATTACCTTGTCTCCTCCTGAATATTTCTCACAAGAGGGCCAGAAAACATTTTTCCTGTTACTACTCTGTGTAACACAGGTTCAGGATTGAATGAGCAAGTGTTCTGTGTCTGCAGAATTACACTGCACTCAAAGTTTGCATAGAGCTTTGTTGCATTTCTGGTTTATTCCAGTCAAAAGGAGGAAATAGTTTGAAGGTGTTTGGAAGAAGAGGAAGAGAGGTTATCAGACACATTTTAAAGAGCTTGCTTGCTAGTAAATCTTCATCCAGTCTTAGATATATGCATCCATATCTTCACCCAGTCTTGATATATGCATTCAGATCAGAGGAACAGTCATTGACTCCTCTTCTGGCAAGTACTATGAAGTTTATGTAGTAAGGATAATACCTTTCTTAAAAATACACAAGCATATACGGACTTGAGGTGAGCTTGTTTCAATGTGCACTCTCTCTGAGGAAAAGATTTTGGTCTAAAACTAAAGGGTTGATCCCTGTCATACACTAGGAAGCTTAGGTACTCATTTAGTCTATTTTATTAACAAGCTTTTTTCTTTCAAGCAGGAAAATCTAGCTCCTTTAGCAATAAAATAAATTGGAGAATATATTTCAATAACCATGGTATATTTTGTGCAGTACATGTTATTGTAGAGGCTACAGCCCTGACCAGACATCTTCAGACATCAAACTGCTGCATCTCTCTGATGTTCTGTTTGATGTAAGTATTGATGTGTGGTCTGGCTACTCCTCTCTGATGTGCAATTTCCCTTTCCTAAATTAAATAATTTAAGAGCTACTGAAAAGCAATTCCCATTACCTCTGATGTTTGCTGATGTCTCGGAGTCTGTTCATAATAAGTCTTAAACAAATTACACGAGTTTTATGACTGCTGCCCACGAACAATGTCTCAGACATGTTTGTTTAATGCCACATGTAACCTGCCAGCATCTGACCACCTGGAGAATCTGATAGGACCTGTGTGCTGTTCTCTATTAGAAAGGTGAAAAGAAATTAAGATCTGCTGGGTCTGAGCAGCCTGATAGCATCCAGAGGTGTACTGCTGGGTAATCTGTAAGATAAAGCCATTTATTTTTATTTCAGTAATGTCTCCAAGCTCAGAAGATTGAGGTATTGTGTTGTTGTTGTTGTTTTTAAAGGTAAGGTACTAGGTTTATGTTGTGGGCTAATTTTATTGCTTTGCATCAGTTGACCTGTAATGTATTCAGAATTTGCAAAGATAGGGTCTGTTGTTTTGGGTTTGTTTTTAAGTTTTCCAACTTAAGTCTGAAATTATAAACAGTGGTGTCTTTTTGTATGCTACACAGTCATATAATGCTTGTTACATAGAATAACTACCTCTTTCAAAGAGTAAATATTTATTTGCTGTATCATCAAAACTCTTATTTCAGTTACGGTATACAAGTCCTCCTGGCTTTCATTTCCTTCTGGCATTTCTCTGCTGCACTCACCATGGCAACCAGAAGCTTCAAAAACATGTGAAGGGGAAGGAGGGGGAAGCAATATTTGCAGTTATGGTGTGTGAAGAGTGAGCAGGCAGTTGAGTACTGAGGAGCTGCAGGAACATACAGAAGAGAGAAGCTCCCTGCAGCCCTCCCAGAGCGAGTGGCCGGGGAAGGTGTTGGGTGTTTCTGTGGGCAGGCAGCAGGGCCATGCTGTTCCAGTGAAGTGAGACCATGTGAAACGTAGGAAAGCTGACTGCAGGCTTTAGCTAACAGGGCTGTGTGTGTAAGCTGACAGGAAATTAGAATCACTGCTTAGATTGCACTGAGTACCACTTTACATCCACTTAATATCTCTGTGTTTGAAGAAGAGCTCCAAGTCAGAGCGGAAATGGGAGAGGATGCATTCTTATAAAATATACTGTTATATGAACTATATTTATTTTTACTGATGTAATAAAAAGTTGTAGCAGTCAAATTTGTGTATAAAGTGATACATTGAACAGATGAAATATGTAGACTTAAACATGCCTGGCTATTGCAGTGTAAATGTCCAGTTTGCTTTGAATTCACCAGTGACAGTTGTGTGTGGCTTGTTGAGACCCATTGAATGTCCACTTGCTACTTTTTACATATGATACCCAGTTATTTGGAGCTTGTTTCATTTTAAATTGAGCACTTTGCTAGCAGGACCTCATCGTGCTTTGCTTTAATTTCATGTTGGATGTAGAGAGCACACACTGGTCCATGGTGGCTCTGCGGGGTGTTTGGCACGATTCTGCTCGATGCTGCCATTAGATGAAGGTGCTGGTTCAGGTCTAGCCATACGGATTTTAAAATCAGAGGGGTTTTATGCTGAGGTTAAAAATGTGCTTCTCTCCTTCCTGTGCTTCTCTTCCTTCCTGCCTTGCACATGCACACACACCCCTGCCTCCCACGTCAGCTGGTCTTGCCCAAAGAAGTGGGGAGATAAGTCTAGCTTAGCAACTTGTCTATTCAGAGGTCTTCAGATTTTTCTCCTCAAAAGCAAACAAACCCACTCAGACTTGGATTTTTTTCTGGCTATGTTATTTTCAAGCCATCAGGACAGAGATGAAGGATGGTTTGATTGTCTTTCCCCAGCTTTTGCAGTTGTCTAGCTTGCTTTGTTTTGTATCAAGCGAAAGTGCAGTATTTTCACAACACCACTCCCTTTTGGGGCAGTTTATTTTCTTAAAATATCAAAGTCCTTTCAGTTCCTCATATGTTTCAGCTTCTGTTGCTATTTCCCCACAAGTTCAAAAGCCTTTCAGATCCTCGAGGAGCATCACCCTTTGGTCAGGAAGGGCTCGCAACCGTACCCATCCCCTGGGGACCTCCTGGCTGGGCAGGCCTCTCGCATAGCAGCTCACTCCTCTGACCTCTTCCTGACTTCCTGCTGGGGAGTCAGGACTCTCCTCTCATCGCTGCAGCTCATTTAATCACATGCTTTCGTCATACGACACATGCCTCATTTTAGTCACCGGGGGAGATGAGCTTAGTTTGACATACCATTTAAGACATGCCACAAGGCACCCCTTAAAGATCCACTCTGGCAGTTACAATATTCTGCTGAGCCCAGGGCAGACTGGGGAGCTGGGCAAGTTTAGTATTTCAAGTGTGGGGGAATTTGTGGTCAGGGTAATGCTGTCTGAAGTCAAGGTCATCCACTAGATCCCAGTGAGAAACCAAGAAATCCCATTGCCTGCCTTCCATTTCTATCACTGTGACAGTGCATGGTCAATTAATATCCATGTCCTGCACCACAACTGCAATTGTGAGGTTGTTTCCCATTTCCTTACGTTAAAAATGAGTTACCTTTCACTCCTCTTATTTCCATATTGCTGCTTTCCATTTAGTTCTAACTGTGGTTTTCATTAGATGAAAATGCCAACACTTTCCTAATCGATTCTTGCTTTTGAGTTTGGGTTGGTTCTCCCCCATCCACATTGCTAATCTTCCTGCTGGTTAACTGCTTGGGTTTGGGTTTTTGTCATCTTGGGGTGTGTCTGCAGATCTTGTACTTTTCTCACTATGTTCTCTAGACTATTCAAATCATTAAACAATTAGATCCATCCTCCTTTCCCTGATGACTTTCCTGTAGTCCTGTATGTCTTTGAAGTTATTAATTGTAAGCAACACTCTGGTCTGAATTAATTCCCTAGGTAAGTAATAAGGAGATACAAAATAAAATGCATTGTTACAAAATACACTGGTTTTCTTTCATTCACTAGTCTTGTAAACTCTGACAAAGGTATCAAATTGGTCAGGTGAGAGTAGGAAGAGGGGTTTCCATTACAGTACAAGCAGTGAGTAACTTAGCTGTATTTGTTTGTAAGTCTTTTTTTTTTTTTTTTTGTGGTTAAATAATGGCTTGGTTTAGTACATGCTCTTAAAAGTGCCTGGAAAGCCATGATTAATAACTTTCCTCCCTGGCTGCAGGAGCACATTCGTCCAGAACATCCTGCAAGAGCTCTGCCCATTGCCACCGCGTGTGATCCCGCAGGCCCTGCTCCCGCGCTTATTGACAAAGCAGTTAATTACCTTCAGAAATGCGCAAGGCTCCTGACAAATTGAAATCTGATTTGCTGAAATTCAAAATGCTAGAAGAAGATGCATAGCATGGCTTTACTGGACAAGAAAGCGCAAGGGAGGGACGCAGACCCCCCCCATTCGCGGCAGTGGTTGTGTCAGTGTGGAAATTGCTGGCGCTGGGACTTCGGGAGCTGTGTGCGCTGAAAATGGGCTTTGAAAAGGAGTTCAGTGCTTCAGGTTTTGCTTTAATCATAGGGTATCTCTAGGCTGCTTATCGCAGGAGTAAACATACTGCTTTAGCTCCTGGAGGGAATTTAGTATGCACCGGGTTAGAGAAGCTGGAAAAACCGGCACAGGCAGAACCCTGTATCGGGACCGGCTTGCTGTCTGTCAATCGAGTCGCTGAATTCAGCCCAGATACCCACGTGCTTCACTGCAAGTGAAGAGATTATTATGGCTTTGCCTAATTCCCCATATTTACTACAGAGCGTGTTTCTTTCTATCTTAACCCAGAAGCCCGCATTTTTTCTTTTCATGGCATTAGCAAACACTTTTTGTGACTCTTATCTTCTCCCCGCCAGCCTGAACTCACTGGCGGTTTTTTTGTGGCCAGCTCCACCCTTTTCCACTTAGGGCACCGGTTGTTTGTATCTAAACTCCAGCCCTGAAAACAGCCTGTTACGAAGCTTCTGTGGGCTGTGCCAGCGAAGGTCTTCCTCTCGGCGGGCAGCGGCGTTCACAGCACGGGAGTTAACATTAACGTCTCTTCACTCTCGAGAGCAAAATATCAGTTAAGTTTTGAACATTTTCTTCAGCGGTGGTGATTTGGCTTAAAGACTCTGTGTGGGCACATTGATGTGTAAAATAAGTTGAATTAGACCCTTTTTTAAAATGGAGTTAAGATCTGTAAATTCTGATCGAAGCTGGGCAGAAGTCAAAATGGGTAAAGGGGTTTCTTTTATTATTCTGCAACTTTTAGGCTCACAGCAGTGCTGCTATCAAATGTAGGGACCTCACATATCCATTCTAGCAGCTCTCCTGGAGACTGGCACATCAAAAAGTTTGGACCTTGCTGTAATTAGTCCTGATGTGAGCCCATACTTTCTCCTCTTAAAGGTTTGCGACGGTGTGGAGTATTTATTGATGACCTGTATGCTATTGTTTTCTCTAGTTACAGGGAATTTTTTTTCCCTTACATTTTATTTCTACTTCCTTTGAGTGGGTAAGGACTAGATGGAGAAACTAGTGGTCAACAAACAAGAAACAGCATAGATAGTCAAAATACTTAGGAGCTTGCATACTTCTTAACATCCTCAGAATGCTGCCTACCAAGTGATTAATACTAAAATTTTCTAGCAATGTTATTCTGTGCTATATATAGATGTGTATACATGTAAAAGAAGTCATTCTAGCAAGTTGGTTATTCTAGTTTTTCTGCTTATGTTGACTGAAAAATACCAGTTGTCAACTAGTACATGCAAATGTTGCTTTGATTTTTAAAAGCCCCATTTTACACTGTCAGCTCCCACTTAGACTATCCTGAAAGAAAATGGAAGTGAATGAGTCAGAACTGAGGCTTGTAACTTCACTTTTGAGTTTCAGAGAGCCCTTGTAGGTCTAAGTTGAAAAAAATCTTACATTTAAACTGCTTGAGTTTATGAAGCGTCTTTGAAGATGATTAAAAATATTTCCAGATAAGTCATTTTGTGAAATTAGAAAGACCTTGACCTAACCACGCAACTAACAGCTCTGTCAAGAAAAGCTGTATCTGTTCTGCAGGCTGCAGTCCCATGCAAGGCTGTCTAAGCTGGTGTAAAATTGCTGGCTGGAGTTTTAAAAGCAGTTAGAAAGTTTAGAAACCATGGAGTTAGAGAAACAGTTTTAGGAACAATGTGAGCTGCCCTCTATATTTTTATTGGTGAGTTGTGAGGAAACTCATGTCGTGGTGCAAGGCAGTGGGGTGACATTCAGAGGGCAGGTGAGATGGAAGCAGAGCAGTTGGGCACTACCTGCTCAGAGCAGTCAGGTCGGCAGCTGGCAGGCTTGGCTGTGCAGGGGATGCTTTGGTTCATGGTAGAACTGCAAAACTGTGTTTCCTTCTGGTGTAAGCTAGTGCAGTTAAGCTCACTGCCACTTTGAGAACAACCTCAGCTGGCAGTGGTGGAAGGGGAGTTTGCAGCCTGCTGCACACCAAGGTCAGGCTCTTGGCTTAGCTGGCTCTCTGCCAGGTGAATAAATGTTCTGTTTGGCATCCTTCTAACTGTGCATCTTGTCTGAAATACTGCTCTACCTCCTTTCCAGTATCTGTCACGGGCCCAGCTTTCATTCCATGGGCTGTTTTCTATGCAAAGGTTCAGCAGGATGCTTGCAGTGCTGTTCCAGCACAAACAAGAGTGTGCACTGCTGCTTGGCTGGGCAGGTGAGCTCACTGAAGGCAGAAGGATGCTTGTGCACGCAGGAGACAGTTCTCAGCTACAGCAGGGTGTGTTATCCAGGCAGCAGACTTGCTGTAGCACCAGTGCTGGCACAGGCAGGTTGGCTGGATCCAGAGGTGCTGCAGTCGTGTAGATGAGGTGACTATTGACAGGCAGCATGGGCAGCCATGAGGTACCAGGCTTCTCACCTTGGGACTCAGTAGCCCACTGTAAAAAGCTACTGCTCTTACTGTATCATTGTCGGTCTAAAGTTTTAGTGTTTAAAAACAAACAAAAACCTCACATGTACCCAAAGAACTATTTCAATCCTAGAGCTGAAACTTTCTGTTTATTGAGTAATGCTGAGTAGACAGCTAAATAACATAATTTTTCATTCATTTGACAGTACAGTTTTTCTGTTGTCAGCATTTTTTTGTCAAATACTACATCTGAAATTACTAGTGACCTTTCTGCTTGAAAAATATCTGCTTTGTGCCAGGGCAGAGTGTTTGTCATCGTTTTGAAAACATCTCTCTTAAGCATGACTTTTACTTGGTCACTTGTGGGCAGTTGCCTTGTAAAGCCAGCTGTGTATGTTATATATATAACAGTCTTGTGAATTAAAGCAAAACCAATCTCCTTAGTCTTTACGCTATGTTTAGCTTTTCAGAAGCAGATTCCTGTTGCTGAATGGGTCAGACCTCAAAATAAGAGCCCTGCACAGTAGTGGTTTTACAGAAATCAGTGCTGTACCGTGAAAGCTCCAACAAATACAATTAATTTAATAGCTAATATTTAAGGTCAACTGTTGTCCAGAAGAAGGTGAACGCCCTTCGTATAAGCCCATCAGTAATCACCAGAACTGGAGGCAGGTTGTGTTAGCACATGTGGGATGGTTACCTAAGGACATAAAGATCCAAGTTTTAAAGGTCTATAGCAGTGAACAAAAGGTATTGAGCTATTCATAAATATGCATGGATGAATGTGCAAGTCACGTGCAGGAAACACAGAAGGCTGCAGTCTGCTAGAAAACATTGTCATGTGCTGGTGTGTGGATAAATTGTATACTTATGCCCTTCATCCATATGCACACCTCTGTTTCACAGCTCATCCCAAACCTCCTTATTTGCTATTTGCCCTGGCTTTTGCATATCTGCTGTTATTTCTTACATTATTTATAAAGAGAGCTGCTTGTTCAGTTTAACAAAATAGTTTCTACAACACTAAATCCTCATTTGTAGTATCCTCAGCAAGTGTGTAATACAGCAATGCTAGCATCAGAGAGCAAAACTAAACTCAGGAGAATGAAAATAGCATGATCAGAAAGCAAGAGAATTAAAAATACAACCAGAAATAAACAAAAACATTTGTTAACGATTGCCCTAAATCCATTATACTACCTTTTCTCTGCTATAGATGTAACACTACTTGTACAGGTTTAAAAAAAAAGGTCTGAATATGACTGAGAGTTTACCATGAATGTTTTTGCAGATCCTTTTTATAGTCCTTGTTGAATTGAAGTGAGAGTGATTTAATATAATACAGATAACTGGTTTTCTCCATCTCCTCCCAAGCAAATACTTCTATGAATTCCATGAATTCTGTCATCCATATGGCCCCCGTGAGACTACAGATGTGCAGTTTCCTTATATACATATTGTAAACAAGAGTGAAAGCATTTTAGCCTTGCAGAGTGTGAAATGACAGAGCTTTCTTGCAGGGGGCCTCTTTCAGGAGTATGTGAGAAGCAAGCAAATGTCTTGGAAAGACAGAAGTAGAAAACAAGTGTTAGTATAGCTTGTCGATGAAATATATTAGCCAGTCGTTGTCTCTGCAATCTTAATGGATCTCGGCGTCAGAAGGAGAAAGTGCTATAGAAACCATAGTCTGATGCGAAACCATGAGCAGAACAAGGAGCTGGCACTGGGATGGCTGGTGCTTGAAAGCCTGGTTTGTGTGTCTGGGGGGGTTGTGAGGTGGGGGAAGAAGCCTTCTGTAGTGTGAAGGATATGATGTGCAAAGGGCCAAGGAAGTACCTCTGTTGTTATTTTGCATTTTTTTTTGCATTTTAAGCAGGCTGGTAAAGCGAAGGTTGGACCTTGGCTTCTTTTTTCAATGCTCTGTGAGCTGTTTGACCACCACAGTGTTTTTTTTCTAGCTATGTGAAAAATCTGTCTTCTACGGGGGTTTGTGTAAGCCACGCACATCTGAATTTCATTCAGAACCCCTTTGGTTGTAGTGAGATTTGGTTGTATTGCTCAGATTGTGGTGTTAACCAACCTCTCAAGGATTTTAAACCAGACTGTCATGGGTGATGCTGAATCATCTGTTTCCTGTTTTTTCAGACTGTGATTTTCTGTGTATCTCCCTCCTTACCCTGAGGTACAGCAGCACATTAAACAGTGCTGCACCTGAAATTTCACTGGGAGTTGGGCATTGAGTATGTAAGAAGCTACTTAATGCCCAGTGCTCTACAAATGGGACTGTAGGCCTCTTGGAGTGAATGGCCCAAACTGGTGAAAGCATCTGACTCCAACCTCCTCGCTGCCATTCGGTGGCAATGATGGCAGGGCCTTGCTGCACCCTAAAGGCGTATTCTGCGGATGAGTAGATTAATGCTTGTGATTTACACTTGGATTTACAGTAATTATCTGCCCATACATAAACTTGGCAGGTAATAATAATTGTCATCTCAACAGAGTGTGAGTCACATGCAAAAGAAGGCACAGGGCCATGTGATGAGCCATGTGATACGGAAAAAATAGTTTGTTTGTTTTCTAGTGAGAGCTAGCCACTGTGTGCCAAATGAAGCACGGGGACAAAGACGACTGTGATATGCTTAAAGATGATCATCTGTGTGCAAGAAGGGCAAGGGAACTTCCTCTGCTGGGCTTGTGGCCCCATTCTGGGGACGGTGCTCATTATTTTGTCAGTGAGGGTGGTGCCCCCATTGCCACTGGACACATGGAGTCATGACCATGATGATGGCCATCCTCACAGCTGAATCAGATTGAAGGGAGTGGGGTTTAGAGTCATCTACTGATAGATGAGAGAAAAAAGTCAGGATGTTTTCTCTTACTACTTCTTGTTTTCCATAAATCCTTGTTTGCTATTCTGGCAATTACCTCCCATTGGTTTCCCTTATGGGCTGCCAGTGCCGATGCACCTCCTGTACCCCCTCTTCTTTTCTCCCAGTCCCAGTTAGATTCCTTTCCTCACTGATTCCCTGTTTGTTTCCTTGTCCCCACCTGCTCCCTTCCCCTTCTGCATAGATCTTACCTACAGCAGCCACTAAAAAGAAAAATCTAACTTTGCCCATATATCTTCAGGCTAGCAAGAGGTTGTTCAGCTGTCTGGGGGATGCTGCATGCATAGTCTGGCCTACACTGACAGATCTCTGTAACAGCTAGAGAATTTTTAGAGGTTTTACTTGTGAAAATCTGTAAAGTCTAAGGTACGTGCAATCATGGCAAAATTAGCCTAAGGAAGAGCAAGTCTGAAAACTTGGAAATGCAAGTGTAGTTCTGAACGCTAAGCTGTCTGACCGAGAGGCCACATCAAGTAGAGTCTTGAGGACGTTTTTGGTGGGTCTGGTATCAGAGTCAAAACCTGTTGATGAACAGACTTATGTCATCAGATCGGTGGATTTTACCCAACAAAGTGGATGCTTTGGAGGACTGAATTTAAATTCAGTGAGGAAATTGCATTTGCCATACCGAACTATTTTCTTTTTAAATTGAGAGCAAGTACTCTGCTAAGGAAAGGAAACTGAAAGGAGCAATTACATACAGGGAATAGCCTGGGGTTATAATAGGAGTCAGCTGCGTGGTAAAGACACCAAATGTCTTTCTGGAATGAACCCGCAAGAACATTTGCAATATACCTCAGCTCGTGTTGTGTGCAGCTTTTCATACTGCTGGTTCCTGCAAAAGCTGGAAGATGCTGCCAAGAAATAATGAGAAGGTTAGAAAACATAACCTATAACGAAAGTTTGTGAAGCATCACAATTTACTTGGTCTAAAAACGTCAGGACTGGAGTAGTCGTGGGACAGGCATTTGTTGTGGATGGTGGTTAATCTGTCTATCATCTAGAAAGAACAGGCTTTGTCCACAGTGCATAGTATATTAAATTTGATACTGCGAAAACCTTTTTCATGACATGTTCTGCAAGTGTTTATCCCTTGGGGCTGTGGACATTTTATACAGGAGAAGAGGAAAGGGTTTTTCACTTTGGGAGGAAGAAAGAAAGAGGAGATGACATCCCGGCGTTCCTTCTAGTTTTTGTATGTGTATGATACTCCTTGAGCATGGATGAGCTCCAGTTTTCCAGTTGTTTATAACTTTATCAAATTTGGATGGATTTTCAGAGGGATTACAGAATTTTAAAACATCCAGCACTAAAAGTCACACATCCTGATCAGATTTCAAGTACCTCTTCCAAAATACGGAGTGCTCTTTAATTGTTGATAAAAAGGGGGTTTGTTACCATTTACAAAAGTACATTTCATCTTTTGTTGTTCTGGGAAATAGTTAACCCACTGTGACCAAACTCCTTCCTCCTGCCCTCCAAATTGACGATTCTTAACATATGTAGTTTAGGTCAGATGGTTGGAGTTTGGCAAAGTTATAAGCAGCTAAAAACAAGGTCTAAGGGGAAGTTTCATGTAACATGAATAACAGGCAAAGCTACCAGCCCCACCTATAATGATTTTATTTCTATCAAAGCCAGGTTTCCTTGATGATTCTCAAATGTTTCTGCAGGCTTTTAGAGAAGATCTGGAATGTCTTATTCAAGAACAGATGAAGAAGGGCAATAACCCCACTGGACTGCTTGCGTTACAGCAGATTGCTGAATACATTACAGCAAGCTCTTTTTCAGGTTTTTCCTCGTCTTCACTCAGTAAGTGAATTACGCATATAATTGCACTTCTTTTCCTTTTTTTTAATCATCACCAGGGCTTAGCAATGCTGGAATCTCCCCTTTGAATAGATGTTCTGTCAGAGCTTGCTTCAGCTGTGAAGTAGTGCAGATGGTGGCCTTAGCTTTCCTTTTTAGGCTTATTTCTTTCTGTAATTTTTCAAGTAATGTGTGAAAATACTTCATTAATGGCAAAAGTCTTAAAGCTCACTTCCAGTCCTGTATAGGATCTTGGATTGGGAGAGCGCTCAGAAATCTTTGTGGTACTTCAAAGGAAACTTTTATTTCACCTCTCATGTTCAAAAAAGAGGTGAAGCCTTAAATTCAGGGTATGGTTCCTACTGTCCTAAAGTAACAGAGGTGTCAGCAAAGACCTTAGAAATACCAGCAGTGCAGTTCCTGTCTAGTAATTGCTGGTACTGCTCTGCTAATAATTTTAATACACTGCTGCTGGAACATCATGGCACAGATAGAAGTGATTTCATTGTCCTACTGGCCATCATCTTTTTTTATATCTGTTTTTCAGGCCATGGAATGATTACACCCATCAATGATTTACCTGGGATAGATACCTCCTCGTTTGTTAAGGGAGAAAAACTTACTCGTTGCAAGTTGGCCAGTTTATATAGATTGGCCGACTTGTTTGGGTGGGCACACTTGCCAAATGCTTATATCACAGTAAGTATTTCAGAGAGTAAAATTTTTTATTTGGAATGTCTACCTATTCATTCAATTTAATTTTCCCCTTGAATAATATAAATTCAAAAATAGATCAATAACCTATTTTCTTCCTCCTTTGCAGGTAAGAGTAAGCAAAGAGCATGACCATATTCTAATCATTCCAAGAGGTCTGTCCTTTTCTGAAGCTTCAGCTTCTAATTTGGTATGTGATTCACCAGTAATAACCAGCAAGGCTCAACCTGTATTCAAATAGACTTCTGTGGTTGCTAAAGTGGACTTCCAAACTGTAATCATGCTGTTATTTCTTTTTTAATCTTTACCCACCGGATGAAAAGCTGTTTAACTACTTAGATGCTAGCATCCTTTGTCCTCAGCATTTCTGTTGGGGTTTGCTTTCCGTTGCTTTGTCTTCAGCTTCAATGTGGAGCAGCAAAGTTTTGTTTTCCTGCCTGATGAAGCTCATCAAGTAGCCTCAGTGTAGCAGCAACCTTTTATAACCTGACAGTGTGGTAATACAGGTGAAATGGCTCTGTAGGAGTAGTGTTGGTAGAATCAGCTCTTATCTTTAGAAGTGGAGAGGTAGAGTTGAATCATCTTCCCCAAGACCCAACAGAGGAGCTGGGTGAAGTTACAGACTGGCATTTAGGCAACGGTAGCTGCTAAATCAGCATCTTTTGGTGCAGAACCTGCTGTACGTTCTTCATGTCAGTACTTATCTGTACAGAAGCCTCCAGCTGCAAGGGTAGCAGATGGAGATTGATAGCATTACACCAGCAAACACAGAACCGAAATCCAAACATGAGAACAATACCTGATATGCCCTTGCTGTTATGTTTTGTTGATCCTGGAATCATTATTTTAATGTTCCCATGAAACTGAAAATTCCCTATGCATTTAATTTTCGTATTGGAAATTTCTCAGGGGCTGAATTCCCTTCATATTTAAAATGTAGGAAATGTTAACAAACTCATTTTTGAAAGTCATAAACAAGGAAAGGTCAGATAGACCAAAGAGGAATATATGTTTTGTCAGGGTCTTATCTTTACTTCTTCCATCGCTGGACTTCCAACAACTGTCAAGGGCTTGGACGTCAGGATGTGTTGTTGACACACGGATTGATGGCTGCTTTCCTATTTTTTCATGCTCTGAGCCCTAAATATGTGGGAGGGAAATTTTGTACCAAGTGAGGAAGGGTGGGCAGTTTGTAGATACAATGACAGTTTTTGCAAACTTTTTGAATATTGTTCTGTTGACTTTTCCAGGTTAAAGTAAACATCCTAGGAGATGTAGTTGACCAGGGAAGTACGACTTTAAGTATTGACAGTGCAGGATTCAGTCCACATGTGGCCATCTACTCCACGCGCCCTGATGTCAGATGTGTAATACACATACATACCCCTGCAACGGCAGCGGTGAGTCTTCCTTCTAGCATAAGGAGTAAAAGAAAACAGATTTATCTTATGAACTTAGAGCACATTTCTGAGTCTGAATCACTGCTCATGGCAGTTTTGGGGTTTTTTTTTTTGTATCAACTCTACACTGGTAAAGAAATGTGTGAGGATATCAAATAAGCAGAGAAAGAGGGCTGGGCCACCACAGTGAAATGGATAGGAATAAACTGATGCTCAGATATGATTGCACTCAGGTTGAGGAGACTATAAAATATATACTTTACAGAGGCTTCATTTATAGCATCTTAGACCATATAATGTGCAGTATAGATTATCACTTGCATTATGCAACTTCATTTTTAA
The DNA here is from genome assembly GCA_025345505.1 of Todiramphus chloris collaris. Classification (NCBI taxonomy): domain Eukaryota; kingdom Metazoa; phylum Chordata; class Aves; order Coraciiformes; family Alcedinidae; genus Todiramphus; species Todiramphus chloris. The sequence continues at coordinate 4,601,598 of JANVCC010000077.1, forward strand.
GTGGCTTAATTAGTAGATGTGTCCAGTTTGGATTTACCTCACTATTAAAATCACATAGTTAACATACAAGTTCAAAATTGTCTAACAATGATAAAAATGTAAGGAGACGTGAAAGAATTGGTTTGAGATAGATACATTCATATTATTATATATATAAAAATGTGTATATATGTGCACTACTTGACTACATACAAACAAAGGGATGGCTAACTTCTTTTATACTCGCTTTTTGAAGTTATAAATGTGGAAAAGAAGGAAAAAAACGTTAAGTAGAGTCATGCTGAGAATTAAACATTAATAAAATTCACAAAAATTAACTTAGTTGGAATACTTTGTCTTTTCTTATAATGACTCTGTCCCTAGGTTGGGCAGCAGCTGCTCTGTCACCCTATTGCAAATTAGAGTGTGTGTCTGGAGGGGAAATGTATTGTTTCTAAGCTTTCACTATGGCGAGTTTGTCTCTTTGTAAGCAAAGATACAAAGTACATCCTGCTAAGGCTTGGGTGGTTGTCGTGTGGATTGTATGACTTTCTTTTTTTTTTTCTTAATCAGTAATTCATTTTCTTGAATCAGGTTTCATCTATGAAGTGTGGCATCCTTCCCATATCACAGGAGGCTTTGATTCTGGGAGATGTTGCTTATTACAACTACCAGGGATCTCTTGATGACCAGGAAGAGAGAATTCAGCTTCAGAAAGTTCTTGGACCCAGTTGCAAGGTATTCAACCTCATTCACGCATTTAATAAACATTTGTTCATGTACTGTGCCAGTTTCTACCATTTAACATTAGTGTCTTCATTTACTAGGTATTAGTCTTGAGAAACCATGGTGTGGTAGCACTCGGAGAAACACTGGAAGAAGCATTCCACTATATTTTCAATGTGCAACTGGCCTGTGAAACACAGGTGAGAGAGAATTTATCTGTAATTTCAAACACTTATGCTGCTGATTTATGGGTTACATCCCAGATGGGAATATTACAAAGTATTTGGTGTTGTGGAATCCAGTAATCATGTGCCAGGTCAAAGTCAGAGAAATTGGAATGATCAGGAAAACACCGAAGGAACAGCCCAAATACTGTTATCATGCTTCCTGGAATGAGTATCGATGTTGTTACATTCTGAAGGGTACAGGTTTTGTTCCTTGCTGTGAAGAGTGAGTTTCATGCTGAGAACCTGTCAGATAATAGATTCAGTGGTATTCCCTGCATATGAAAGTGTGACTTAAGCTCTCTCCACATCCAAGCTGAATATTGTGACAAGAAAAGAAGTTTATCCCTGTGTTTGCAAAGATTTGTAAAAACAAATAAACAAAAGGTCTTTGGAGCAGTGGTAGAGTGCGGGTATTTAAAAATTAGTTCAGTCACAAATGCCGTTGCTTCTGTTTTGCCTAACTTTAGGACCTAGTTTAGCTATCTAGATATTATCTATAACCTGTGGAGAGACCACTGAAAGTCTCCTCCTTCCATAACTCTTAAGCTTATACCCAGAAACTTCACCACTTTCCTCTTACTTGTTTTCCAGTAATCTTGTCCTCCCAAGTAGGCATTTGGAGGTACAAATGGCAGGCTCCAACTCCTTTCCTCTGTTGCCCTGCTGTTCGTTTTGAGTTTGACCACTCATTTATTTTGAAACAGATATAAAAATGAAAAAACGTTAGCCTTGTGATGCAGAAAGACCTTTTTAAGGTACTCTGAAAGATAGTGTTTCAGTCTGCTTCTTTTTAGGTGCAATTCTTAGCAGATATTATCATTCTTGCCATAAGAATCACTTGCTATATATTTTAATACATTTTTGCAGAGTAGAAAACCAGCCTGAGAAATGAACTGCAGTGTGTGTTTAAGTGTGTCTCCTAGAAATTCAGAAAAGCAGAGGGTCCAAAAGCTTTTTCCACAACTAAAATGCACTTGTTGATGTCTCTAGGTTCATGCATTAGCTGGAGCCGGTGGGATAGACAATCTCCTACTACTGGATCTGCAGAAGTTCAAGCCTTCCACACATGCTGTGGCAGCAACTGGAGGAGGTGGGGTTAATATGGCTTCACAACAAAAATGGAAAGTTGGGGAGCAGGAATTTGAAGCTCTCATGCGGATGCTGGACAACCTGGTGAGAAAGCGTTTGATGGTGTTGTCCTTACTCTCTCTGTAAGCTTTTGAGTCTGGGATTAGCTTCTGTAAAGATTTTTTTTTTCTGGTTTCTTTTTGAGTTTGAAAATGAAATCTCTTCTGCTTGGTTTAGTTTTTATGGTGTCACTGTATCTGACAGTAGTACTCTGTCCTGATAAGAATTTATAATATTTTGAACTTTTGTCCAACCCATCTCACAAACACGTTTACTCTTTATAGTAAAAGTATATTTTTATCACCACCTAGTAAACAGACATAGCAGATTCCCCTTATTTTGTTATTAACTCTAATATTAGGAAATAAGATGATAATTTATTATTTATTTGAAATGTCCATTTCACTGCACTCTGAATTCTGGAACAGACCTCAGCACAAACAGGGTGACCATACTGGGAGTGTCATGAACTAGGATGTGCCCTCGCACAAGATTTCCTCATGAATGCTACCTAGGTCATAACCTGAGCAGGGGGTCACTTGGTGGTCACACGTTGATGAAGGTGGGAGGAAGGACAAGTGTGAGTGGGGTCCTGTCCAGCTGTTGCTGTACTGTATTTTAAGTAGGCCTCTTGAATGTTAATAGTATGAATGAATAATGGACAACACCACTACACCATTCTCTGAAGAGTTCAGCGGACCTGTTTAACGCGCATAAGGCAGCACAAAACTTTTAGGACTTCTTTGGATTACTTCTGATTGTGGGGTTGTGGTTGGTTTGTTTGTTTGTGGGGTTTTTTTAACTGGTTTTTTTTTTTACTTTCCATAGGGATACAGAACTGGCTATGCCTATAGGCAACCGTTAGTAAGGGAAAAACCCAGACATAAGAGTGATGTTGAGATTCCAGCCACTGTGACTGCCTTTTCTTTTGAAGACGATACAGTCCCACTTTCCCCTCTGAAATTCCTGGCACAGAGGCAACAGCGAGAAAAGACAAGGTGGCTGAACTCTCCAAACACATACTTGAAAGTTAATGTGCCTGAGGAGTCCTGGAACGGGGAAACCAGTCCCAGGACTAAGATCACGGTAGGTAGATATTTTAGGCAGTCACTTAGTTTTTGTGCTACTTGAGAGTGAATTACACACAGTTTATGTGAGGAAATCTTTAACAGGATTAGTAAATAAGTTTATCAAGCAAATAAAAGTGGGCCTTGGGGAGACTTAATGACATTAGGACTAAGGGCCCCCTCTGTTTGGGGAAGGGGAGTTTAACTGAAAAAGTAATGGTTTATGATAAAATTTAACAATTATTTCACTTTTGTTATGAACACTTCTGATTCCTGAAGTAGAAAACAATTTTTATATCATTTTTTTTTTGTGCTATTAATTGTCCACCAGGCATAGTAAGGTTTTCTATCACCCATGGGTTTTTTTTCTCTACACCAGGCAGACACAAGCTCTGATTCATCTCTAACTGCCCCTTTCCTGTTTGCAAGCTTACTGAAAACACGTGTCAAAGAGTCTGTTCATACTGCTACTTTTACTGATGATCAAGACTGTTCCTCCTCCTTCATCTTGCCGAGATGCTTTCACTCTGTTCGAGAGAGGTGGCTCCAGGGGGGCCACTGAGCGCGTCAGTTGCCATCAGGTTGTGTGGCACAGCTGTAAGAGCATCAGCTCCTCCTGCTGGCAGGCTCCGGAGTTTCCCAACAGAAGGTTGGGAGAAACACCCTCGGCAACTGATTTAAAACCCTGAAGGCAAAGGGAAAAAAAAAATGCAGACAAAATGTGTGGTTAGCAGAGGTGGAAGCTAATTGCGTGAAAAAGGGCTCTGGAGTTAGTGGATCTGTGTCAGTTACTATGAGGCGTGATCCTTTCTAAATACAACTTCCTGAGAACACAGTCCTGTGTTTTCCGGGAATGGAGTTCAGTGTTTACAGAAAGTCATGTTGATGATATGTGTTCAAGACAACTTTAATCCTCTTGTAAGGAGTTGGGATTATTTTGTGTGTGTCATGTGGAATTGAGAATAAAGTCAGAAGGTCCTTTATATCTTTTTTTTTTAACAGTGAGACAATACTGAGAATTGTTCCTCCCCATTATGATGGGGTTTTCAGCTTCTCTTTTTTGTTTTTCCTTTAAGTGGATGAAAGCTGATGATTCTTCCAAGACTAGTGGAGGAACACCAATCAAAATTGAAGATCCAAACCAATTTGTTCCTTTAAACACAAACCCAAGTGAAGTGTTGGAAAAGAGAAATAAGGTAAAACAAGTTCAATGAAATGAAAATTGTAACATTTCCAAATAAAATTGTATGTTCAAGTAATTATTTAACACGGCAGAAGAATAACCTTTTCAAATGTTCTGATTTTACTAAGGTATTTTTTACAATGTGATTTTCTGGCATTAAAAAGCGTGCCTTTATATATATATATACACACACATGAAGTCTGTAAATACATATGCAATGTATATATGAATTTTAAATGCAATAGTTCAATGAAGGATGAGTATTAACTCTGGAAATGATAGATTGGAAATGGTAGCCCCTGCTATTTAGCATTATATTTAGTGGATAATTAAGTGTCAACATGAACCAAACTGCTGTGTGTCATCTACAGCATGATTCCATCTCAGACTATAATCTCTCTGCTCTGTATTAACTCTCCTCACACTTAAGATGGAGTTTCTATTGTCCTGTCTGCTTCCTCATGACAGACAAAAAGAGAAAATGAGAGGTTATTGCTGGACCTCTCTGGAAACACAAATATCTCACTGATTTTCTCTTCCAGCACATAAGACTCTGACTATCAGATTGACCAATATTTATTGAATATTATTTATCAGATTGACCAATTATTATTGACCAATATTCCACCCTAGCATAACTATATTAACAGGTATTCAGGACACTTTCCATTTGATTACGTAACTTTTTTTTCGTTCTTGGAAAGCACCATATCAGTATCCACGAAGCCTGAACTGGAGTCATAAGGAGCAACTCCCTTCCCGAGAACTGGAAAGGCACCCTCTAATCATCTAGAGATTAATAATACAAGTCCCAGACAATTATTTTTAAATCATGCATGCTGCTGTCTCATTAGACACTTTAATCCTGGTTTTCTACTGTATATTTTTTTATCTGATCTGTATTTGTATTTATATTTTTATTTGATCTGTCAATCTCTTAAGCACTGACAATGTGAAGGTAGGGCTGTTGGCTTGGGAAAAATAATGAGATATTCACAGAAGGAAAAGCTTTACCAGCCTTTGTGATGACAGAGATCTCTCTCATAGCTTTACATGAGTCACTTATTTTGGGGAGATGGAAGGGACATTCTATTCCTTGGAGATTCTTTCTAAGCACTGGCTTGCACACAGCGCAGGAGCTGGGTGAATAGTTGTATGTGAAGGGCTAAGTGCCATGTGCAGCACATTCAGAGGTGGAAGGAGAGATCTTTCTTTTTTTGGTGCAGCAGCATACAGCTTGATCCTCCAGCCTTTTGCTGCCACCTCTGTTAATGGCTTTGCAAAGCTATAGTCACAGGATTTGATAACCAGAACTATGTGTTTCTAACCTAGTTTCCTTTCTTTGTACAGATAAGGGAGCAGAACCGCTATGACCTAAAGACAGCGGGACCACAGTCTCAGCTGCTCGCTGGGATTGTTGTGGATAAGAAGCCAAGTCCAGTGAGTAGGACATAATTGACTGATTTACATATATTTGGATTGTATAGCTACCTGTCTCTTGAACATCAGTTTGGGCCACCTTCTTTCTAAATGCTTTATTATAACAGATTATTTTGATGCCAGGTTTTGGATGTGTGATACCTATTATTCATATTTAATTTCAGAGGTTTAAAATGTTCATTTCAAATGGAGATATGCATGGTAGGTTTGCCTGCCATTAATACTAATAAAGTAGGACCCCTGTCTAAGATGAACTTTGCATGGTGCCAAAAATGATCCTTTCTTCAGTCTGTGGGGCTGCTGCTAAAGGAAAGGATTGAGGCCCAGAAATAGCAGTTTAAAAGATGGGATGGGACCATTTAGAATGCAGCTTTGTTTGGAAACAGGCTTTTTACTGGAGGGGGAGGATTCCCAGTTTCTTGCCTGTCCACACTATCTTGTCTTGAGTAGCATATACTTGCTTCCAAACAGTACAGATATCCCTAATAATATATCTCACAAGCTGTGCTGAATTGTAATTGGCGTTCTGTAGTTTGAGTTTCCCACCATCCATGGGTTAGTGCATCTGTTCCCTCATTCTGGTTTCCAACATTCTTTTGAAACAACATTGAGTTTGCTCACATGCAAACAAGTTTTCTTGCAATATGAAAAGATTATAATTTTGTTATTTTAAGATTCATCTCTGAAGAGCTCTTCCACTTAGATTCTTAAACTGGAGTATAAGCACAGTTACTTTTCTACAAAAAAATTCCTAGAACTTGAAACACTTGCAGAAAACATAAGAAAACTTATTTTGGAATCCTTGTTACGAAGGAACTTTCACTTCTCCGAAGAGTGCATTAGTCCCTGCAGTGTAAGCTGCTGAGGCAGTTCTCTACTCCTGAAGCTGTCCCCCTTGATACAAAAAAAAAAAAAAAAAAAAATCAAATAATGATTATACTGCTGCAAAATAGATGGTGATTTACAGCTCAGTGGTCAGCATTCATTATTATGTGAATGCCTATTAAATGGTGTCATTTTAATTTGTATGTACATGTGTTTTCCTTCTGTATTCCTTGCCAGTCTGGTGTCACCAAACTTTGTGGGGAAAAAAGATACTTGGTGCTTTTTTTTTTTTTTTTAAGCTGTTAACTTCTGTGGTTTTCTTTCTTCCAGCCAATGCAATTTGAAGATGATGAGCATGCACCACCAGCACCACCCAACCCCTTCAGCCATCTCACAGAAAAGGAACTGGAAGAGTACAAGAAAACAATTGAGCGCAAGCAGCAAGGGTTGGAAGGTTGGTGGCGTGTTTTTAAATGTTGGGGTTTCCATTTGTTAATTATTAGCATATGCTGTTGGCAACTTTACCTTAGGACTAATCATTCCCTGAGATGGTAGAGTTTGTTGCTAAATGTTGTTTTTTGGGGTTTTTTGTTTTGTTTGGGTTTTTTGGTGGGTTTTTTTTGGTTTGTAATTTTTTTTTTTTACTTTTGGTTAATGCTAAAATTAAAATAATGAAAGATTTGCACAGAAATGGAGTTGGCAAAAACACACTTCAACATAATAACTTTTTTGTTAGAATCATAGAATAACTTGGGTTGAAAGAGCCTGTGAAGGTCATCTTAGTCCAACTTCCTCCTCAAAGTTGTTTTCAAAGTTAGATGAAGTTGCTCAGGTCTGTGTCCAGCTGAGCTTTGAATACCAGTAAGGATAACAGTTCCCCACCCAGCCTGGTAACCTTGCGCCTCTTTGTGGAAGTTCTGATAAGGAATCTAGATGGTATGAATAGTTGGCTCTGAAAAGTGATCTTTGCAACTTAGATTCTGAAATACGTGGCAGGGTAGAAAAAAAAGCTCTGTGGCCTCTGGGTTCTTTTTATACCTGTTCTGCTATCAGAATTCACAGGAAAAGGCTGCTGGACTCTCAAATGGAGAGTGAGATACACCATGACACTTACATGTCAATAGGTTCTCCATTTGCTGACCCTTGAATTCCAGTGGGTTTGAGTACACATTTACTCCCTATTTCCCGAAGTTTACTGAGATGTTCGGTCTTGGCTTCTTTAATTTTTCTTCTGTTTTCCTAATGTGCAAGACTCATCTCTTTTCACTTTTTGCATCTTCTTCTAATACTACTTTTCCACAGGGAATTACTAATTCAGGGTTGATTGATTGATTTATTTATTAGCAATAACACGTACTATGCACTTTTCTTCACTAATATTGTGTAATGCAAGAACTTTGCTTCATTTGAGTGTTAGCATAATAGCATAGTGTAACAGCAAACTGTGTGACTTACGGCTAGATGAAACCATGGGGCATGCCACCTGGAATGCAACCCTGCTACCCTTTTTTAATGCTTTCTATTAAGGAACTAATATATAATAGTTGTTAGCCTATAGAGTGTGTAAATCCATAATTCTGTCATGTTTAAACTGTGTGTTATAACTTCCTGAGGTTGTCAGCGTGAGCAGCGCAATGCTAGCAGAGCTGTCAATCTTGTAGCACTAGCACTGACATTCTTGCTTGATAGTTTTTTTTTTACTGTTGCATGGCTACTAATTTGAATCTTGTCCTGCAGATGCTGAACAGGAATTATTCTCAGATGACGGTTCATCTGTGTCACAAATTCAGTCACAAACTCAATCCCCGCAAAATGTCCCAGAAAAATTAGAAGGTATTCCATGCAATTTCTGTACAATGCCAAGGGCTCTGACAAGCTGAGTGTCCACCCTTCTGCCGCGTTCTTTATACTCGCATGAAGTCGGCCGAGCCAAAAAGAGCCCTCTTTTGCCAAGTCTGGGTGTTCTCTGTCTGGAAAACTACTTCCCCAATTTTTCTAATGCATAACTCTCAGAGAAAATACCTAAGTTTCAGTATGCCCTGTGTTATTAATGAGAGGGAGGAAATAACACTTTCAATCGAGTAAAAATGTAACTCTAAGATGAATTTTTTTTTTTTTGCCCAAGACCTTTCCAGCAAAGTCTAAGGTGGCATTTGGAAAGGGTAGTTCTCTAAAGACTTCTGTATGAAATATCTACATCTTCATTAATGAGTCTCTTGCAGTAAAGCATAATTCTGAATGTGCTTGAGACTACATATGGATACGCCATGTAGGCTGTATTTGCATACAGTGTATACAGCTTGAGCTGTCTATGTACCTGGCAGATATAAGGCTATTTTTTCCAGCCCATTTTGCTTTAATGGTGTTTTCACTGTATTTGCTTGCAATGAGTAAGAGTGCCAATGAAGAGAAACAAAAGCCACATATAAGTACTTTGGGTTTTATTATTTGGATCACAGTCCAGACTCGCAGACTGTTTCAGTGCTATTTTTTTTGCTTGAAAGTATACATAAATAATTGCAAAATACTTTGTTCTTTCAGAAAATCATGAAGATCTCTATACCCAGAATGCTAACCTTATATCTGTGGAGATGCCAGTTGTGGTGGTGAATGGCAAGGAAGATGCCCATGACATAGAAGATGATCTCACCAAGAGGGTCAGTCAGTTAACCACTAGTACTGTGGAGAGCGTAGAGATTACAATTAAAAGCTCTGAAAAGATAGAAGAGGCCCTGTCCCCTGAAGGGTCACCTTCCAAATCCCCATCAAAGAAGAAGAAGAAATTCCGCACCCCATCTTTCCTGAAAAAGAGTAAAAAGAAGGAGAAAGTAGAAGCGTAAGTGCAGTTCTGTGGTGAGGAGACATTGCACATTTTAAACGTTTAAGTTGACCGTTAACAGCTTAGTATTAGGGGTGTGCAGTAACTGGACTTTTAACCTAAACAAAAAAGGAACTGGAAGAGGTTTTGCTTTAAAAAAAAAACAACCAACCAAAAAAAAACCAAACCCACAAAACAAACCCCTTTCATGTTAATTGAAAATTAATTCACCTCTCATTTAACTGTGTCCAAAATTGCTGTGAGGGTTGGAAACATCCATTAGTTTCATGTAGAACTACACTGGCAGGTGCTCAATTACCATCGTAACAGGATCGAACCATCGCAGTATGCGGCAGCAAGTTCTGCTTGGAGTATTTTGCAGACCTTAAAATTTTCAGTACAGTTAAAGACTTTATTGAAGTTACTTTTGAGTGACCATATGACTTTTTAAAACTGCTGTCTCATTTGGTAACTAGATCATACATTTTTGTATTGTGATTTTGACCATATATTTTATGTTCCTGCACCCCTGTTTGAGTGGGTGCATATTAACAGCACACCTTGAAATCTTTTTTAAGATTAGATCATCTAGAAATATTATACACTGGCACATAATATTAGGGGAGAAACTGTGTAAGAGAAAGTTTATTTGGAATTATACAAAATGTCTAAAGAATTCCATTCTTCAATAACTTTTTTGCCAAATATTTCATTTTAGTGAAATATAATTTTTGAAGACTTCTTTTTTATTCTATCAGTTGAGGGGGGAGGGGGGGCCCTTATTTTTCGAGAAAGGGGATTTTATACACTTAACATTGATAATTTAGTTTAACTGTCAAAACAAAAAGAAGATTTTATATGTTCAAATGTTTGTATACCATTCAGTATAAAGGTATTATAAGCATGTGAACCAAGCATTTGATAGTAGAGTGTATTTAAGAATGCTTGGTTTAGAGTATACTTAAATATAATTCAGGAATCCAGGGACTTAGAAATCAAAGGTTAAAAGCATATAAAATTGAACTGGATTCACGTTTAAAAAATACTTGTGGGTAGTTTTATTTTCTCTCATGGTATTGCTAATGAATGAAGAAAAATAATCTCTTAACATAACCAAATGAAGGAAACAAAACTGTTAAAAGGGAAAGTGAAATAGTAAGAAAATAGGAGGAGACAAAGAAAGTAAAAGTTTGGTGATTATTTTTTTTAACTATAAGATATGGATTGCGGGATATTTTTATTAAATCAGCAAAGTGACATTTCCATATTAGATGTTCTCAATAATTTGTATGGATTCATACAGAGTGCAACACTTTGGGTTTTTTTCCTCACTTTCATTTGAGTTGTAAAAGGGTCTCGTGAATCTGTGTTGTCCTTTGGATGAACCCAGAGCAAATCAGAGCCTAGTGCCACGGGTAAGGGTGGTACTGCCACTTACTCCTTTTTACTTATATTGTCATTTTAGTACTTTTACTGTATTGTAAATACAAACTAAACATAGAAATTAACATAGGGTTTTCTTCGCTGTGTCAAACTGTCTGTAAATCAGTCATCGCAATAGGAAGTACATTTTAAAGATCCATGTGATTCCCAAATTGCCGGGTGAAATATTATACACTATATAATTGTTAAATATGGCTGGAGAGTGGTTTGGCATGCAAAAATGTTGATTATAGCATGTTCGGGGGCTGGTTAGCTTTGACCGTGTCAGTGTGATAATGCAATGTTGGAATGGATCCTGGAAACAATTTTCTAGCTATCACTAAATACTGGAATCAGTGTTTTTAATCATAGTGGAAACTTTCAGTTGCTTACTTTTGTTTTTTACGTTCTACATTATTTGTGTTGTATTACAACATATGTAGAAACAGTAACCTGTGAACTACGCTTTTCATAACTTTTTTAAAACTATATCTAAATGAATGCAATGTGCATAAATATTTTTTAAAATGCAACCGTGAACTATTTGCACCTTTTGCTAATGCCTCTATTTACTTGCTTTGGCATAAAGAATGAGCCAGCCAACTCTTGTGTCCTGTGGAAAATATATAAATGTTATCTGAAATTGCTCATAGATGTAATGCTAATTAATGTTAAATCACAAATAAACAGTATTTTAAATAGATGAATTTTGTATAGCAGCCTTTTGTTTATACAGCGCTCTTAGGGGTCTCATTTGTGGAAAAGCTGCTTTGATTACGCACGTCCCTTCTCAAGAGTTATTCTAAAGATGGCTTCTTGCTTGTGCTTATTCCGAAAGCCATGCAAGAAGATAGTCAGATCTTATTAGAGAACAGTTGTTGTCTCTGTCACAGATCCCGGGGATGAAAGAGCGTTGTCAGGTGGTTGTTCCGAGCCCGGGCTGAGTTTTGTGCTGCCGGCTCTTCTCTCCCAGGGCACGCTTCCCATCATCTCAGTCCGTGTCGTCTGCTCTGCAGCATGGATTTGCACGTGATGGCCTAAGCCACAGGACTTGAGTGGTTTCAGTGACGTGTAAGTGCAGAGCAGGGACATAGCTTGTGGAAATTACCTTTTTGTTTTCCTTCCTATTTTAATAATGAAAACAAAGGGGTTTTTGTAGGGAAGGCTTTTAATGAGAAGTTATTTGAAGACATCTGTGTCATGCCCTGCCAGCATATGGTATACCTTGGAGTCTCTGAGGCTGCAGAAGTTGCAGTGTTATGTTTTTATAGCTGTATCAACTCTGTGAAGTGTCTTCAAGGACTTCAACAAATGTTTATTTTCTTTGTCCTTACACAAATCAGCCTTTTGTTTCTGTTTATAAGAAAGTCAAAATCCAACCCTCTGAGTCTGGTGACAGTTTCATGAACTCTGTCCCTGTGTGAGTAGATAATTTTGGTTTAGCATTTTAAATAAATCCTGCCCATGATTCAATTGATTTTCTTCCTATCATTTGTCTCCAGGAGCATCTATGGTCTGCTTAGTGCTGCACAAACATGAAAGCAGACGCTATATCAACACGGAGGAACTTACACTGTAAGGCTGAGTACAGCTGTAGTTTTCTGCTTTGAACCCTCTTTTATTCCCAAGAGTCTACGAACCACAACAGACCCTTCATTTTCACTTAGATCTTCAGCTTCTACAGTGGTACAATAAAGATCTGAGATTCTGCAAGCCAAAGCATGTCAATAAAGTAGATGCTCATAACAAGCATAACATACACTGAGGCTTAAATCTTAGGAAGTAGGAGCCCTTGGAAAGACGAGCTTCAAAACGGATTATTGACTTGATAGGATATAATTATTGCCAGTAGGGTGCTTAACCCAAGAAAGAGCAATGCAGAGGAGCGGCGGTGTACACTGTGAGGAGTTACATGTGAGCAACCACCTAAGAACCTTATACAGAAAAACAGAGGACTTTAAAAGTTGTACATTTTTCTCTACCCACTTCTATGTATGGCCATACCAAAATTGGTGTTGTGATCTGAGTGATCACCTGCCGACTTATTTTACACTCTCACCTGTTCTAGAGGTGAGTGTTACATAGCAAACCAGATTTTGCTTGATTTCCAAACTTCCAGAACGAGGTATACTTTAGATCGGGCTTTAGATGCTGCAAGGAGGTGGGATAATGTCATGCTGAAGGCTGTAATAGGCCATTTTGACTAATACTTTCCTGCCTTGACAGTCGAGTTGTTGTACACTGAGCACGTAGCAGAAATTACTGGTTTTTCTGGTGCTTGGTAGTTGAGGATTTTCTATTTCTTGTCTGTCCAGTTTGCAAAACTGTTGAGTTTTCACCGTTTCAGCCTGTGGAAACTTCCTAAATACGATGCACTGCTAAGTAGCCAAGGACAGGGAGAAAGGGCCACTGTGTCCCAGACTGGGCATGCGGGTCTGATGGAAACTTCTGACGTGAGTGCCAGTGTTCCTCCTCTCCCTTCCTGCAGACTGGCAGGGAAATGCATCCCCTCGCCCACTGGGTTGCTGCGTGGACTGGCGGTTGCTCTTTCAGAGCTCCAGCCTGTTAAACGAGGTGGAGGACTCGCTGCAGAGCGCTAACATGAAGCGGGCAGGCGATGTGCGTGCGGGCGGCTGGAGCGCGGGCGGCCTGTCTGCAGCACTGCCACGCGCGCCGCTGAAAGGGCGTGCGCAGCCCCACGGGGAAGGCCGGGAGGGCCTGCAGTGGAGATGGCCACTGCTGACATGTTAGCTTCGCAGAGAAAGTGGAAACTGTAGAAACTCCTATTTTGAGAGACTTGCAAATTGGCCAAACTTGCACAGACTCTTAGCGGCACAGGGGACAGCCCATCTCAAATGCTAAGGTTGCTCAGCCCTGTGCCGCAATTTGTAATCCTGGTTGCAAAACCAGCAACAATTTAGGTCTGTAAGAGGACAGATTGACAGAATGTAATGTGGAGGAACTTGTATTTTTCTACAGCCTCATTCTTTGGAAGTGGTTCATTACAGCAGCTCCACCTCTTACGCACGCCAGCCGCACGGGCAAACACGCCCCAGCAGTTTTCACGTGGACCAGCAACACCTCATGGAAAGTTCCAGTCAAGATTCATCAACTTGTAGGCAAACAGAACAAAGCCTGGCGATGAGGGCTGGAGGGCAGATGTGGTCGCAGCCGATGGCTGCTGGTGCCTCTGATCACACAGCCCAGCTCTGGTATTACCCGTGTAGCGATGCCGTGCTCTGAACACGCTACTACCTCAGCGCTGGTGGAGCTGCAGAGGGCAGCTATGCTGAGCCAAGAAGTTAGGGAAAATATTTCTCAGTCCCTTTACAACCGGTCGCACCTTTCTTCCTTCTGTGTGTGTGTCGGGAGCAACGTCGACTCAAGCGGTCCCGCTGAGGCTGTGAGTCCCGCGGGCAGCCCTGCCCGAGGTGAAGGCCCAGCAGCCTTTAGATGGCGTCAGACCCTCGCGTTTGCCGCCTCCCTCCCTGCAGTCGAAAGCCATTAACAAAGAGCTTGCAAAGAAAGTGTTTCGGTGGGGATTTTGTCGGCTTTATTCCAGTTCCAGCGCAGCAAGATGAAAGCCGACAGCTGGCTGTTGGGCACGTTTTCCGTACTGGTTCGTTCCAAAATCCAGTAGCGGAGCGGGCTGTGTGCGTGAGGCAGCGCTCCTCTGCTCCCCTCGGGCTTCTCACGTGAGCACCTAGCTCAGGTTTCTTTATTTATTTGGTTTCCACTTCTAAGCTTACTCCCCTGAGCAGCAGCAGTATCCTCATGGTCGATATTTTCTCTCTAGCGACCTTCTCCCGCAGGCCAGGTTGCTCTCTGTTTCTGGAAGGTTTGGGCAGAAGCGACAGGAGCCCCTGAGGGGAAGGGGGGCAGGGGGACAGGGCTGAGAAGCAGCAGAGCTTCAGCTGCCTTGGGGTCAAGGCAGACCCTTGCTCATCCCCCCCTCGGGTGAGCTCTGGGGTACTGGAGAACCAGAAGTCATGGCAGCTGAGTCTCTAGGAAGGTCTACGGTGGGGGGAGGTATTTTTAAGTATTAGAAAAACCTGGTGCTCTGGAAATTTGACCCTGCCAATTGGGAGGGTTGTACTAAATCTTGAGAGCCTTTTAAAAGGGAACACTTGCTTTGCCACTGCCAACCTGCTTGTGTCTCCTGGCTCTTCAGCAGGTAAATTCTGTTGAAGGCACACTTTGGCATCTGGATCTTGGTCTCAGTCCCTGACTGCACATTGTTGGAGGCTGAGGGCAAGGTCTTGTGAAGCAGCGCTGCGTACTTGCCTCCTTCTTGTGCTTTTTCCTGAGTATTGTCTTTTCAGCGTTGTGGGAGGTGGGCTATTGGGCAAGCTGAACCTTTGTTCTGATATGTTAGAGCAATAATGGGCAAAGGGACAAATGCCCTGACTTGTCTCCAACAGAAAAGGGAAAAAATGTTTCACTTTTTAAAAAGTGGGAGTCATCGTCAGTGTGCTGCTTATTTGGGATCTGCCGTACATGAAACATGTAAAGGAAAATCATGGCTGGAAGCAGCTGGAGCACAGGTGGAGCAGAACTTCCTTTTCAGTCTGTCTTGCCTTGCTTTTCTAGTTTCTCCTTTCTATCTCTGGTCAACATTTGTACGCGATCAAACTCAGGAGAGAAAACTAAAAGCTCAGGCTTACATGAGACAGACGCAGGCATTTTCCCTTCTGGGATCTTACGCTGAGGTGTGACATCAGCACATCTGGATCTTGCAAATCCTCAGCTTTAAGCTTTAAATCAAGCTGTGCCATGCCTCAGAACCTGCTGCGGGCTGCACGGAGAAGACACATGGCATGGTCCTGGCACAGTGCCAGGCTGCATTTCATACAGGGTCTGACCACGCAGCCGGGTAAGGGCGCAGGGCCACCCGCCCAGCCTGCGAAGACGCATGACCCAGAGGCAGTGCGTGCTGGCTGGCAGCAGCAGGCATGGGCAGCACAGAGGTTAAAGGTGCCATTCATCCTGGCTGTGGGCAGCTCTCCTCCTTTCTCCTGCTGAGGCTCTGGCCAGTGCAGGGGAGCATTGCTCCAGGGATCCAGCCCGCGTTGAGCAGAGGCTGTGCCCCTCTTGGCATTGCGTCTGTTTGGCCACCCCTGAGGGTGCCTGATCCCAAACGTGTGCCCACAGGGGCCTCGGCAGCTGCCACTGAGCTCTATCTGAAGCAGACACCACTTCTCACTATGCATGTCCCTTTGCTGCCAGCAGCTCCTGCCTATTGTTGTATTTTAAGGTTAGTTATATTAAGTGAAGAGGGAGGAAATAAAATTTGGCAACCTGCAAACATGGGGCTGAGGTTTACTGCCCGCCCTCCTGTCCACCCTGCCAGCTGTGCTGGGCTGCCTGGCCTTCAGGAGACAAGTCAGCTCTCATGGCATCCCCAGGGTCCAGAGCAATGGAAAAGGATTAAATCCTGCTGCCTGGACCAGCAGTGCACCCGCCTGGCTGCAGGGCCCTCCCAGCTCTGATGCTGTGGGGATCTGCTCTGCTGTTGGAAGTGGTTTGTTTTTTTTTTTAACTCCTGTCTTCTCCAACCAAAGAAGTTATGTGAAAAACACCTTGTCTTTCATAGCTGTGTGGGAATGGCTCTGTATCAACAATGCAAAAGGGGGACGGGGAGGGGGAATCAATTAGGAGCTGAATTAGCTGCTGGTGTGCACACAAAAGCTTCCCACCGCAGTTGCGCGGGGCGGGCAGCGCAGTGCTACCCCCGCAAGCATCTCTTCAGTCTGACTCTGCTTCCTTTTCTCGGCATTGGGATGCTGCTAGAGCTTCTGCGGTGGGTTTTGTGATTCAAATGCTGGAGTTGCAGTCAATGGTTGGTGCTCAGGACCAGATCCTAAGCATCCTCCTCTCCAGCCCGCCAGACCTTGGGTGTTTGCACTGCAAAGCCGAGAGCCGGGCTAAGCTCGGGCTTCCCTGAGCGGTGCAGCTCTTTCACTTTGGTTTCATGATTTAGAAGCTCAAAACTACCCTTGCATTTAAATTTCACTGGAGAAATGGCCGTGGTCTGTGCTGAGCGACGTTTCGCCAAACTCCCGGGGGGAGCTTCTGCTTTGTTTTGGAGGCTTTGGGACGGGGCAGAGCAGATGTGTCAGCTTCAGCTGCCCGCGCCGGGGCTGAGCGCTCGCCTGCAAATGTTTGCTGCCACTGGTGCAGGGCCGCCATGGCTGTGCAGGGAAGGGGACAGCGCCTCCGGGCTTGGTGTCCTTGTCTCCTCACGGTTGGAGGTCATTTCCCTTCAGGCCCAGGTGGGACTGGGGGAGCAACTGGTTTGCGAGGTTATATCTGAGCTGTACCCGAGCTGCCCAGCCCCTCACCTCCCTCCAGCTGGAGGGGTCCGGGGCTGCTGGCGGCCCTTCCTAGGGCTCCTCTGTCTCCCCAAGGGGCAGAATCCACCAGCCACCCCTGCTGAAAGACCCCACACCTTTCTGTCTCACCTCCTTCGGTGCCATAGTTTCCAGGTGCCTTACCTTTCACATTTGCAGCGGTAGCTGAGTACAACTGCGTGTCTCTGGACACTGATGTAGCTTTTGCAAATGTTTGATTTGCAAATGTTATTTGCAAAAACAAAACTTGTGCTCCAGGTTAACAGTATGGTGAGCTGTTAAATTCTGCAAGGATTAACTGAAAAGCTCTGGTGTGGCAATGTTGTCCCAGGTATGGCTCTGAGTGGGAGCCTTCTGCTCCCCAGCAGATGCTGCTGGATGATGCTGGTTTTGGCCTTCAGCACATCAGCTGCTGGCTTCTCTCTGACCTCCTTGCCAGGCTCAGCACCCAATCCTGCTCCTCCCAAAGGTCTGGAAAGTTCAAAAATTGTCTAAAATGAGGTGCCTGAATTAGTGGCTTGATCATTCTCAAAGGGCAAGCTGCAGAAGAGTGAGTTGCTTGTTCAGCCCGTGGCTTGATGCGTCAGAAGCCAAATAACCCCTGAGCTGCAAGGGGAAAAGCAGCCCCCAAAACCCAGCAGCGTGGTGAGGGGCTGTTGTGCTTGAGGACCTTGCGGGGATCAAGTTCCCTGGTGAACATTCTAGCAGCCAAGCCCCTTCCCTCTCCTCTGTGCCTCTCTGAGGATGGGAAAGAGGAGGTGCTGTGAGTGGCTGATTTTCTGTATCCAATTTGTTGAGAGCTGCTAATTGACCCTTAATGAACATGCCTTTGTGTTAAGGGTCTCTGAGTGTTAATGGTGGTGCAGGGACCTGCCCCAGAGTGTCCCAGATGCTGGCACTTGGCACAATGGCACTAAGCCTTTGGGAAGCTTCAAGGCCCAGTGCTGATGGCCACAGGCTGTGGTAAAGCAGCTGGGGGGACAGCACCTCATTCCTTTTCCCTCTCTTATAACAGCTGAATAACAGAAGTTCTGCAAATGTTCAAAACTTCATTAAAATTGTATAAACTCAAGCTGTGCCTGCCTGTAAAGGTAGCTTGCTTTCAAAATACTTTTTCTAAAGAAATCTAGGGGTGGGATGGACTTGCCTCGCAGCTGCGCCACTGCCTGCATCTCGGAAGATGTCACTGTGCCCCATTGCATGCTGAGGTGCTGTCTGCCTGCTGGCTCCTTGGGCATGAGACCCTGTTCCCTTGGACACCAAGTCCAAACATCAAACTTGAGTAAAGAGAAATTGCAGCCAGTATCTTAAGAAAATGGGAAAATAAATGCATTTACTATGTGCTGTTGCACGTGCATCAGCCACACAAGCAATTGCATGGTATCTCCCTGACAGCTAGACCAGGCACAAGGACTAATTCTTGCCTTTCCCACATTAAAAATCTCTAGCCTGAAGCCCAGGTGGGTCATGAAACGGAGGACACTTACCTCACTGCTTCTTGTGCACCACCTGACAGGTGTTTGGGATGGAGAGGTGACAGCAGTAGAGGCAGGTAAGCCTTTCTCAGCATAGCTTGCTTATCTGAAGGTGTCTCTGGGCTCCACGGTACAAGCGATCCGTGCAGAGGGATCTGTGGGCCAAGCAGGAGCCCAGCAGAGCAGTGAGGACAAGCACAGCCCTGACTCTGCTTTGTCACCTGAGTTTTGCAGGAGTGCAGACGCATAGCCAGGCAGGTGCTGTGCTAGGACCTTTGAGAAGCTCCAGAGAACCAAAGTCTCATGGCTTCCTGAATTACATTTTTGCCAGCTGCCAGAAACAAGCTCGAGAAGATGGTGTGAATACACTGCAGCAGCTGCACTTCACCCTCGGTGCTTCGCCCTTGCGTGTCAGACACTTCCAGCTCCAATTCCTCTTCAGACGGAGGGACAAGACAGAGAAGGTGGCTGTCAAATCCACTCAGCAGGAGGGCAACGTGGGGCAGTAACTCTCTTCCCCAAATATAAACTACCAGTTTCTCATGCCAGAGAGTTTAAGTGTTGTTCCTTCTCTAGGAGGCAGTAGCAAAGTGTTTTCAGTGCTTACTCTTTTCCATCTGGCTAGACAACTCGCACAAACACCACTACCTATAATTACATATATTATGTATATTTGTATATACATATTACACATGCTAATTATATCTACAGAGGCATTAAATCATTTACCCTGCGTGGCTTCAGTTTTATTTTAAAGTTGGTAAGACTCAACGTTCAGCCAGCATTAGGAATATGTTGTATAAATAATCAGAGTTTATTTAGAAGCATTCAGCAGTGTTTACATCTAATAAGTAACTGCATCCATTTAAGCAGGGCTGGCATGTCACCTAAATGTGATCATTCACCTTCAGCTGGAGCAGGTGGTCCTTCCTGGATTTATTTACTGGGGCCAGCTTCACAAATAACCTGGAAGAGGCACATGGGGCAGCCTTCACTGCCATGGCCTGGGTAAGGGGAGAACAGTTGGTTACTGGAGGATTTTTTTCTTACAAGTACATGCTTTGGGCTGATCTCTGTTGGCTTGATTTCTGCCTTTCCAGTTGTTTGATGGTACTAGGGATGCCCCGAATGCCTTCTCAGGGTGAGGATGAAGGCACTGTGTCAGTGTTACCTGGACAGTCCTGCCAGTACCCTTCTGCCTGCTGGTCTGGTGAAAATGCCTGCAGCACCAGCTGAGTCTTTTATGAGCACTTCAAGAAGCAACAGTGTTCCATCCCTTCTTTTAAAACGAGCTTTGTGTGAACAAGAGGTCACAAGGGGAAATACTCTTGACGATTTTCTTACACGGAGCGTTCTAGGCTTGAAAGCAATATACACATGCAAAAGCCTTCGCTTTTCAGCCTCTTGCTCCAGTTTAACCCACGTGGGTACTGGTGTGAGCACCACGCCAGGCACACCATCGCGTGCTGCGCAGGATAGTAAGAGGCGTGCAGTTTGGCTGGAGAGATCAGTGTGTTTTACACAGCGGATCAGCACCTTTATCTGTGTGAAAATAATCTTGTCTGAGCCTTTGACCCATGGAGGGTTTGTGTGAGCAGGTCAAAGGCTGCCCTGGAGGGACTGAGCTCCCAGATGGCACCTCCAGCCCCTCTGAACCCTAGATCAGCACGGCACGGCTCGCTAAGGCTCATCGTGCACCACCAGTTCCTTTTCAGGGTGGATTTTGGCTGCTGCTCCCGTTGCGTTAACCCCTGGCCAGATCAGGATTCAGCCTTTAATTCCAGTGTGTCCCGGGTGCTGCACCCTAGAGCAGAGGAGTGCTGCTGACCCCAAAATACTGTCCCTGCTCTCCTTTAGCTCTAAGAAAGTTTACTTTGAGAAATTGCTATTGCAAGAAAGAACCAAAGTGGCACCTGGGTGAATGGAAACACGGTGCTGCGCTCCCTCAGTACCCCTGTGAATGCCTCCTGTGCTACACGCAGAGCAGCACCTGCCTCCACGGAGCCCCAGGCATCAAGCAGAGGGTGTTAATGAAATGTGTGATACGAATGTGATGCAGAGGAACAGGAAGCCTGCGGAGGACACAGGCTCGCTCGGGCTCATCTCCGTGGGTCAATAAATTAGGTGGCTCTTCGCAGCGGTAAGATCATGAAATGCCATTATGTTTTAACATGAACTTGTGAACTTGAGAATCTTTAGTGCCTTGACTTTCATCGCTAATGAAACGAGGGGATGCTGTGAGAGGCAGCTCTGAGCCCTCCTCCTGCTCAGCTGGGCAGTAAACTGATGCTCCTCACCAGGAACCTCTCTGTGACCAAGTTGGTGCTTGAAGGAGAGTCTGCAAATTATCCCTGCATGATGATCCCAGCTCTGGCAATATTTGTGAGAGGAAAAGTGGTTCTTACTGTAATGAAATAACTTTGAACAGGAGTCTGAGATTCACAGTAGAGCTGTCAGGGATGGCTGAGCCTCGCACACTGTGCAGTTGCCACCCGGGCGCTGTGTGAGTGTCCCCTGGATGCCCCGTGCTGCAGCAGGGTGGCCAGAGAAGGGTTAGAGCGGGAGCTGCTGTGCCCAGGTCCCACTGCTGTTGCTTTTTGTCTGATATGAAATCCAAAACCAAAGCTTAGCTGCTGCAGGTGGAGCGCTGGTCACGCTGCCATCCTTTCCGAACTGCTCCGGGGCACAGGCAGAGGCAGACAGAACTAACCCATTTTTGGACGGGTTAAAAAGGCAAGTTCTTCAAATCTGGGGGTCAGCAACAAGCTTTTTCCCAGAGAGACAAACGCCAAAGGCCACTCTGCCTGCCCTAATGCCCAAGTTTCTGTAGCCCACAAATGGCTTAATATTTGGAAAATTTAGATTAAATGGGGCCTATTCCTATAAGGAAAAAGAAGGAGGAGGTCTGGTATGTGCAAAGCATTCCCCCGTGTCAGCCTGTGCCCAGCATATGGGTTAAATAACGTTTGCTGCATGAAGCCAGCTGGGCTCTTCAAGGAACACACACACGTATGTGCCAGTTTTGACAGCTGCCTCTAATTTGATAGATGTGATTACGAACTGATTTTAGGATTAGAAGTTGCAGCTCCCACAGTCCTAAAGGAATGACAGCACCTCTTAGCTCCCATGTTAACCACAGTGCTGCCAGGGCTGTGGGCAGGGGCTGGGATGGCCCCTCCTGAGCTCCAGCAGCCGGGAAGGATGCTCCTCCCCACCTGCCTGTCCGAAGAGCTGGGACCTGGAGCTGGTGATGCCCAGCGCTGCGCTTGCCAGGCGGCAGGGATCGCATCACGTTCCTCACAGCTCCTTTCATCCCATTGCTCTTCTGTTGGTGCAGGGTCCACCCTCTGTCTCTGAGTTATTTTGCTGGTCTTTTTGATCCAGCATGGCACTCAAATTCATCCAGCTGCAGTTGTCAGAGAGCATGTAACATGGATAGGAAAAATGGGAGTGTGTGTCTATAGGGACGTTGGGGTTTATACGCATATATGCAGATACCTGTATCTATGCATTGAAGCTTCTAAAGTTCTCAGCAAAATCATCTTTGTCATTTCCAGTTTCATTTCATCTTTCACAGGACTTCTATCTCCATCAGCCACCTCTGCTGGAGAAAAAACATTTGTACAAATGTCTTCTTTTTTTAAAAAAATACCATTTTTAAAGCAAGAAGAGTCTATAGAAGAATTTCCCTGTTACATAAATTTAATTTTTATATGTTTATGAAGTTGCCCTGCAGTCAAACTTTCTTTCTCTGCACCTTGCTTTGCAGGGCTCTTACCTGTTCATTCAGCTTTACCCATGGGCCTTAACCACCTGGTTCACCTATTTGCTGTGTTCCAGCCGTGCCCCTCTTGTCCCTAAAGCCAAGACAGCAGAGCACCTGAGCCCTTCACCAGGCCCAAACCCAGAGCCATGGGCCCGTGTCTCCAGGGGCAGGAGCAAAGGGCTCAGGTGCGACTCCTGTTCTGGCTCCCATCCAAGGGCTGAGCAGCAGCCTCTTTGCCATCCACTGACACACAGGTTTCGGTGCCAAGGAGCTTTGGAGGGAGCCAGAAAGCATCCGGTGCCCCCCGTGCCAAGGGTGCAGCTCTGGACAGGCAGTGGGTATTCACCCTGGAGCCCACCCCCAGGTCCCACTGGAGGAGCCCTCAGCCGCGTGTCCCCAGTAAGGCGGTCCCGCCAGGCTGGCGGCAGACAGACCCGGGCTCCTTCTCCAGGTCTGGGTGGGATAAAATCCGCCCACCCCATTGTTTGTAGCTGTCCTCTGGAGGTTTATAAATAAACACCATTTCCCTACTGGCTTTGTGCTTTTCCATTTTGACGCACCCTTGATTTCCTCCCGTTCAAACAAACAGCCCCTTTTCTTTGCTGTTGTTGTTTGTTTGCTTCCTCCTGGCCGCGTCTGCAGAGGCGACGGGCGATGGCCTCCGCACCCGGGCGCGGCCTGGGGGCCAGGTACCAGGTGCCAGGACACCGGGCGCCAGCCCCAGGTTATCTGCCAGTTCCTCAGCCCTCACGCTGCGCTGTAGCTGTGGGCGTTCATGTGCAACGTGGTGGCACAGCGGCCGGTTGCATCGCCCCTACGTGGCACGTCAGCAAACAGGAGAAGGATGCTAAGGATGGCATGCGGGAGCTTGGTGCCACTCCAAAAAAACCTCTGCTCTGCAGGGTGAGGCAAAGCAGTTGGGCTCCTGCAGACCCACACGTGAAGCGGGTGACCCACGGGGGTCAGTGCTGCGCAGGCAGGATCGCACACCCTCAACCCTACAACACTCAGGGTGTCCAAACCCAGGTGGCTCCCAGTTAACTTCCATGGCGATGTTTCATTGCTGAACACTGCAAAGCTCATCACCTGCTGGAAATGTGCAGTCCTCTAAAAGCAGCTCTGACTAACAGGGTAGTTTGTGTAAATATTTAAGGAACATTAGAATCCACCCATGACCTCTGTAACTGCCCTTCTCTCTGTATCAATACAGAGGATTGCCCATTTCTATCTTTCTTCATAGTACACAGCTGTATTATAAATGGTCATAAACCCAGGTCTGTGCCCTGGGCTAGTACAAGGAAGGGCATGTTTTGCTTTCTCAGTGCTCACATTGTGAGGGCAGTGTAATTTTTAACTCCTTCCTTCCCATTTCTTTATAGCATCTGGGTGAAATGTCTCTCTCTTGGCTGGAGCCTGGGGTGCGAGGGGAGCCGGGGAGGGCAGAGACGCTCTGAGCATCATGGTGCTGCAGAGCTGAGGTGAGAAGTTGTGGCTATGGAATGAAGCTTTTCCTTTTTTGTTCCTTTTTTACCTGCTTCTGCTAAGCAAAAAGTCTTGAGCAACACCGAGGGCCCACACTGGTGTAAAGGCAGCCCTTCTGCTTCCTAAGTTAAAGATCTGTTGTGTTTTTCATCTCCATCTGGGTGATTCCCAAGCAAGAGTGAAGTTACCATCTCCCATCTAAATGCTCAGAGTGCTTAGGTTAAAAAATAGCAGAGGAAGAAATCTTAAAATGAATTTACACATGAAAGTGGGGAAAGAGACAAGAAAGCCCAAGAAAAGGGATGTGCTGAGCTGCAACAACACATGGCCAGCTGGCATATGGCAGCCCAGCCCTGGTGGTGCTGGGGACACTTAGAGCTTCACCCCAGCTCACTGCAGAGCAAGTGGGTGTCTCCTGTTGTTTGACATTTTCCTCCTTCCTCCCAAAGGCTGGGACGGCCGTTGCTTCACATCCCGCCCATGTCTGGAGCCACCAGCTCTAAAGAGGAGCAGAATCAGACGGGGAAGTTTCCCCGCTCCACTGCCTTTGTGTGCAGACCTGGTTTATCTGTATTGTTTGACCAGTGCTGGCAAATTACACCCTGCCTGATGCGTCGTTAGGGAGAGGCAATTAAATACCGACCCGACGAGTATTGCAGCCAGAGTGACTGGGGAGAAACAGCTGCAATCCGCATGGCAGCTGGGAGAGACGGCTGGAAAGTATTAACCTTTTTATTTGTGTCTTTGCTCTAACCTCCACCGTGTCTGGCTGCCCGGCTGGGTGAAACCTGCACAGGGCAGGGTTTGGCAGGCGGCAGGCAGGGATGGTGCCCAGATTCGGTGAGTTTTCACCAGTTTGGGTTCAGCACAAATTGCTGATGATGCCCACGCTGCACGGGGCCAGGTGGGCTCACCTGCAGCCATGGGACTCCATGCTTTCACCCGGCAGCCTCCTTCTCCACCTTTCTCTGGCTGCTTTCTGGCTGTTACAGCCCTCCAGGCTGTTCCTGCTGGCACCAGGTCTGGGTGGCCACGTCCTGTATGCCCCCATACGTTTGAGTGCTTCACCTTGAGTGCCAATCAAATCAACCCTGGATTTCTATGACATCCTCTTCAGTGCCTGTGTGACTGAGCTCCTGGAACCGAGGTGGTGCCAGTGCCGTCCCAGCGCCAGCCTGCCACACTGTCCCCAGGTGGGGTTTGCTGTCCCCATCCTGCTTCACCCACCACGACCTGCAGCATGTTCACAGCCCCACCCCTCAGCCTCCAGCACTCAATCACCCCGAGTGTTTTGAAGACAACAAACTCAGTTGCTAATCCCACTCACCCCAACAGATCATTTTTTATCCACTCCCTAGAGGCTGTGAGGACTCAGAAGCATGGGGCCATCTTGCTGTGGGCTGGCGTGTTTTCTCACTGTTACACAGATAAACAGGGGTAGGTTTGAACCAGGCTCTCCGAGATCAGCTTCCTGCAGGTGCTGAGGACATTTCTGGGTAGATTTAGAGGGGTACCTTTGCAAACAGCACCTTTGAACATCATTGCAGGGATACTCGTGGCTAAGGGGTCCAGCAGTGGAGAGGCTGTGAGAAAATCAGCATCAGAGTCTCAGTGCACCCAAATTCAAACTGGCTGGTGTGGACTGAGTCATCCACCACCGAGTTCAGCAGCCTGAAATACTGAGCAGATAATTTGTATTCTTCTCTGTCAACAGCTTTCTGAGAGTCAACACCCAGAGGTTTGTAGAGTGTTTTTGAGCCCTGAATGAAGGGTGGCAGTGGGAGTGCCTGGGGAGAGAAATACCCAGCATGGGGCAGCGAGTCAGTAACACAGAGCAACCATGTTCCTGCTAAAGGTGTTGCCCACAATCAGCTGCTGAGTTAAGCAAAGCATGTGTTGTCTGGGCAGCCCTGCCAGGGACCTGCAGCCACCCTCTTCTGCCCTGCATGTTGGTTTGAGGGTATTTTGTTCAGTTTAACTCTGCAAGCAGTTTGCTCTTTGGGAGATCCTATGGCATCTGGAGTCTTGGAGGAAACAACAGTCAAAGGCCCAGAGAGCAAGAGGAAAGGATTAAAGGTGCAATGAACAGGTCATGCTGATCTTCTCCTTTACAACTAGAGATTTCTCTAGGCCAGGACGTGTATCTGACAGCACTATGCAAGATGTTGCTAGTGGAACCAGAGAAAGGAGGTGAGGATGAGTAAATGAGCAGCAAAGTGGGTAACATGCTGGCCAGGGGGAGTGGAGAGGCTGGGGATGTCTGCCCCCCCCCCACTCAGTGGAGCCAGGACCCACACAGAAGGGGAGCCAGGACCAGCAGCAGTGGGTTTTGCTGTGACACGGTTGGCATAAGACACAGGACACTCAGTTGATTGGAAAGAAATTAAAAGCCATCCATGTGGCGTGGCTAGAAGCCACGATGCTGTGACTTGCCCATGGTGCTGGTGCAGTGATCAGCCACAGCCAGGGCAAAGGTGGAGGATGACGGACAAGATTAACCTGGGAGGATGCACTATCCTTCTCCTCAAGTACAGTGGGAGGGGGTAGAGGAAGACAAGGAGGAAGTTGTAGGGAAAAACTAGGGAGAGAGAATAACTTTAAAACCACAGATAATGTTGGCACACAAACAAAAGGGTCTTAACTGGTGGGGGCTGCCAGGAGGTTGAGAAATCTGTGAAATTCCATGACCTGGCTGCTCAGAATAGCTGGACTAAATGACCCAGCAGATCCCCTCTGGTTTCACCCTCCCTTTACAACACCAGGTGCCCTGAGTAGCAGTGGGGCCATTTGAATATTAGGCTGTCAGGCAAGTAAAGATGAGCAAAACTGCATCCAAATACTGCTGTGCTTTTCCTGTTCTTGGGAAACATCCCTGCACTGGCTCCTGGGGTCAAAACCTGACCGCCAGTGGCTGGCAGAGGCACAGCGAGCCATGCCATAGGCCATGGAGGTGTCGGAGGGAAGTACTGGTGAGAAATGAAGGAAATCATTGGGCAACTGTAATTACACTGCAAGGCTCACGAGTTGTCTTTTGAAGAGTCACTGCCACAGTAACCTGGCAGAGCCAGTGGCTGGTGGCACCAGCTGCTCCTGAGGTTCCTCCCAGAGCCAAGCACCCCCCAGCAAGCACTGCCATCTCCAAGCCATGCGCTCCCTTCCCCAGCCAGTCTCCATCATTCTGGCACCACACCTGGGGGCTGCTTTCCCCTGCCCACTGTGGCATGGCAGTGGGGTCAAGAGCAACGTCCTTGTGTCCTCTCAGCCCTGCAAAACCACCTCAGCAGCCTGTGCCCATCAGGCTTCTGCAGTCTTTCTCTGGGCACCGACCTCTTCTACTGGCTGCAGGAGAGCAGTAACACCAGGTCTGGCCATGATCCCTTTAGCACACAGCATTTTTATCTGAAATGTAATTTTTAAAATGAAACCTCCATCTAGTCTTTTTTTCAGAATAACTGGGGAGCAGTGGGTAATTTTTAATTATTATTTTGTTGCTACCATTACTAGAGTCACAAATCAGCTGCGTCCTGATGGATTTCCCCACCTTAACATCAGCTCCAGCTATTGCAAAGCCAAATTTAGCCACGAGATCCAAGGGAACTAACTTTTCTGTGCATATGCTGGGATCTTTTCTTTGTACAGACAGTGCAATGAGTTCAAACTCTGACAGCTTTGGCAAAGTAGAAATAAGGTAATAAGCAGTAAGAAATAAAAATCCAAGTCCCCATCCCTCTGAACCCCTGGGCATTGTTTCCTTGTGCTCCATCATCTTGAGGGAGAACAGCTGGAAATCTCCCAGGACATTTCTCCTTGTAAAGCCTCTGACTTTCTCTTCCTCTAGGCTTTATTTTCTGCTGCCAGCTCACTGAGACACAAGACACAAGGAGGTGAAAGGGAAAAATGAGGCACCTGAGCAGCTAGAATTGGTGCATGGTCCCGGGGACACACAGCTTCTCAGCCATCAGCACCTCAGGAAGCCCGTCCTGAGCTAATGCATGAAAACACAGGGGGATTGGGAGGGTTTTTTGCTATGAAGTCAGTTAAAATGCCAGCTCAGGGGACAGAGACAAGCTATTTGAAAGAGAGAAGAGGCTCCAACTACCATCCATCGGGAGCTGTGGGTCCCTCTTTTCTTGCTCTTCCCCCAGAGCCCCCTGCAGGGCTTGTCCTAATGGTGCCTCAGCCCAGAAATCACAAACCTCAGCAATGTGTTGCATGTCACACATACTGAGTTTAACATAAAAACCCAAAGCCAGAGAATGCAAAGTTGCACACTGTGAATATTACAAGTTCTTCCTGCCTGGAGCAATGTCAAATGACCTTCTCTATACCCACCAGCCTAGAATCAAGGATCAGTCGGTGTATTCCTAGAAGTGGTATAAAGTTTTCAGTTCAGCAGCCAGAGAGCTAGATCCTTCAATTGGCCCATTTCACCAGGGAAATGCTCTCAGACCTTTCACCACATCCATCGTCCCACCTGCCTTGATAGATCCCATCCACCCCTTATGGAACTACCCAGACCAGCTGGGAATACTCAGCAGTGAATCCACCCACCAAGAGATGTCCTTTTTTCTGCTGGCACAACACAATCTTAGACCATATGTGTGCTTTCCTTTAAGGGTGGGCAAGAAAAAAAATCTTTATTATTTTTATATCAGTATTGCATAGCAACTACTGTGAATGGCCAAGTGTGAATGGCAAAGAACTAGTAAGAGCCAAGAAGAGCTTGTGCCAGCTCACAGCCTCCAAGACAGAGAACTTTGAATTGCAAAGATGGAGAGTTGGGAGGGCAATTAGGAGGCTGGGGGGGGGGTGGGGGGCAGGTAAAAAAATTGTTTATTGTAAAAGGAGAGATCATAGCTCAGGTTTGCTTAATGAATGCCAGAGGAGATTGGGAGGCACCTCACAGGTAGCTTGTGTGGAAGGATGTCAAAGGAAATTAAGCAGGAGCTTTAACAGTACAAGAAAGATGAAGCTGTAAATAACAGCAGCATAAATGGCATGGCTGAGCAAGTCAGGAGCAGGCAAGAGGGAACACTGGTGCCATTTCTAGCTTAGTTATTCCTAGTACACACAAAAACCAGAGCATCAAACAACAGATCACAAAGGTGCTGTACCCTCCGTACTGCCTGCTGTGCCCCCTGCAGCTCTGCGCAGCGTGAGATCCATGAAGAGAAACCATGGCACTTCCCTGAGCCCCAGCAAAGAGCCACCAGGAACACTCACTGGCCTAAGGAACAACCCCACACATAAGGGCTGCTGGAGCAGGCACCCAAACCACTGACAACTGCCATTCTCCTGCAGCACCTCTAAGCCATTCTGACCTCTTGTTTAACTTTAGGGAGCAACCAGGGAAGTGGAAGTTCTTTATAACAATGGCTCCCTACCAGAGGGCTGGATGTGTCCTCCCATGCTGGGTCTGGCCAAGTGACACTCAGGCTCTGACAGCATCTTTAAGGAGAGACACAAGCCTTGGCTGCAAACATCTACCTCCCTCACAGAAGGACATGTGGCCCTGCTGTGAACCCTGGTCCTGTGTTATGCCTCAGGACTGGAGGAAACGGGTGGCAGTAGCAGGTGGCAGCCAAACGCTTGGTGGGCGAGCCTGTAGCCAGTGCTGGGAGAGTGTGGTTTGTTAATTACTGACTAGTGAAAGGTGCTCAGGAGCAGAGACACTCACAGGTCATTGAAATGTTGTGCACAAAACTTCCCATCTAACTCCTTGCAGAATCCATGGCTTGAATTGGAAATGTTCATCCAAAAGTCTGAAAAGAATCAGATGAGTATCATACAGGAAATGAAAACAGCAACATTCCTCCTCTTCTGCCCTTCCTCTTCAAAATGAGGATAGGTGTTCATGGCCCACGAGGTTTGTCTGTCCTTCGAAAAAGAGGAAAAAAATGGTCTGATTGGAACATGACAAAATAGAAATACATCTTCTTTAAAACTCTCCTTAAGATTTTTTGTTTCCATGAGCCTTTTCTCTCTTTTCTTTGAACAAAGGTAATATTTGATCACTAAGTCTGGTTTCTTCCCCATAACTAACCTACCAACAGGATGAGTGCCATCAGGAAAGAAGGAGTGCTGGGAAGTGTCCAAGAGCTGGCTGGGTCCCCAACATCTGCAGAAAGGTTGGTGCTTTGATGGACCATTGCAGCTGGACCCAGGGAGGGGCTCAGGAGCTGTTTTATGGACGTACTGTGGGCACACAGGGGATGGAGGCGGGCAGGGAAGACCAGTGCTGGTAATCACCTCTTCCCAGGCCTACTAAAGCCCAAATTTGTTGGCAGACAGACCTCAAGGCCAGTTTTGGCTACCCTATAGAGACCACACCCTGGAGCTCTAATGATGGAGAAGACTTTCAGTGGTGACCTTAGCAGATCATGAAATGTTTCCAAGAAAGATGGGAAACTGAAAAGATGAAATACGAGACTTCACTGACCGCTGTGCATCGCTCTGGGCTGGCAGATCTCTGTACCATGATTACATGGCACCTGGGTGCCTGGCTGAGGAGCCAGGCCCTGCCTGCGCTCACCATCAGGCTGGGGACGCTTGGCTGACCACAAAAGCGACGCCAGCAATGCATTTCCTGGGATGGAGCTCATCTGCAAAACAAGCCCCAACGGCCTGACACATCACCGAGTGCCCAGTCCAGGGAGTACCAGGTTGCAAATGCAAAAATGAGCACCTGGATATTTGGAAGTGAAAAGGCTGGTATCAGAGCAGGAAAAGAAATACTGCAAGATAAAATGCTCTTCCTCATAGCCATGGTTCTTAATAGGGATGGAGGCTTTCTGCTTCCCTGCTGTGACCCACAGTGTGTCCTAGTGAAGGCAGTGATGCAGGAAGAGCCCAACCCACACACAGCAGTTGCCTGGGCATTTCTGGGCATCCCATATGGGCACCCAAAGGGGCTATGAGGGCTACCAGTGCCCACCAGCACTGCTGGAATAACCATCCTGGTAGCAGCAGCTTCTTGGCTCAGGCCTGAGATCATAAACTTTCTGGGTCCAAGAGTAAAGTCGAGCCCTTAGGAGTCACCTAGGATCTGCCAGAGATCCTCTTCCCCTCCAGGGTACTACAGCTCCAGAGCAGCTCTAGGCCACCACCACAGCAACTGGATCCATTCAAAAAAAAAAAACAAACCAAAGATGTGATAGCCCTCCAAACAATTTTTTAATACATTGCTATCACTCTTGTGCAGTGAGAAACGCCTGCCCTTGGCAGATGGGCAGTGCAATTATCGCTTGGAAAACAGGTTTGTCCTTCCAAAAGGGCAGCAGCAGATTTTTAAAGGCAGGTGAAATTTTATAAAAGGATTACAATGGGATTAGACGGAAAGGAGAGAGAGCAGGTGCCTCCAGGAGCCTTTGCAGACCGAAACCGAGGGTTGTCCTGGCCCTCACCCTTTCAAATCCTCTCCAAACCCTGCCAAGTCTGTCCAGGGGGTGATTTACACTGGTGCTGCCACTGGAACAAACTGAACAGATAACACCTGCAACGTGGGGAAACAGCGTCTGTGAGTGTGTGATACTGCCAGGACAATGTCAAAATACACCCACCAAAGGGCCTTGCCATGAGTGCTCAGAGTGGCGGCTGTTTGTCACTGTTCCCAACAAGGGCATGGCACGCATGCCTGAGATACCCACTGCAGAGCAGGGCCGATGCTCGCTTTCTAACCCAGGGGTTCTTGTGGCAACTCTGCACCCGGCAGCTTTGCACCTAAACCCTCACCTTGGTGTGTTATGGAGCACTGCAAAACAAAATCTCTCCAGCAAGCTTACATCTTACCTGGCCTGATCCCAAAAGGACGGGGTGGATTTTTTTTCCCCATTTCCACGAGTATGAATTTTGCAGCGGCGCTGTGGGCACCCAACCCCTGCGCCCTTGGGCCCTGCTCCCCTCACCGTGCCATGTCGTACCCAGGGCAGCATGTGGCCACCGGCTGCTGATAAAAGGTCCGGGAATCTCCCACATGGTGAGTGATGCTTTGGCCACGTGCCCGGGCAGCAGGACTGTGCCAGCAGCATGGGCAGTGGGGCTGTGCCAGTGGCTCAGCCCAGCTCACCCCATCTCCTGCTCCCATGGGCCCACAGGGCTGCACTCCATTCCTCCACGCTTGTCTCAGAAGCAGCTCCACCATCACCTCGTGGTGAAAAAATTGAGAATAAAACTTCAGGGTGAGCTCAAATGGTAAACAAAGTGAAAGAGAAGGCAAATAAAGAAAATATACCCTTAACTTGCTGTATTTAGAAGGCAGCTGTGGATGAGGGTGCCGAACCATGGCTGCTGGATCTGCTGGAATTTGCAGAGCTGGCGATGCTGCAAAACCTCTTCCCTTAGCACTCCTTCTATGTTGCCTCTCTGGTCTGCCCCTGTGCTTTTCCCTGCCCACCCCTTTTTTTGCAATGTACCATATTCCCTAGAAATTCCACTTCTCCTGCCCAGCTCCCTTGGAAATCCTGCCCTTGGACCATTCCCTTGGAAATGGAAATGCTGTAAGACTCCTGCGTCTCAGGAGCAGCAGGACAGGCAAGAGTCCTTGCACCTCCTGGCATCATTGACAGACAAGAGGCTAAGCTGTGCCTTGCCCTGTCCTGTCTCTGAGCACAAACCTTGCGTGACAAGGACCATCACCATGGGAGGTGTCCAGGCACAGCCTCCGACACTTCTCCACAAAGGACTCAGCCATGCATAGGCTGCCAGGATTCAGATGGGAGCTGTCATCTGGGGCTGCTGCATGAGGACAGCCAGGACAATTCAGTACCCTGATGATGTGGACAAGGATAGATGCACAGAGAGAAACCGTTAGAAGCAACAGAGCATCAAAAGGTCCAGGCCATGGCTCTCTCCCATGCAGGAGCTCTGGGGATGGTAGCTGGTGCTTAAAGCTGGGCCAGACCCAACACAGTTCTCAGGAGCATCTGGGACATCCTGCAGCCTGACCAACCACAGCAGAGCTGGTCAAACCTTTCCAGAGCAAAGTGTTTTGTGAGACTTGGATCACTTTTCTCTGTGGAAGTATCTTTAAAGAAAATAAAACCTCAGAATTAAGCTAGAAGGGAAGGGAGTCAAAATTATGATTATTCTGGCTCCAAACGCTGGGGATGTCACATCAGGAGAAGTAGTACCCGCTACCAAGGGCTGAATCAGCACCAATTCATACAAAGCCTTCAAAAAATCCTAGGAGGAAGTTGTGCAGGTGCTCGAGGAGGACCAAGAAATGCAGTAGGTAGCAGAGAATGCTGCCATTAGGCTTGAGAGCTGCAGAACGAACTCCAGAGGTCCATATGCATCTTCCTCTTCTTCTGGGAGAGGGGCTGAGATTTTTAAACCATGTGATTTTTAAGCAATCGGATGCTGGCTGCCTCTGCCGCCTTTGATCTGTTTTCAGTAATGACTTCTCGTACTTTCAGCTAAGGTCACAGAAAGCCTTCTCCCCTTGGTGAGCTGGCAGAAACACGCCCTCAGCGCTGTGCCGATCCGGGCACACGCTTGTGCCCAGGTTTCCAGCAAATGCAGCCAGGGCAGAGTCATCACCACCTTGGTCCCTGTGCAATTAGAAAGCCTTTCTGCCTAATGTTTTAATGGGAGTGTTTGCTGGTGCACATTTGCAAAGCGGGAATTGTGTCTTATCTCAGCTAGTCAGTGGAGTTAATAAAAGCCAATTTGAGTTCTTCCCTTGCTTAGAATACTTCATGGCTCAGCCTGGCTCCCTCCGCTCCCAGCTCTGGTCAGCCCCTGCTCCTCCAGACAAAACCATGCTCTTGCGGATGGTCAGATGCCTGTGAGTGCTGAGCACAACCCAGCCTGGCAGCAGTGTGCTCTCACCTCTGTCTTCTCCACCCTTCTCTGGGTCGCATCTAAATCCAGCTCATGCTTCATGCCTCCCCTGCTTCCTAACTCCCCATGGACTTCCCATCTCCGGGTACTGTTAGTCCATCCTGTGCCACCCATCAGCCCATTTTGAGTGGTGGGTAGTAGGGGCACTCTGACAAATGTGGTGATGGGACAAGTTGTGGCATCTTGGATCCAGCAGCGTCCTGGGAAGAATGAGTTGGCCAGATGGTGCTGCCAACATGAAGGTGCCACAGGAGGGGCTGGGTTGGGTGGCTCAGAGATCCAGCCCTGCTCCAGCACATGCCCTGGGAAGGGCATGTGACTGATGAAATTCTGCAGCCATGCTTCCCCAAAATAGCCTGCCAGCCTCCAGCAACTGGGAGCCGGAGGGACCTCATTCTATGAGCTGCCATCTGGGGCATCATCCCCGCTCAGGTGATTCAGGTCCCCATGATGCTGCAGGCTCCAGGTACCAATTAACACACACTAGTAGGGCATCTTTCAAATGCCACCTCGACCTCTCTTCTCTCCTTACCTCCAGCCAATGCTGGCCCCTGCAAGGCTGGTGAACCCGGTGAGGCCTGCAGAGCCCCACAGCAGCTGGGCATTAGCAGGTCCCTGTGCCCCAGCACATCTCTGGGGCGATGCTTCACCCTGGCCACTCCCGCAGGCCTCCTTGGCGGGTTCAGACCAACCCAACCGGCCGGGCAGGAGCGGGGTTTTGTGCTGCTGGCATAGCACCATGGCTCGGGTGTTGCCACCATGAGGAAGTTGGAGGGCAGGGTCACCTCCTGCTGCCCCCTCAAAGCTTACAGACATGAGACTGCAGATAGCTTGTGGAAGGGTGAAGACTCACCCTCCTCCTCCTCCTCAGTCCGAGTCAGGTTCTGCACTCTGCCCCTGGGGCATAAGTGTCCTTTCTCCACCTGCCTGGCTGCAAAACAAGGGGAAAATAAGGATATGGCCCAGCCACAGTATGCCCATCTCTGACCCCAGTCCTGCAGGGGTGGGCACGGGCCAGGAGAGGCTGGCGCACACCCTGCCTGCTCTCCAGATTTGGTTTGCATTGGAAAAAAGTAATTTATTTTCCTTTTGGGATCTGAACCCCAGAGCTCTGCACCACAGAGGCCCCCAGCTTGCCTGTCACCCTGGGTTCCTGAGCAGGGAGGGACCCTCGGGCAGTGACGAGAGGTGACACGAGGTGACGAGCACGGCGGGCCTGGCTCCTGTGTCCTGGGTGCAGGTGCAACGGAGCCCCCACCGCCACAACGGCACCGCCAGTGCCGTGCCACCATCCCCCGCGGCTCGGTGCCACCGCCCGTCCGTTCCCAGGGGGTCGTTTGCCGCCGAGAGTGCGCAGGACATCCCGCGGCTGACGGGGGGGGCGACCCGCTGGGCCCCCCACCCCGGGACACGTCTGCCCCAGCCCCGCCAGCGGCATCCGACTCGTCCCACGGCGCCGAGAGCCGCGGTGCCGCCGGCGCTCGCAGTCCGCAGGCGCGGCCGGGCCGGGCCGCCCCGCCGGGGCGCGGGGGGG
>JANVCC010000077.1:4651493-4740605 GCA_025345505.1 Todiramphus chloris collaris
GGCCTGGGTTGGTGCACAGCCATCTCCTCAGGGCCCGGCCACCATCATCTCACAGCCTGGGTGGGCTCGGAGCCTCCACCTCTGTCACCTGAGGGCCTGGGTTGGTGCACAGCCACCTCAGGGCCAGGGTGGGCACGGAGCCGTCACCTGAGGCGCAGGGCGCGCAGCTGTTGCCCCGGGGAGCCCCGACGCGTGGGGCCCGGCACTGAGGCCGGGCAGGCACCGTCCCGCCGTGCTCGGTAGCGGCCGGGGAACTACGTTTCCCAGGCGCCCCCGCGGCGCCCCGCCCCGCCCCTCTCCCGTGAGCGCCGGGCAGAGGTAAACAAAGTGGTGCGAGGCGGCGGGGGCGGCAGGCGCGCGGCGCGGCGAGGCGAGGCGGGGCGGGGCGGGGCGGGGCGTGGCGCCCTGAGGGGCCGGTCCCGGTCCCGCCGCCGGTCCCGGTCCCGCCGCGGCGCTGAGGGGCCGGTCAGGGCCGGGGGCGAGCCCGGGCGGAGGGCCGAGGGGGTTGGATCCTGGCAGGGCCCGAAGTGGGGGTAAATCGGGCCGGGACTCGGGGGGGGCTGTGCCGCGGAGCGGAGCGGGGCTTGTGTGGGGGCAGCGCTCGGCTGGGCGGTAGGGACGGGTCTGGGTCAGGAGTAGCTCTGGCCTCGCTGCCTCCCCCGGGGGGAGGATCCCGGTCCCGGCCCTTCCTCCGGCATTTCCTCGCGTGTTCCCTTGCCACCCCTCGCCCTCCCAGGAGAGCCGACCCCCACCCCCCCGGGACGAGAGAGCTGTCGGTGTGAGGAGGCCCGGGGACTGGGGAGAGACGGCGATCCCTCGCTCCTCCCCCCCGCAGCCGCCCCTGTTTCCAGCGGGGGAGCTGGGAGCGTGGGGGCGGAAGGGGGCCCGGGGCTGCGGAGTCCCCCGGCTGCCGACCTGGGGGCCATGGAGCAGGTCCAGATGATCAACATCCAGCGGCTGCTGGAGGCGGCCGAGTATCTGGAGCGAAGGGAGAGAGGTAATGGGGGGAGGAGGGGTGCTGGGGTAACAGCCGTCCGTGGGGGGAGCGGGATTGGGGTCAGAGATCCCCGCGGAGGGGTGAGAGTGACCCTGGAGGAGGGGATCAGAGCGAGTGTTTGCTGGAGGGCTGCTGGTAAATTCCCGGCAGTGAGGGGTTTGACGAGGCACAGGGCTGACAGGTCCTCCTGGAGATGGTGGCTGGGATGGAATGTGTTGTTTGCAGAGAGGGGGAGACTGAGGCGGTTGTGATTTCTGGAAGGAAAAGTGGGTACTGGTGTGAAAATTCCCCAGCGAGCAGGAAGGATGGTGCTGGCTCTGGCTTTGCAGAGACCTTGATGGCACAGTGAAATACGCCTGGTTTGCCTGGTTCAGATAGCTTGGACAGGAGAGAGATGAGGCGCTCTCTGTGCTGTCATGTTTTATTTTGATGTTTTCAGGTGTTTGGTGGTGTCCTTCCTCCAAGGTTGGCAGAACCTTTACACTCCCCTTCCTCTCTTTTCTCCACCTCCCAGTCCACTTCCCTATGAATGCATCATCAGTCATTTCCCTGAGCTGTTGTGGTTAAGGGCCTCCCTAGCTAGGCTGATGAGTTGGTGGTGATCCCTGCCTGCTGACTTTTTTTTTTCTTTTTTTTTTTTCCTTTTCCTTTAATGATTTTTTTTTTCCCCCTTTTTTTTTTTTTTTTTTTTTTTTTAATGCTCTGCCTGTTGACTCTGATGCAGAGTGCGAACATGGCTATGCCTCGACCTTCCCCTCAGTTCCAAGTCCTGGACTGCAAGACCCAAAGCCCACGCGGAGGCTGAGCCGGGCAAGAAAACACAGCGGCAGTGGCAGCAATGCAAGTATTGCCAACAGGTATGATGCGAGCAGCAAAGCATGGGGTGCTGGGCTGGCTGGGAGGATGAAGCTGGAGAAGAAAGCTGGAAGCAAAGGAGAGAAACTTACCCTGTGGGGAAAATAAGAAGGGTCTGAGCACAGGGAGATTCAGAGCTGGGACATACAAATACGACATCCCTTCTGGATCCATCTCTCTGAGAGCAGAGGGGACACGGGGGAGCTGTATCTGAAGTGGCACTGCCAGCTGACGCTGTGCCAAGACTCAGATGCTGCAGAGGGAAGGGGAATAGGGAGATCTCTTCATAGGGTTCAGGGAGGAGTTAGGCAATCGCTGTTCCCATTATATACAGCTGATACATTTCCAACCCAGCAGCCACTGCTTTTAAGGGACAGTGCGCATATAGCCTGGGTGCTTTGGGATTGTAATGACAGGCGTGATTTGAAGCAAGGAAATGATGTTTTGAAATGGATCCCCTACAACAAATGGGAGAAAGGGAGATGTCTGGCTGTTGTGTACAACATGTTAACAATTCAGTTCAGGAAAATGAAGCGGTCTTTCACTCTGCCTTTCAGGGCAATGGGATTTCCCAGCTTTCTGATTGCTTGGTAATTGTAGAACTCCACATTTTAGACACTTCTCTTATTATGCAGTGCCATATTTCTTGATTTCTTAAACCTAGAAGAGACATCAGGATTAAGCCTCTCACTTAGTGCTGTGGTATGATCTGCCTCTTCCCCCCTTCTCACTTCTGTTCTTTTTGTTTTCTTTTACTTCCTTCTGTAGAATTGTTCAGACGTTGTTGAGACCTCCTGGGACAGAGAAACTTTAGAAACGTAAACTACAATTTTGAAAAAGCAGTTGCAAGCTTGCTTTTACTGCTGCAAGGCCCGTGCCATCCATAAAATGGTGGCAGGTGGCTCAGGTGATTAAAGCTTTCTTAAGGAAGGACCTGTAAAGGCCTCGAGGAAAGGTGCCTTTGCTTGCAGTGATTCTGCTTCGGCAGCATTTGATAATAAAGGTTGTTTGAAGCGATGCTAGGACACCTTGCTGTGGGGAAGTTTTCTTCATCAGAATCAGTGTATCCTGAGCTCTTTATATGCTGCATGTTTATATCTGCTTCCTGTCGTCATCCAGCCTCTCCTGATTTTAGGGCAGTTGTAGCCCTTTACTGTTTCCCATAAACCAAAGTCCCAGATCCCAGTGACTTTGTGTTGAGAAATGATGGCGAATGCTGAACTGAGATCTGTATTTTTCCCCTCTAGGTTTCTCACATACTATTTTTCCATCCCACACCTCTTTCCCTCAAAGGCCTTTGTCATGGCAACCTGCCCTTCTCCAGAGGAGGGCTGGAAGCACATCCCCCTCAGGAGCTCCTTAGCACGGAATCCAGCAGCCTGTAGGCTGGAGAGGGATGTGGAGCACTCCCTGTCCCTGGGGCTGGGTGTGCAGCGTGCCCCGCCAGCACAGAACTCCCTGGCACAGCTCTCGCGGGGCACCTTGCAGTGCTGAGACCAGCCCGTGGGGCCATTTAGTGTGACAGGCTGAATAGATCGGTGTAGGGGGAAAGGCATCAGAGAAGATAGTTCCTAGCCTATTTAAAACCTTCATTATACATGAAAATACTGAGACCAAAATGAATCTTTAGAGCGAGAGCGTTACCCAGTGTGTGGCCTCACATGCTTGTTTCAGCTTCAGGGAGTCGCCAGTGTCAGGTGGGCTCCAGGCAGAGACTAGAGCGGGTCTTTTGGGGAGCTCAGACCTTACGCACACAGTTGGAAATGGAAGTTTCTTTCAGTGCAAGTCGTAGCAGCTTGCACTTGCTGTAGGAGATGGCAGGCCTTCCAGATGGCTGCAGTGCCGGGAAGTGACAACTGTGAAGTTCGCGGTGCCTCCAAATTCACTGCAGTGTGTTTTGTGTGACACTGAGTATAGCATCAGCCTCTGAAACAGGCTCTGTTTCAGCCCCTCCTGTTCAAATCAGAGAGGCAATGCAGTAAGTTCTGTCTAGTAGAGTTTGAATGGACTTAGAATTGAGTATCAAGCCCTTGATGAGGGGCAAAAGTTACATTTCATCCGTGGACAAGAGATTTTCTTAGATTGCTTTTGTCTCAGGATGTTTAACTAGTGTAGAGAAATTGTGCATTTAGATCTCGTGATCTTGTCATTTAAAGGCCTCCTGTAAAATTGTCTCTTGAGCAACCTTGGCAAAGCACAGCCGTCTTCCTTTCTTTATACACTGTTAGAAATGAACACATGTGCATTCTTGCTGGTTGTTGTGCAGGGTACTTACAGATGCTCTTTAATTCATGGTTTAAATCCAAGTATTTCCCTTCAGCATTTGCATCCCAGACACGACAGCTATTTCTTCCCAGCAGGCTCTGTGCTGTTGTGTCACGAACACCCAGAAAGTTCTGAGGAACGGGCAGCCCAGCTCTGGATGGCAACAGTGGAGCAAATCTGATTCTTACAGAACTGCAATGGTCCGTCTCCCAGTCCCAGCAAAATTTCAGTATTTTTTCTACCTTGAACAGGGGTGTGCAGATAAGAGGAAAAACATTGCCTAATTATTTCTAATTTACAGGATGTATTTTTAAAGAAGGATGCTTTGTCTTGGGTGCTCTCTTCCGTTGTGCAACCAAGAGCATGCAAGTTGGTGCAGAGGGGTTTCCCTCTGCAATCCTTGGGACACTATCTGTATGTATATGTAGTGTTTTGCCCGGGTATGTTAAAGACCTAGTGTTGCATGCTGCGAGTTAAAACCTGAATGTGTTGTAATATGCAACCTTGCTTTAGTCGGGGATATTTAGGTACTGAAAATTACCCACCTGCAAAGTATGTGGAGAATCACGGTCATTGTGACGTGGTGTTCATCATGAGAAAGGAAAGCTTTTTTTTTAAATCCCATTTAGTGCATAGCTAAAAGCAAAAAAATCCAAGCAAATCAATTGGCTACCTTGCATTAAATTAAAATTTAATTCTGCTTTTTAAATTTTTTTTTCCTGACAAAAGTATCTTCTTGTTTTTAGACTGGGATGAAAAATTAGAGATTTATCGTAACGTACAGTGTCACTTATTTAACGTTCGCTCAACCTGAAGATGTTTCTGGAACAGAAGTTGAGTTCTAAAAACTTGTTAGGGAAGTGAAGCACTTCCTGCTGGGAGTACAGTTCTGTGAGTACATCAACTCGCGCTTGATGTCGCTGGGAACTGCCCTGACGGACCCTACGTACGCAGTTCTAAATAGACCCAGTTATTTGGAAGGTTCATTAGAGTTAGGATTAGACTGGTTTGGTATTTATACATTTTGGGAAAATAATTGAGAAGACATTTTAATCAATTTAAATTGTCGTGTCAGCAGGAAATAAAATAAACAGCAGGGATTCTAAATGATTCCCCCCCCCCCCCATAATACAATCAGTTTAATGATGTTAGGATTTATAACAGAATCTGAAATTACGTTACAATATTAGATTGTCATTTGTGTTTTGTTTTCATTTAGACTCTCGGGCATGTAGAAAAGCCTGCTATTTTTTGGTCTGATCCTGGGTAAATGCCAGGCATCCTCCCAGAGGTGCTAGGAGCCCTCAGCTCTCCTGGGAGGCTGGTGTTGTTAAGGGCACTCAAAGAATCTATTGCTCAGTTTCATGGGGGAG
This sequence comes from Todiramphus chloris collaris, assembly GCA_025345505.1. Classification (NCBI taxonomy): domain Eukaryota; kingdom Metazoa; phylum Chordata; class Aves; order Coraciiformes; family Alcedinidae; genus Todiramphus; species Todiramphus chloris. The sequence continues at coordinate 4,656,984 of JANVCC010000077.1, forward strand.
GGTTTGATCTCTGTCCAGTTTTCTTTTTCCTTTCATTTTCCTGTCTTCCCATTATCCTCCCTTGTGTGTGAGGCTGCTTCCCAACAGCCTTTCAGACATCTACAGTCCAGCTGCAGGTTGCCTGCAGAGCTTGGAACCAGCAGCTGTAGTGGGTATAGTAAGGCACTTTGGACACGGTGTCTTGACATTCTGGGTGTCTGAGTTTCTTTACCCTTTTGACTATTCTAGTGATGCAGATCTTCATTTTCTCTTCTGTGCTCTCCTCTGCCCCATTTGGTACTTCTTTTCCACTCTTCTAAATCCCATGACTTGTTTTTGTGCTGAATCTTCTCTGTAGCCCTCCACTCTTAAAACCTTTGAAGCTGTTTTTTGGGGGGCTATACTGTTGAAACCCTCAGGTACCCTTGGCTTTAAGCTTAGTTTGCTCACCATGTTCCTGAGCAAGTAGGGGGCAGGTAGATGTGCAGTAGGTACCTCCCGTGCCTCAGGTGATGGCTTCCTGTGCCTGGTTCATGAACACTGGCGCAGAAGCTGAAAGGATGTGGCATGTGTAGCTGCAAGTCAACCTTGGCTGGCTGGCGTGCAGAAAGCCTGATTGACCAGAACAGCAGTGCTGTGCAGCTGTACCTTGCTGTGCAGGGGAGGAGTACAGGCGTTGGTGAACACTTGCTTAAGCACAGTTTTAAATGTATTACTTATAATATATTATTTTCTGTCATGGGAGGTTCACTGCCTTCCCCCCATTGTGCCAATGACTGAGTACCTGGCAATTTTCAGTTCTTCCTACAACCTCTGAAGTAAAGACAGTGCTGTAATTCTGATTTTACTGGGGGACAGGAGGTGCAGGGGGCTGAGTGGTTCGTGTACTTTGTGTAAGAAATTTCTGAAAGAACGAATCACCGTGTCAGCCCATGTTGGTCTGTTTTTCCACACAAAGCACCTATCCCTTCATGTCTCGGAAAGCTGGTCTCTGTGGCTTTTTGCTGTTTTCTAGCTTCTCTTAAGTTGTTATTTGTTTCTGGATGATACTTTGTTTATTTGCTTGTGGGCTTTTGTTTTTTATTTCAGCCACTTGCTCTCACAGTGGATGACACCTTGCTCCACAAGCTAGTGGGAGGCGAGTTTTGACTCCCTGTGTGTAGGTGGGTTAGAATCTAGCCCTTGTAGTATGCTGAGGATAGAGACTGCTCTCTGTTTCAAGCCTTGTAGCACCAGGGAGCTCTATTTGTGGCTCAGGACTTGGCTTTGCTTCGTGGAGTATGAATCCATATGTGTAAAACAGAGAATGGATGAGACTTGCTGTGCCATGTTTTGATCCATACCACATTTTGATAATGTACAAACAGCATGATTAGTATCTGGAATATTCATGCTGCTGGTGAAATCTTGTCTAGAATTAGTTGGAGATGGGAGCTTGCCTTCCTTTAGAGAGTATATATGAATATGCTAGCTGATTTTTCAGAACAGGAAAACTGGACAAGTCTAAGCTGTTAAGGATTGCTTCTGTGTTAGAGATGTTGAGAGGGACTGGCCAACAGTATTGACCATACTTAAGTGTGAGCATGACTTCTTCTTGGGAAAGCATAGCGACGGTTTGAGTGTTAGACTGGGAAAATGAGAGCTGTAATCACCCCTTGTTACCATCCCACTGTCTTGGGTAGGTTTGTACTGGAGTGCTGCTGATGAAAGCAGATTGGCAGGTAGGGCTTTGCCCAAACAGCTCCATTCAGCAGCAGCACATCCCATCTGCCCATTTGATATTATTTGCCCCAGTGCAGCCTACAAGTGTAGGCAAGTAAGCCATAGGGATGCTGGAGTTTCTGAGCCTGCTGCCACTAAGTTGTGCCTTTCCGTGTCTCTGCTGATCTGCATCAGAAGCTGGTTCTGCCAACAATTTGGGAAGGCAAAAAATAAAAATACTCCATGTAGGTGAGGTTTGTATGCAGTGTCTTTTCAGTGATGTTTGGCTTTGCATTACTGCAACTGGCAGGTTACCAGGCAAAATAAAGAAAGCAAGGGTGAATCCAGCAAATGGCATGGGAAGCATAAACCCCACTCCCTAGTGAGGAATGAGGCCCCCAGAAGTGCTAGGGCTGATGTAGCAGTTTCCATGGGGGACCCTGCTGTGTTCTCCTTTGTCACCCTGTTTATTTTATAGCCCTCCAAGTGGGAAGTTCCTGCAGAGCTGCAGTGCGTGCTTTTCTTTTTGTATTAGTAATATAGCCATGCATAAGATCTGTGTGGCAGGGAGTCTGTGCAGAAATCCATGGTGCTAGGCTGACTTCATACTTCGATACCTTCAGTAGATGTAAAATGTAATTTGTAGTCTGAGTTGTGCAAAGAGGCTTTTGTATAAATGAGAAGCAGGTCCAGTTGTTGACGTTATCTGCAACTCAGCCGTAATTCATTGCAGCAGCATCTGTCTGTGGTGAATTGTCACTCTCTGTGGCTGAAGGCTGATGATCCCTTTGTCCTTCCAGATTTGGGGGAAGCCTCTCCAGGAGGCTGTTTTAGAGTGGTGGGACTTTTAGTCAGGGCTTATGCTGTTCATGTCATATCACTTCACTGCCGTGGGATGGTCAGAGTCATGGTCAGAGTCACCGGTAGCACTGCTGGCACAGTGGCAAGAAACTTCAGATTTTGGTGCTTAGGGTCTTTTGAAATGTAAATGTTGTTAGCCCCATCTCCTAGAGAGACTTGCTGCCCTGGGATGGTTGGGGGATATTCAAACCGTAGCTGGTCATTTGTTTCTGGAATTCCCTCTTTTTCTCTTCCCACAATATTAAGTGTGCAGTCAATTTCCTGTTTGTAGTATTCCTTGTTTGTCAGCTGGGGTGCTGTTTGTTTTTTTCTTCCCCTCTCACCACTTTTGTACCCTTTTTGTATCTTCTCTGTGTAATGCCTCATCCGCAACACAAGCAGGGATTTATCCTTCATGCTTTTGTTTAACCTGACCTGATCCTTTGCTTGACAGTGAATTGGTTGTTATCTGTAGTGTTGTTTCCATCTGCTCTCCTGTTTGTAGGTGACTGACTTTTTCCTTTCTAGCTCCTGGTGGAGCTTTCAAATCTCTTTCTGACTCAAACAGACTAGTCCATGTTATGCTGGTGAGTTAATTGTCCTGCTTGTCCTGCTTTTTGGAGTTCCTGCTGTTGATCATCTCCTGATCCATCCTGACAAACTCCTGCCCAAATGCAAAGACTGGCTTCTGTTTGTTCTCCTCTTGAGAGCGTTGCTTTCTGCTCCCTACCCCCTTTGAACTAACAAAGATAGGATTTGTTTTTATTGACTATTTTGGGCTCACTTGATCAGAGGCTGTGGGTCTCTGGGGCTGTGCACTTGTCTGGCCTTTGCCTGGATCTCTTTGGTATGAGACACTGCATTGTTGATCAGATCAGAGGGAGCAGGCCAGCTTTTTCCATCCTACTGGATATATTCCTGTGTCGCATTTCTCTGCTCCCCACTGTTCTTCCATTCCCTGATATGAAAGTGATTTCAGTTCAGTTCTGTTGCTTTATGAATCTAGTTTGAAGTAGCTCGAATGATTTCCAACATTATCTTAATTATTTGTTCATACTTTGCTGCTTGCTCTGTGACAAGCAGACATGTGGACTGAGAGCAGTTCTTTTGCCTCAGTTTTGATTAAAGTTCCTCTCCATAAATAAGTTGATTATTTTCTGAACAGTTCTCATTTATGTCCTTCCATCTGTTACACCATCAAGAAGGGAGAAGTTATGCAAAGGGACAGATGACATTGGGATTGCTGTTGAGACTATTACTCACTTGTCATTGCCCAGGTGCTTGGACAGCCATAAAGCAGTGCATAGATAAGATAAGGTACGTGGCACCAGTTCTGGTTTGCCTTTAACCGTTAGGCTACAAACTGCAGCAGTTCGTGAACTGTTTCACAAGTAGCTTTGGCCATCTGGGAGCAGTGGGAGGTAGCCACCTTGCTGCCTTCCTGTTAGTTGCTCCTGCTTGTGAGCCAGAACTGTAAGAACAGAAGAAATTGAAGCTCTTCTGTTTTTCTTGACCTTCCTTTTTCATGGATCTCCTAGCTGCTAGATGAGTTTGTCTGTGTTGGTAGAATACAACCCCAGAAATCAGGACATCTGGATTCTCTTCTTGATATTGTTACAGCCTGTGCAAGTCTTTGTGCCTCCGTTTCCTTAATACATCGTGTAGCTGATGGTGATTTAAATGTATTTTCAAGTATATTTCCCCTCCCTTCATCTCCAGGCACAGCACTGCAGCAATATCATTGTAACATGAGAGGTAACAAGTCTAAATAGAAGTGAAGAAAGTCTGGCCTGGCCCACAGCCATACAAATGCCATCGGTTTCTTTTCAAACAAAGTGCATTTCAGTCAGGTGGTGTTTACTCAAAAAGCCTCATTTTCCGGAGTGCATCTGAAGGCAGCTTCTTTAGGTCAGAGATGTACTCGTTCCCCAAACAGACGGTTGCTCTGCAGATGACATTGCTAAGGCTATTTCTGGATATGACCATCTTCCTCCAAAGGGTAATGTTATGTGTGGAAAGAAGCATGGTATAGGGCAAAGGGCTGGCATGCTGGGCCCTTGGATCGTTTCCTGAGTCTGCTGCCGAAAGGCTGCAAGATCTGGGCATGTCAGATGACCTACATGGGTCCTACCATCTGTACATTACATGGTTCCCACCATCTGTACGTTGGGGTAATGTGCACACTTTTCTGATCCTGTTCTCAGGAAGCAGAATCAGTGTTTTGGAGCTTGTGGCTGTTTGAAAGCAGATGAGACTTAGGATCCCAAGCTTTCTAGGTAGATTTGAAAATTGCCTCCTGTGCCTTTATTCTTTTTCTGTCAATCACTGCTGTGCAAACACCAGCAACTATGATACTGGTTTTGGTGTGGGCTGGGAAGAGACTTGAGTCTCTGACCATGCCGTGAGACACATGGAGCCTGCTGGAAGTCAGTGGGGCAGGGACCACGTAGAACTTTCTGCAGTATCAGGCCTTACCCTGCTCTTGAATATTCAACAGAGAAGGTTTTGTTATCAGAGGTATTAAGATGTTAGCAGGTGATAGATGAAATCTGTTTCTCCATTCTACTTAAACTCATCATTCGAAGCAAAATGAATTATGGTGATCATGTAGGAAAATGGTCCTTCCCAAGCAGCACATGGAAGAGAGCTGGGGGATAGCACAGACCTGACATTAGTGTGATGAAGTGTCTGTATTTTGATGTGCTCATGCTGTGTTGTGCTTTTCTCCCCTTGTGGGGGAGCTTGGAGGTACCATGGTGAAGGCACCTGACATTTCTTCTCACCAGGTCCTGAAAAACATGGTTTTGTTGATGTATTAAAAAGGGAAAAGTCAAGAATCTGTCTACAAGAATCTCCAGCTCCCTTGCATTGTGGATCATAGACAGGAATCTTGCCTTGGTGAAGGCAAAGAATATACTTTTCTCTGACCTGTGAGAACCTACCTGAATTTGGCCAAGTTTAAGTCCTTATAGAAGATGTTGTCTGATGCATGTCCAAGGGAGATGGGCTAGGGTTTCTCTGCTGAAATGACTAAGGTACCTCCCCAAATGAACATGCATCAGCCTTTGTGTCAGATCCATGTGCACGAGCCCCTTCTGATGTGGTTAACTGTAGGCTGGGAAGGGAAGAAGATGTTTTCTGTAGGACCTTTGCTTGCTTGTCACATAACTTAGAAGGCAGACAAATGGAGCAGTGAATAGCATACTGGAGAACTCCACTCCTGGCCCGTCAGCAGCTCTCTGTACATTCAGCAAGTCTCTTTCATCTCAGCTTGTCATAGGAGACACCCAAATAGTCTGTTCCTTATATTGTGATTTTTTTTTTTTTTTTTTTTCTCCCCCCCCCCACACCCTGCAAGGTATGAGCGTGGCATCTGAGCTGTGGAAGTGCTGATGATGCACAGCCACGAGGGCCATCAGTGGGAGTTATGCTTAGAACATGTAAAGTGGCTGAGAAAACCAGGCCCTTGGGGGTCTTCGTAGAGGTACTTGGAGGGACAAGAAGCTGCAACTTGATTTCCCTGTTTCTTAGCTTCCGATTTGGAAAGCAAGGATGCTTGACAATAAACGTGCTTGTGAACTGCCTAGGCTCTGCTCTTGGTGAGCCTGTCAGAAAGCCTGTAAGGAAACCACTGGTTCTGTATTCAGAGCAGGGCTTGGCTTGAGGCCACGCATTCAACAATGAGGAGAAAACAAAATATTGAATAGCTGCTTGTTCAGCAAACTCAATTCCTTTTGGCTGTGCAGGGCCCTGTGTGAGGGAGTGTACGAGATGGGGCAGTTTTCCCTTGGCACTTGGGGCTAGGACCAGCCTCTGCACGTAGGGTCTCAGGTGGTACAGGACAAGGCCCACACCAGCACGTTTGCTCCCCATCTATACAGTGTATGGGGGGGGGGAAGCCAGCTGGGGACTGTTTTGCTGGCCCCATATTGCAGCACTAAATGCAAAACAAAATCATTGCTGTTGAGTTGCCTGGCTTGGAAAACCCTTCCCCTGCAGAGCGAGACTCATGGTGCTCAGCCAGAAGAAGATACCTGAAGAAGATACCAGAAGGAACTCTAACTGCTGTTCCTTCCTCACCTGAGGGTTAAGCCTGATGCCTCTATTTGGATGAGTTTTATTGGTAAAATAATATCACTTTGCTTTTGGTTCCCATATTAGATTCTTCTCTGACATGTGGTGCAGTGATGCCTGAGAGTAGGGTTGGCATACTGGCAGGCAATGCAGTGGGCAAGAAGTGAGAACTGGTTTAGGTTTGGGCTGTTGCTGATTGGTGGGTTTTTTTTCCACTTTTCCATTTGCAGCTTACAATTACTATGTTAGCTTTTTGTCTTCGACCCAAGAACTGGATGGCACAAATGTCTTTGTTAACTGTCTCTCTGGGGTGCCTGAGAACAGCAACCCATTGATGCAAGCCTTACCTGGGGTTTAAGGAACCCAAGCTATGTTCCTGGCTCTGCCACAGGCTTCCTGGGTGACCTTGGGAAAATAATGTAGAATTTCTGTGTGTTGATGTTGTCTTACCTGCATAAAAAGTGTTAGGGAAGAGCTTATTTCTGAAGTGTTGCAAACAGAAATAACGATTATGAGGAGCAGATACCAAACTGAGAGGGGCTATGTAAGTACTGTAGGTTGCTTTGAAGACATTTACTTCAAGGGATGTGTGCAGTGTACCTTTTAAAGCTGTTTTTGACTGAGTGTTGCAGGAGGCTTTTCAGGGTGCTGTGTAGAAACCCAGGGTTAGCTGACTTTATGCAGCTCTGAACTGCACAAAGCCCTTGAGCTGAAAACAGACTGTACGGCTGTTTCTCCTTTTCCAAAGGTGGTCAACCATGAACAGATGCCAGTATGGCCCTGTCCCCTTCTCTGTCAGAAATGGAAAATATGAACTTTGGAAAGGGTCTGGCTTGATCCTGGGAAAACAGCTTTGGTGATAGCCTTGGGAGGAATCTGATACCACATCCATGTAAGACTGACAGAAAAACTAGCCAGAGTGTGAGACCAGGTTAATCTAGTGCATGTCCACTGATGTCAGTGAGAAGGTGAAACAGTCTGGTTGGTCTCCTCGCTTCATCTCCTGATGGAGGAGCATTTATTCTCTGGGGTGCCTGAGAACAGCAACCCATGGAAGCAAGCCTTACCTGGGGTTTAAGGAACAGCACAGGGGGATTGTGGGACAGTAATGACTTAAGATAACTTTTGTCTCTAGTATTGTTTGGAAGGAAGTGTTTTGTTAGATTTTCTGACATGCAAGGCTGAGGTAAGGCTCTTGTTAGACTCGAGGCTGGTACTTGCAAAGGGCATAAAGACAGCAGCAGCAGCAGACCTGCTCCAGCCCTGCCATCTCCTGTTGAGCTGCATACTGTGGGAGCTCTTGGCAGTGCTGAGTGCCATAAGCTGCTGTGTTCCTGAGGCTCCTGTACAGCCCTCCAAGAGCCAGGTTCCTGGGCCTCCCAGAGGTGAGGTGGGTTCACAGCTCCCTTAGAAACTCAGCCCTTCAGCATCTCCATCTGGGGAGAAAGTTTTGACTCTTGTGCAGCTCTGGTTTGTCTTGCCATTGGGCTGAAGGCCTCACATGCTGCTACTGGTGAAGCTTCTCTGTAGGCTTCCCAGGCTATGGCTTGTGCAGTTGGTTTCATAGACTCCTTATGGTGTTGATCCACTGCTGCTTGAAACCCTGGCACAGCGCTGGTGCTCTTCAGCCAGTAAGTTTTGTTTGTGGACACAGGTGGATTTAAAAACGAAAAAAGCTGTTGATCGCTCTTCCTTTGTGCTTGTTTTGTTTTGTCACTTGGCTCTTTCCAAGAGGACTCATTTCTGAGGAAGAACTTGCATAAAAGAGAGCACAGTAATATAGTTCACTGGTGCCAGAAGTGTTCGTTGATCTTGGCTTGGGGAGTGGAAAAAGACATCTCCTGCAGGACAATATGGTGGCTAAGTGATTGGCTGTCAGCAGAGCCAGAAGGCGGGAGAGGTCTGTGAAATGAAGAAGGATGGTGGTATGATGATGTACAAGCAGCAGAGGTGGCTGAACCCGAGTGAAATAAGATGGAAAGCATTTGGTGTGGTCTGTGGTGGATGTTCTTGCTGTTCCGCTAAGCATGACTTGGGTAACTGTGCCTTAGTTTGCACAAGCTGGTGGAATATTTCTTTCCTGATTAACCTCTTGTTAAAGCAGAGTGGGGTCAGGTAATTTGGAGAAGCACTGGCTCTGTGTTGGCTTGAAGGACATGTATTTGAAGAGGTAATTTTTATTCCTTCTGCCCCCTTTACTTGGGCAGTACTTGGGGCCAGCAGCATGTCTTGAGCCACTGGTATCTCTGTTGTGGTGGAGATGATGGTCTTGGTGTCCTGGGCTCTTCTGGAGCTGGGGGCTGGTGCCAGATACAGACAGGTGAGTGACCAAGTAGAAGGAAATGACAGCATCATTTGGTCTAAATGCCATTGGTGTATCATGTAGGACAAGGACTCTTGATTGCTGTGTTTTGCCAGGAGAAAATAGTTACCTCACGAAGAAGTCAAACCAAAATGCAGATACGCTGCAAATGCATTCATTGGGCTATTTATCAATATTAAATGTGTAAACCAAAAAGGTCAGCTGTGTTTAATGTCATGTGGCAGCTTTGTGATTTTAATTACAGTGAAAAAAAACCAATTGCAAGTGAATTCAGTGCTCTTTAGAACTTGTTTCTCCCTGACATGGTTTGTTTTGTTGGCTTACCTGAGCTCAAGGAAAGTTTGCCTGCTTCTGCCACTGTAGGAGAGATACTGTTTAAATAAAGAAAATGGGATACAGTGAAAATTCTTTACAATGTCTCATTCACTGGGGGAATTCAGTGTAGCTTAATGTTTTAGCAACACCTTGGGGAATGTTGGATAGCAAGGTTGCAGGCGGAATCGCAGTATTTGGGATGAAAAGGTTGTTGAATCTGACCTTAAATCGGAGTAACTGACAATTGCCGTTTCCCTGTTTCATCCTATTTTGTACACAGTTTCAGGTACCTGGGGTAAAGAGGGATAAACTTCAGTTCCTCCTCTTTCAGCTTTTTCTTGTTTGAAATCTTGGTGGGGGCTGCTCTGCTCATTTTGTTGTCGTTTGCTTGACTCCTTTATGTTAAGCTTGTAAAACTTTCTTGATCTTTTCCCAAGCTGTATTCAAAACATAGTCAGCAGGATTCTTCTGTTTTATATAACATTCCTTCAGTTTTTAGGAGTAGTTACCAGTTGGGGTGTTTTAAATTTATTGTTGAAGAACTGCTACGGAAACCTGACTTTTAAATGAGAACCCTGCAGATGGTTTGTGCTTGAGCTACTTCTAAATTGAAGCTGAGGTTCTGAGCAGTGCTGGTACGTGTGCTTGGGCTTTTGTTTTCCTCTCTGAGCGTGTCCATACCCGCATGGCTGTGGTTTCAGCTTTGCAGGTGGGGGCAAGGTCCTGCTTGCCCCCTTCCTGACAGCGGGCATGGTTGCTGCTCTGGTTTGTGGTCCACGCTCAACAACAGTGTCCTTATTGCACTGGATGACACAGGCTGTGACTGACTACCAGCAGCAGCGAAGCAGTGTCACACTGCACACACCAGTTCCTTGCTGTTGTAAGTGCAGAGTGTTATGAGTAACCCCAGACCATTCTTCAGGTGCTACAATAGTGTACAGCTGTGGTGTTCATCCTGTACCATCGAAAAACTGGTGATAGCATACAAGGATGGAGCTTTGATTTTAGTCTATTGATATTCTCTGTGTTCTCAGCTGATGATAAAACCAGCTTGGTTAAAGATGTCAAGTTACATCTTTTTTTCTGTGGTCTGTTTACATTTGTTCCTGTACCTATTTTTTTTTTTTTTTCCCTGGATGTAGTATCAGTAGAGATTCCTGTACTTTCTTCCAGCTCACTAACAGCACTGTCCTTATTTAACTACAAGTAAATCTTAGTAACATGTGCAGCACAAAGGTGCGGGGAGAAAATTAATCTCTAGATCAGCAGCTACAGAAAATGAAATTAATAATGAACAAAAAGAGTTTTGATTTTGTGGTTCGGTTGGTTTTGGGGTTTTTTTATGTATCCATTGTCCAAGCAAAGGGAAACACACAGAAATAAGAGGTAGTGACTAGTGGTAATGGGGCGCAGAGCTCTTTTGTCCTTTTTTTTTCTCCTAAACTTCAGTGAAAGAAATTAAAACTTTTCCAGATGCCTCCAGTAAGACTGAGGCAGGTAACAGAAGTAACACCCTGATGGGATTAATTCAGCATTGCTGAGAGTCTTTCCTTTGCATTCGGCCTCAGTTGGGAAAGTATTGAACGGGGGTTGGGGTTTGCTTTTCTCCCTTGCCACTGATATGGTTAAAAGTGACAGCATAAATTTCCTGACTTGGTGAAAAGGCTGTGACCCCTCTCAATTGTCTTGCTCATCAGAAGGCAGATAGGTAATAAAGAGTCTCCTGTGTGAGAGGAGCAGGGAGAACCTGCTGTTTTAATTTTGTTCACAGCAGTGGGCCAAACTTTGTTCTTTCGGCGCTGGCCTTGATAATTGGCGCGATATACTATAGGAATTCAAGCCATTGCATATCTCTGACTTTATAACTGCTTGTCATAGCCAGGAAGAGTGTAAAGTCTCCTGCAGGAACAGACAGTAAATAAGAACAATAAGTATGTTCCAAAGAACATAAGGGCAGTGGTTTTAAAGGGCCTCAGCTCATACCTGGTGGGTTAATTTGCATCCAGGTTGTCTGGACAAATGGATTTTGCAGGTTTGGACTCCATGGGGGATGCGGGTTTGATCTGAGAGATTTTCTGGACTAAATATTATGTTCATGTCTCTGATTCCTGGGAACCAAACTTAAGGGATCCTCTCTGGGAGGGAAGGTTTTACTTTGGGAGTTTCCTCAGCTTCAGGAGTTTATCTACAGCGTGCCTTGCTTTTAGTGTATCCCATATCCTGCTGCACAGGGTACTTTGCGCAGAAATAAGGTGACATTTTGTTTGTCCTCTGGCCACCCGTAGCTCTCGGCCACAGCTAGCTAAGACTCATTTACCTTGTTTCTCACGGTCACCTGCAGTTTATTCATCAACTTCATGGAGGTTCTAACACCTGTTAAGCACTCCTCCCTTTTTTTGGAGAAGCATTTAATTATGACAGGGTTTCCCTTGGAGTACATCCTCCATTCAGTTCCCTAATTGTAGAATTCTCTGTGGGATTCTCCAGATGGGGGATAGAGGATAATCTTCTCAGAGCTCCGGAAGAAACGTGATGCCAAATTACAGAAAATAGATCCTTTTTATTAAGCTCTTGGGCTCCTTTTTACTCTTATTTTAAGGTGACCTTCTGTTAAAGAGAAATGCTGGATAAATGGCTATCTGTTTTAAATAATCCTCAACAACCTTACCTGGGTTACTAATAACATCGTTAGATTAGAAATCCTGAAAGGATTTAAGCTCTTTTTTTCTTCCCCCCTCCCCACTCATGCTGTCATCACAGAGGGAAGGAGAATGAACTTGCCCGTTTCCCTTTTGTTTCTAGTTGGTCTCATATTCAAGCTGCGAGCTCTAAATTAGGGAGTGCTGGCAGCGTTGTTGGCATGGCGGGCAGGTATAAAGACAAAGCCCCCTGCTCCTTTGTAAAGTGGTCACAGTGCCACTTTATGGGTCACTTGTTTTGCTGCAAGGCAGTGCTGTGGTGGTGCTGTTTCAGTCCCCGAGGGGTTTCCAGGCATCCTAAAAGCGCCGCTCAGTGCGGTTGGTGTTTGCAAATACGGCGGTACGGGCCATCCCTTTTCAGGCCCACATGCTGCCCGTGTCTGGTTCTCCTGCGTGCACCACATCTAGCGTGTGGCTGCTGAAAGGCTTCAGGGGCTGTCCTTACAGAGCCCGTTCTGCTGGAAAGTTCCTGTGTATTTGATGTGCATAAATTAGTACTCCATGAGCTCCTGCGTTAGCAGATGATGTTTTTGTGGGGTGAGTGGAGAAACTAAAGCACAAAGAAATGGAACTGCAGTCCCGTCCTGTATTGGTTGCAGAGCCAGAAGTAGCCTGACTCTGCTCCCCTGTTCTAATCCTTGACTGTTTCTAGGATTTTGCATGTATTTCAGTCTTTATTGAACATTTTCTGTAGCACCAGTAAGAGTACCAGCTTCGTACATGGCAGGTAAATTCTGGAGGGAAGGAGTCCCTTGTTGGCAGGGAGTCTGAGGTTATAGCTATAGATTTTAATATATGTAGTTAGTGAGCTTTAGGCTGCAATACACCACTGGGCATGTGTACAGCTTGCAGCACTTGAACTTTGGTGCTGAGAGGTCAAAGGTGGCTAATCCAAATTTTTGTTTCTCTTCCAGGTCTACGCACAACGAACTAGAAAAGAACCGGTAAGTAGCTAATGAGCTGGATTCTAAGAAATGCAAGCCTAGTGAGTGTAATGTGGTTTAACCTTACACATGCAGGTGCTGTTTGATCAGCTTAGACAGCTGTGAATGACCACACTGCATCACAGAGTTTTAAAACTCAGGGGGGGAAGACAGGAAAAGATCTGAAAGAGAAGCCTTGGTTTTGGTTGAGGCTTCTTTTTTTTTTTTTTTTTTTTCCTCCTTTTCTCTGAAAAGGCAAGAAGTGACCCAGTTTTGTGACTAATCTGTATGCAGAGTAAATACTCTTCTTCTCCTGACAGTGAAATCTGATTGGGGCACTTTCCATACATGAGGTTGCTACGGGATCAGGTTTCTTGGGCCCTGGGTAATACATGTTACCATGAACTGAAGGGCAGAGCTGTGCTCTACACCCTCTCCCTCCCACCCCTCTGCTGGGATGCAATAATCTCTGCAGCACAGAAGAAAACACCATTGTCCAGGGGCTTGGAGGTCTGGCTACCAGCGCTCCTGTGGAGACTCTCTCTTCTAACCTGTTCTAGGATTGCGCCTGTTTATCCTTGAATCTGAAGTTTTAGCAAGCCTTGCAGTTTTATTACTTGGCTAGCTCTGCCATATGACTCAACCCTTTTGTAACAGGAGTTAAAGTAAGATAAATACCATTGAGACAAGGGGAGCTAGTTCACACACAGATCAGATTATCGCCTTCCATTCAGGATGCTATAGTTAAGGTTGTGTCAGGGTTTCCATTATAAACTTATCTTGGCTCTTCTGTGGGGTTTTAGGGGGGTTGAGCGGCGGTGTCTGTTTTTTGTGGCTGGTGGAACAAAGGCAGTACTCTGGCCAGCTGCTCCTATGAAGAAACCCCCAGGGTGGGAAAGCTGAGTCTAAAGAGGTTGACTGCCTCCTCTTCCCTCTTAGCAGCCATCATTTTGGAAGGGATGGGAACCCTGTAAGGATGGCCAAAGATACACAGAGGCTTTGAGACGAGTGTGTGTTTCTATTCAGACAAGATCTTCCCACATAGCTTCAAGGAAATCAGAGCGGAGTACCTCCTGCATCACGTTGCCCTCAGTTTCCCCACATCTGCTTCCCCCTGGCAGCAGCAGTGCTGGGATGCAGCTTGGCCTTTGCATGATCTGAGTGTTTTCTTCCAGGGTGTGTGTTTATTTGGGTTATGTTGCTCCTTTCCCATCCCAGGTTGAGCTGTGTTGGGAAGTATTGGCTCTTGGATTTTCCAGTGCTCTGTACAGTTGTATTTACCAGTGAGGGAAAGAAAATGCAGTGCTTGGGTCTGACTGAGAACGGAGGGTGCTTGCGTTTTGTTGGGGGTTTTTTTGGTGTGTGTGTCCCCCAGTAACAGTAAAGCATAACTAATTTTCAGTATGCTTATTTGCGTATCTAATTGTTACTGCAAGCACTGTTTGCCCTTAGAGCAGACCTGTCTCCATCTTTCCTTATACCAGCCTGGTCTTCTCACATTGCCCAAGTTTGTGTGGAGCATCTTTTTCTACCCTCTGTCTTGTGGGACAGGTAGTGAAGCTACAAACTCTCTTTGGGTGAGATCTCAGCATCTAGCGTTACATGTCCAGCTAGAGACTGGCAGGTATTGATGGGCTTAGGGTGTGCCTGATACCAGCTATCTGTGTGAGTTGAGGAGGTTTCTACATTGAGTCACTGTCTTTAACTGAGGACAGTAATACTGCCTTGCATGGGGATACTGTGAGGATTGGCTATTGTCCGGGACTTTGTTTTATATGTTACTAGTGAGAGGAGCATTATTATTACCTGTGCTTGCCCTTTACACCACCTTTTTCTGAATGTTGACAAGCTGCTTGCTTGCTACAGAATTTCTCTTCCCATTCCTAGTTGGTTTACTATCTGTCTCTTCCTCTCCTTCCGTCTCAGTTATGCTCCCTAGTCCCCACCTGCTCCTGGGTGAAGACTCTTACCCATCAGCCTTCTCAGCAAGGTCCTTCCTCCAGGGCTTCCCATTCCGAGGCACTGTATTCCAGGTCTATGTCTCAGACGTGGGTTTACAAGCCCTTTATTTTTCTCCTTTTTGGGAAGGGCACACACTTGATACATCAGGTGGTCTGTACAGGGGAACTCCTGTGTCTGGAATCTTTAGTCAGGAGGCCACTGCTTCTGTTTTGGGATCGTGTGTCCCTTAATGCAGATGTTAAGGCCTGATCAGCCACGCACATCTGCAAAGCCAGCTATATCCTGTAGTGGCTGTGCTGGGTTTGCAGTGTTTCTTACGAACGGCTCGGACAGTGAGTTTCATACAGGAAGCATTTATTTTCAAACTCCCCAGCAGTGTTTTCTGAGTGAAGAGGATTGCTTCCCGGTTAGATTTTCACCATGTTTTATTTGCTGTGTCATTAAGTTTGTCAGTGTCTCCAGACTTAACTGTTGCAAAGATAAAAGCCCTGATACTAATGGTTTTGTGGTTGGCAGGTGCTCATTTTCCCTATTATTTGAGATTATTCCTTTTGAATGTCACTGCTATCTCTATTATTGACACACACTATAATTTTCAAAATTGTCCACTATTAGGTCTCTGACTCTGGTTTTTCCCTTCTTATCTGTGAACAGCAGCCTTCTTATGTTCAGTTAAATTTTGTTTTAACCCATTCAACAATTACACAGGGTTTCTTTCAAGCACTAGCAAGGGAACAGTAGAAAACCAGAATGCTCTACTCTTCCTTTTTGAATATGAGATTTAACTTTCACTCAATACTGCAAAGCTGATGATGTTTCAGTGTATCAGGGTTAAGAATCTTATACCCCTTCAACGTTGAAAAGTAACTAAAAAAGACTTTAAGAATTAAAGCGATGTTTTAAACTCTGCTCCCTTTCTTTGTCTTGAAATATTTCATGAACACTCCAGTGGTTCATCTGAGGAGCTGTTTGATTTTGTATCACGTATTAGCTATAATATTTAAGTGACTTTAGAAAGAACTTTAATTTGTTTTTTTTAATCTGAAAAAGTTGCAGTGACATTTATATAAGGGGCTTTGTTTGATTTATAAAAGATTAAAGTTAATTTGTAGTTATTAACTGTCATTAATCCTCATGTTGGAAAATTGTTTGTGTTTTTTATTTGAGTGTACGTTTCAGTTTATCTCTGTCCAGGGTGAGTCATAGCTTGCATTTAAATAAGAAACCAGTGTTCTGCTTCTCCCGTGCTGCAAGCCATAACTGAAACAGTGCTTTTCAGTCCTTTAATAAGCTTACCAAAAAAAAATTATTCTTAAGCAGTGCCCCATCGTTTTCTAAAAGAAAACATGATAAAGCACATGGCAGAAAGATGAACTTTGGTAGTGTAATATTTTGTCAAGAAAGGATAATAAATAAAATGCAGGTTTAAGTTAAATGGTATTTATACGGATAGCAGAATTAACTGCTGTCTGTGAACACTTTACACACACCCCTGTTTGGGTAGGGTGTGGTATTAAGAGAAGGTACAGGGCACTGAGGTGGCTTGCCTGCTCTTCTGTCAAGTGGCAGTTCTGGTGGACCAGTGCCGTGGTGTCTATCAGAAAAGTTATGTCTGCTGATAAGAGAAGAAAGATCTTTGTAAAGCTATTAAGCAGACTTTTCTTTTTTTTCCCTAAGTTTTCCTGTGTATCCTGGATTGATCTACTTGGTTTTGGTGATGATTGTGTTGTAATACAGCAGAAGGGAGGGAAAACAAAAGCTGAGTAATTGGATAAAGAATGAGTTTTGGTGATGGATTTTTTTCTTAGGGTAACAATAATTCAGTGTGAACAAGAGATAGATCTGAGGAGGGAAGGAGACCTTGCGCGTATCACTGAAATGATAATTTTCTGAAGATCTCACAGAATTTGTGGCTCTGCAAAAATACTTTGTTTAAAAGGACAAAGTCTAAAGGAGACAAAACTTTCTAAACCGGTTTGCTGAAGAGTTGTGTTTAGTATAAAAGCACAGAGTGAAGTACTGTGAGAACCTTTCTCTCTGGTATCTTTTGAGATGATCAGAAACAAAGCGAGTTAGTCAAACACATAGGAATGATCAGGTACTGTGGTTTTTAGCCTTTCTGGCTCTTGGCAGGATTCCCTATCTACCTTCAGCGACTCCCCACCCGTTCTCTTTTTAATGTGAGAGGCTGCTTTTTTGCAGACCGTTTCTCCAGAATGGTTTCTCAGAGCTGACTGTTGTGCTGGGTTACACATTTGAGGTAGCAGATGAGATAAACAAGAAAACCTACTGAATGTTTAGGAGAAAACCATGACCTGGGACAACTTGCACTGAAACATGGGGCCTTCTGAGGCTTTGCAGCAATTGCGCAGTTCTGTTTCTTTAGAACAGGGACTTGAGTGTGTCTCAGCAAAATGTAAGAGAAGGAGAGGAAGGCACTTAACGCAGGGCATTTAAATAGTGCAGACATGCAGTCTAGGCTGGGAAAGAGAGAGGGAAGGGAAATGAAAGTAGAGTGAACCCTCACTGCTCTGAATAGATGTGGACGATTGTGCTTCTGTAGCGCTATATATACTTGCCAAGGCAATCTGATCAGTGTTTGTCTTGAACCAACTAATCAATGTGGTGTTGAGTTCAGTGCTATTTATCAGGAGAGCTGGAACAAGAAACTAATCCAGTAAATTTCATTTGTTCTCTGGAGTGGGCTTTGTTTTCATGTTCACTTCATGTAGCAAATGTTGACAGTATGTATTGTTTTCCTCATTAATAAAACTTGGAACCTGTGATGTTCCCTGCAGCAGTCAAACCATGTCCAACACAGCTGAGCATGCATCTTTCTTTAACACATCCAAAGGTCAGAGCATGCACTGATCCAACTTGCTTCTTGTGGGAACTGTAGCTAAACCCTCCTGTCTCTGTGGCCAGTGTGGAACAAGAGCTGGAGGTAACTAGCTCTCTTTGGCACTTGGAGGACAGATGTCTCCATTTTCAGCAGGGATGAACATGCTTCAGCTCTGCTAAAAATTATTCTTTTAGTTTAGGAGATCAGGGTAACTTACTACACTGCTGCGCTTGGAGAGAGTGAAGTCTGTAGTTCATGGGTAAGGCTATTGGAGAGATGCTCTTCCTGGATGTGTGTAGGCTCCATCATTGTTCAGTGTCAGTCTGCCTCCTGCTCTATTGCAGTTATTTCTTTGCATTGCTCTGGGAACTCACCAGTCGGATGATGTAAAACTGGGATCAGTCTCTTTGGCTGACCACTGCACTTGTTCATGTGAAGTGTCTCCTTGTGCAGAAGCAGCATTTTGACTCGCTCTCAATGAGAAGGCTGCAAAGGCTGTGTTTCACATGGGCTGGGCAGCAGAACATTTTGAACTCTGAGTAAAGCTGCTGCACAGGGACAGTTAGTCTCCATGCCAAAATTCAAAGGAAACAAAATGATCGCTATTTTGCTGAAAGTCCTTTAGTACTGCTCGCATTGGAATTTCTAGTTGCAGTATGAAAGATTATTATTTGAAGTGATGCAGTGAAGAATGAATTCCTGCCTGCCTTCCTTTCTGCTCCCAGATCTCTGCATCTCCCTTATGAACCCGACAGCAGTTGGAGAAAGAGGAGGAAAAAGAACAATGCTACTATTTTGGATAAACTCACAAAGCAAATCGTTTTTGTTTCAACAGTGTTGCACAATAACATCACTGTTACAAGCCAGTTTTCAGAAACTGATACGTATCACAAAACCCTTCTGAACTAAGATGTGTTTTAGGGACGCTTTCTGGTGGGTTTTCCTCCTGTAGTGTAGAAAGAACTGTCAGCACAGTCTGCTTGGCCTTGCTGTAATAGTCTGATGCTGAGAACCTTTTTGTGGGCTTGCGTCCCAGAAGGGAGGCTTTAGAGGAAAGCCCCATCTTGCAAAGAAGCATGCTCTGCAGTCAGGCCTTCCTACTACTGGCTGAGTTCTTGGGCTCAGCATCCTATACTTAAGATTTCCAGAGTAGTGACTAGAAGTATCACATGGTTTGTTACTGGTTATTTACTGCTTTCAGGGAGCCAGGAGGTGTTCTGGTAGCTGCTGTGGAAAGCAGTCCTGGGTACTTGGATGGTGCACCATCGCCAGCTTTGGTTCTTGAATGTCTTCACAAACTTGCATCCTCAAATTGCTGCTTGGGTGTGTTGCCACAGTTTTCTTTCAGGCTGACCCCTCTCTAGTTTGGTATATTCACAGCTGTCCTGAAAAAAAATAAATACTTGGCAAATCCCCTCTGTAATCAGTGAGCTTGGATCAGGGAAGAGTCTGGCCCCAGGTAGGAAGTCAAGCATTCAGCTTTCCTGGCCCAGTTTTCAGTCATGTCGGGGCTCTCTACTTGTCATATCTCTCCCAGTTTTATCTCTGGAGACTTTGGGGTGGGTGTGTGTGTCGTGTCTCCCCCCCACTTCCTGGGCTGCTGTCTGAAGTACCAAGACCCAGAAATTTTGGTGCAATAACTTTTCTTGCTTAAGTGACTAACATTGCTTATGGGTCTGAAAGCATTACCAGCTAAAATCCACTTGCGGAGTTTCTGCCTTAGAGAAGATGAGGTAATAGGAAAATAATTTTTGAGACTGGTGACCTGTTAACTACAAGTTTCAGGGCTCTCTACTCTTGGGGCAGAAGCTGGAATCGTATGTGCTGATCTGTATCTATACCTGGTACATGTGTGGAGGATACTGTGGCAACATAGCCCATCCAGACTTGTGATAACCAAAGGAAATTCAGTGTGGAGTAGGAAATGTAGACAAGAAACTTTCTCTCCTTTCTGTATGTGGCCCATTTTTACCAAAGTATGACAACTTAGAGAAACTATAATCTTATGTTATGCTGAGAGGGGCAGGGGGGAAGAGTGAGATACCCCTGTTTAAGAGGTCATGAGCAGAACAGCCCAGTGCCAGGGGTAATGGGCATGTGGGAACAAGACTGCATTGACCCACTCCTTTGCTTCATTGAGCCACAATTCCAGCCACTTGCTTGTTTGGGTTTTTTTCTCTCATTCACAAGTTTCCCCCTCATTCTTCGTGTTCCCCTAAGTGTCCTCCCTGTCAGTGTCACCCAGGCCACGAAGCGCTGCATGATTCTGTCTTGCTGCCCTTGCACCTTCTCCTTTATGGGAAGAGAAGAGGGGCACAAAGCGAAGGCAGCTTTGGCGCTGCGGGTGGCTGGCGGGGCTCAGTACGGTACGGTTTAGGGCCTTGGCATGGCTGCTGCGGGGGAGCGTGCGAGAGCGTACCAGGCGCTCATAGCCTTGGCTGGGAAGTGAAAGCAAAGGGCTTCACCTAGCAGTTGCTGTGCTTGTTGCCTGGTTGCAAATGGTGCTGGTCACCCTGAGCAGTTTGCATAGCTGTGGGCAAACAGACCAGGCAGGTTTCCTCCCAGACAGTGCGTGTGACAACCATAAAACAATTAAATGGGCAATGTGCAACCAAGGGTCAGGAATTCTCCTCCGAAGCCACTGGGTAACATGGACAGGGCTAAGTCAGGGCCATGGCAGAACACAGCAGCAGATAGTGTCACCTACCTGCCTCCCTTTCTGTGTGCCTTGGGAGGCGCAATTTGCATGGAAATACAACTCATCTCTGCCTAGTGCTCTTTGTGTTTGTTTTTAAGCAAATCCTTACAGGGCCTCTGCAAAACTGAGTATCTCCTTTTTCAGAGCTGGCACTTGAGTCTTTCAGATGCAGGCTGAATCTCATTTAAAAGTTTTGGGTTTGTCTGAGTCTGAAGGAACACAGTGCAATCACTGGATCCCAGAGCAATGGGATGAGTCAGGTATTCTGCCTGATGTACCATTAAAAAAATTGGAAGGGCTGTCTTTTGAAGGTATCCTTGATGTGTACACTGCTGGCTGAGCGTCCTTTCCCATTAGCTGCGTAGTAACATTTTCTGTCCCTCTTGCCTGTTAATTATTTACCTTTGAGAGTGCCTTCTTGAAGCAACATGACTTATTTAGGAAAAAATGAAAAGCTTTTTCAAAGGATGGATGCTTTTTGCTCTTATGTTTTTTTGCCCAGGAGTTTAAGTAGAGTACCTTAAGACTCAAGATGAAGAAAGGTTTTCTGTGAATGGGAGATTTTGCAAATGAGCATGTTCAGCTTGCAGAAGGTGAGGTAGGAAAGGGAGTCTAACAGTTACAAAGTGATCCTGTAACCGCATGTACATGGGTGCTGCAGAGGGGCTGAGGGAAAGGAGGAGGCATAGCAGAAACTGATACAGAAAAGCTTACTCACTGAAACCTCCAGTGGAAAGAGGTGAACTAGAAACGCAGTGTTACTTTCGTAGAAATAGACTCAGAGTTGTGTCAGTGGGTTCACACATGGTCCAGGCTGATAACAGTTTGTGTGATAAGGGTGTGGGTTTTACCATGGTAGGTAGTAAACAGCTGCACAAAACTTAGTCATGCTTATAAAGTCAAGTGCAGGCTGCTACCTCGGAGGTGACTGGTTGCTGAGCTAGGGTAGAATATCTAAAAGCATCTGAATCATTTAGAAGCACAGCTCTTAATGGATCTCAAATGAATACCTGCTCCTTCACTTGGGCGGTTGTTGTGGCTCCCTGGTTGTCTCCACAGTGCTGTAGCTATGCCTGGTCATTTGGAGAGCAGTGCCAAGGGTTCCTGTACTGAACAGCTTACTGCCCAGGACAGTGAATAGTGCAACAATGAAAGGAGGGCACTTGATGCACGCTGCCCTTCATGTGAATAAGTGAGTGTGTTTGTTAGTAGAGAAAGGGGAAGGGCCCTTCTACAAGGCTGAAGGCTGACAAAGCCACACACCCATCAGAGGGGCTACGTGGAAGGGAAAAGGAAGTTGATGCCGGAGTTGATTTTGCTGCTTATGTGTGTATGGGTAGGTCTCCCTTGTGAGCAGCCCATGAGAGAAGAGAAACAGAACGGGAAGGTTCAGAGGTGGGATCTGCCCTGAGGAGCTCACTGTGGCTGTCCCTAGCCTTGAAGAAGAGCGTGGACATCCAAGTGTGACTTGGGACCTGAGGGCAGGCAGCTGTCAATGTTTCCATCTGCTATCACAGTGTGTTCCTCCGCTCTTTCCACTCAGAGCTGGCTTGCTTCAGCTCTCCAGGAAGTTCTGGGTAATGACCTCCACATTTTCCCTCCAGGAGGGGCTCTCCAATGCTACATAAAGACACAGCCTGTTGAACACTTGGGGTAATTCACTGTAATTCCACACGGCCAAAGTCCAGCCTTTAGATGGGAATTGTTCTGCTCCTTCTGGAAACTCGAGTGCAGTTCTTCAAATGAGCTGCTACACCACTCGCCCTTTCAGAAGAAGTTTATTGTAGAAATCAGAGACTAAAAAGAGACTGCTTTGTATCTCCTGTGTCTTTCATTCCCACCGATTTGGCCTTGTTCCCTGGGATGTGTTGAGTTGTGGGTGTCCCAGTCAGATTTTGCCCAGCTGTGTGGGAATCTTCCATACCACTTGGAAAATAGCATTAGGAACACTTTTGGTACCGTGCAGAGGCCGAGGTTTGGGTGCGTGCTCACATTTGCACAGATGTACACAGTTACACGCAGGCACGCACAAAGAGCCCACAGTTAAAATCTCTCTGCGTGCCCATCTCCCCTTAGCAGGGGAAGACAGCCCCAGCTGTGTATACAACTTGGTGCTTCCCTTTGATCTGTGTATTCCCAGTGTTTCTCATAGGCTGGATCCTGTCGCTTCTCAGAGCTGCTCTTCTCCATGTTTGCAGCTGCAACTGCACACAGAGAAGCTCGCTGCTGTGACTGGGTTGTAAGTGGTTTCAGCAGCTTGGGGTGGGAGTTTCTCTTCCCTGCTACCCCTTCTCTTGTTTGCTTTGCTCCTGTCCTTTCCCCACCAGCCTGCACGGCAGGGGATTGTCTCTTTCTGCTAGTGGAAACTGCCTTGCAGATGCCTCAGGATCTTCGCTTTTATTTTGCCTACCTGCTCCCCCACACATGGTATTACTGCCCTTTTCCAGCTGCACACAGCAGCTACACCTGCCACTCGGGAGCAGATCTTTCACTCTGTCACCAGAGTCATAGCTCAGAGAGGCAAAATTCTGCTTTACTTGCCACAGATGCAGTGAGCTGGCCCAGGCCCTGTGCCTAAAAGAGGGCAAGAAACTGCACTCTCGGACTTGTGTTGTTTGTGAAGCTGTCAAAGATGGGGCTGAGAGGGTCCTGCAGCACTCTTTGGCTCCGTCCCCATGCCCCAAGGCCATATAAGCTCTATCTAAACCTTTCCTGACAGATGCCAATCTAGCATGGCCTTAAAAGCCTATGACAGCAGGTTTGCCCAGGGATTCAGTGCAACCTATTTCCCTGATTAGCTGTTGTTACTGCTGGAAAGTTTTTCCTAATGTCTAACTAAGAAAATTATTTCAGCATTGTTCTAGGGGAGAAAGCAAGCTGTTGAAAGCTGAGTGCCTCGCTGCAAAGAGGAGAATCCCAAATGCTCAATCTAGTCATTGACTTTCAGAGCAGGAATCACTCTGTTAAACCCTAGAAGTATGCTGAGAAATTCTGGCTGAGATAAGCAAATTGGGGTGAGGGGCAGGGGGGAGGGAATTTTATCTTTCCTTTTGCCAATGCATGTGTTTGCCACTTCACCTACCCAGAAAAGCAACTTTGATGCCAAAAGAAGTGGGAAACCGGATGGGAACACTTTGTCTCTGGTGGATATTCTGCGTAATATGACCCTCTTAGGAAATGCGCAGAGCCTGTTCTCTGTGGCGTGACCTCTTTTAAACTTCTCTTGCCTTGGAAAAGCAGCTTACAGGCTTGGTGTTCACTAGAAAAAGCACATATGGGGATGGGTTTCAGTGAAGGGATTGCAAAAGGGGAGAAGAAATCTTCTATCTGGTGTCATATACTGCAAGAAAACATGTGAAAGCCCTGTAGAGTCATGAGTGTCTCTTGGAGTTTCACTGAGTTGTGTTGTTATTTCTGAGTGATCTCTGAGAAAAATACACCAGTGGGGAAGGAGCAGAGTGGGAAAGGGGGTCAGGCTGTGGGCTGGGCACATTGTAAATAGTTAGCAGTAGTCAGAGGGAGTTGGTCTCTTACAGAAGTAAGAGAGTCTCATAAGCCCCCGAGGCTGGCTCTTGGGTCTGTGCAGACTGCTGCCTTGCACTTCCTTCCCCCATCCAGGGAAAGCAAATCGAATGAATTTCTTCAAAGCTTTTTTTTTTTTTAACCTCTCCTTTTTAAAGGAGAATTTTTTAAGACTGTTCTGTTACTTAAACTGAGAAATGATTAATTTTGCCAGCTCTTGTAATTTCCACTGCAATTCTGGTGATACTCTGTGATTCTCAAATCCCAGCACCTGGAGTTAATTGGTTTCTATCCCCTACATAAACTCAGCATTTAAGCCAGTGTAACCTATGTATTGAAAAAACAGGGAGAGGGGGAAGCATCCTATGTAGATGTTTGTTTGCTTTTTTAAATCATGTGATGCCTGAGCACCCTGGTGTACTTTTTTATGGGGCCTAAATTATAATCTTTTGGGTGCATGGGATTGCTAATAGGGCATGGTAAACTAAAGGTTTTAAAGGAACAAAAAGTTTTATAACTGCTCGATAGCAAAGTCAATGATAAAGCCTTCATGTCATCATCCTGATCTGACTAAACTGCTTTGAACTTTGCTGAAATTCCATCCTGGGAATTTCTCAAGACCGAGGTGAGTGGAGACCTCAGACAGTTTTTGCTGCATATATGATGGGGACCAGTGAGGGGCTGTTGATCCGTTCTGAGAAACGTGGCCATCTTCTACTCTGGGTGTTAGTAACTAGCAGAGAATGCTAAATGAAGTAGCTTCCCAAAGTGTCCTGCTCTCTAGGCGCTTCACAGAAGTGTTATTGCTGAGGTATATGAGTGCCTGAAAACCAAGAATGGATTTAGCTGTGCAGCACTCTGGAGGAATTAGGATTAGCTCCATTTTGTGGATGAAGGGTGCGTGCTTCAGTTCCTCAAGGGATTTACCTGAGGTCATGCAAGCTGTCTCTGGACAGGTCTCCCGACTCTCACTTAAAGGTCTTGCCTGCTGTATAACCCCTTCCTGCTTGTGGAGAGAGTTGAAATGTCAGCTCTGTTTGGTTGCTTGTTCACTCTTCCTGAAAGTGCACGCAAACTCTGCAGCCTCCTGGCTAGCACAGCACTGGGGCGGTCCAGAAATCTGTGCTTCTGGTTTGCTCTTTGGCTCTCGTGATGAGGAAACCTACAGCGGCCCAGTGAAGATAATCTCTTCTGGTTGGATGGTTTTGGGTGGCTTTTTTTGTTGCTTTTCTTGGGTTTTAATTATTATTAACATCAGTGATTTTTGAAACCAACAAGGAGTGATCCCGGGATGGGACCTTGTGTAGAAAATATCTGACCATGAAGCAGTAATTTGTCTGGGTTGATGAGTGACATAAGGACTACAGAGTGACAATTTGTGAGTGACATAGCAGTACAAAACAGGGGGAAGTAGGGACGTGGTTGGGATTGTAATGCAGTGCCCACTGCAGGTGTTTCTGTAAGATGGTGTGGTTATGTTTTAAAATATTGTCCAGGTAGTTGAGGAAGTGAAAAACATTTTTCCACCAAACCAGAGGACTAGGTGTTCCAGCTACACTCTCTTCCACACACACCACCCCCCCCCCCCCCCTTATTTTTTTTTAATTTAATTTTATTTTTCTTTCCAAAAGAAACTATGAACTTTTCAATGCCTGGTTTGTTCACAGGTGGGATCCTGACCCACCCTTTTCCTGCTGGGAGAATACAGAGCAAGTGAAAGTAAGGCAGCTAATCCTCCCACAAATGTTAGTTTACTCAGCTACAGCTGTTCTTGGTTTGGTGGAATTAAAATTGTATCCCTTTGTGGCATTGCTGACTCAGGCAGGGGTGGTAATGAGCTTCTCCAGCTGATCAGGAGCTCGCTTGTAGAGTAGAATGTCCTGTGCTTAACACTTAACTTCTTGAGTCCTATTGGAAGCACTAGGAGGCTTGTTGTTGAGCTATAAAAGTCTTGAGCAATTTTCATGTCTTGTGGATACATACTGTCTTGCTTCCTGCCCAAGGAAATGGTTTCCAAGTGTCCAGCTTTATGCTTTTTCCCCTTTTGAGGTCTGAGCAGTGTTACATCTCTTGGCCTTCATGCATGCCCAGAGAAGAGAGGGGAAAATGCAAGGGAGATGTCAAGGGTAGCTAAAGGGAAAGGGCAAGACAGGGGAGTGGTTTTATTGGTTGTGGCTTTTTCCCCTGATGTTTACATTGTTTTAATTTTTTTAGGTGATAAACCCTGCTTCTCTGTGGAAGAACTGTATTGACAATGAGTTTGTATTAGTTAAGCTGAAGCAAGGTGTGTTTTCACACTCTGGTACTTCCTTCCCAAACCTGTTTTCAGGTAGCTCTATATGTATGAGATCGGGATGTGGCTCACCTGCTGCCACAGTGCTGGGAACTCTGCTTCTCTGTTCAGAGTCCCCTGATGTACATAGTTAACCTGCCGCTTCATGCTCGCTAACTTGAGGACTTTTGAAATGCAGCATGACTGTTCTTTGGGTGCAAAAATCCATATCCAATGGGAAAAGTAGTGCTAGGGTCTCTTAAGTTCTCCCTCCTGAGTGCTTTTTTCCAAACATACATCCAGTAGTGACCTTGGCTGGTAATTCCTTTTGCCTGGGAAGTTTGAGGTTAAATTTGAAATAATTTTACAAGGTGAAATTGCATGCACCGCTTCCTCTGTTCCAGATGTGTGCCCTCTGTACCTGAAAGCTACAGCAGATATTTGATGACTGCTTAAATATTTCTGACAGTGTGAAGAGGTATTAGATGAGGAGCACATGCTTCCCTTCTGGCATAAAAGACTTTGTGTAAACAAGTATTCCAAATGGTCACATTCTTAGAATATTTTTTCATTAGGAATTATGATTTCCTTCCATGAGGTGAAGAAACTGGACTATAGGTTCAGAAAATAAATGTTTGGGGTGGAATAACTCTGTCCTATCTTAATGAACAGTAAAAACATCCTTTAGTAGCAATAGCTTATCTGTGTAATTGAAAAATTATGTAAATGACAAAAATAATACAGTACAGGATCAGAGTATATTCTTGATATCAGCACATTCCTCACTGATTGTTTTGAGAACGGGAGATATGTTTTCCTCAATAACATGCTGGCAGTGTCCTTTACTCTTTCATTGATGGGCAAACATCCATCATACAAAGCAAGCGGTTGGTTGCTTCTTCTGACTGCGTAGCAGTGTTCCTGGTTTAAAAGCTGACTATATTTAGTAGGCACGGAAGTCCAGGTTCTCTTTCCGTAGTATTATGAAGAAATAAAGGCTCTGATTTGAGGTACTCTTTGTGCCGTTACTTCTGTGATGCCCTCTGGACCCTGTGTAGCTTTTCTGCTGTAGGCAGGAGCGTGGTCCAGGGGCACTCTCCAGCTACCTGGTGGGAAGCTGCCTTATATCTCAGGTTCTTCCAGCCTCAGTGCAGGCAGGTGGCCTTTAAGAGTCTCTGCAGATCCCTGCAAATTCATCTGTTTTCTGGTGTGCACCATCTTTGATTTCTCCTCGAGAGGCCATAAGGTCTCAACAGTAGTAGATCCACACTGGAGAGCTGGCGGTTTTAGAGGCAGTTAAGGGTGAGAGCATCCCCACTTCTTGGAGACTGACTGCAGAAACCTTGCAGGAGCCTGAAATACCTCCTCCTCATTCCTTTTCAAAGACATGGTGCTTAGCCAGCAAACCTCTGAACAGACTAACGAAGAATAGCTGGCAAGTTTGGAAAATCTTGGCTATCTTTGCCCGTGACCTAATTCTATCAGTAAAGCTGCAAATCCACAGGTCGCAGCAAAGCAGGTTGCTGCCTCCTCTTTGGCGAGGGAGGTTTCTGATGGTGGCACAGCTGCTGTGCAGGAATGGTGGGGGTGTGGAGGAGGACACAGCGCTGGTCGGTGCAGCGTCGCCAGACCTTGTGGCTGTAAGCACGCTGCCTGTGCCTAAGGATGATTATAATGGTATTAGTGAGAATGAAGGCGCAGGACACCATTGGCTATTTAAAGAGCAGGTCTATTTTTAACCGCCTTTTAACAAAGATGGGGTTTTTATTAGACTGGGCTAGTCAGGGATTTATAATTAACCAGCCTGGGTTGCCTGTTGATGTTTACAGCTTGCTCTACATGTTCCCCGACAGTCAAGAGCAGGATCGTAACTGTATCTGACTGCCAGGGTAGCAAAACTGCGATACCTACCTTGTCAGCAGTGAGCACAACTGAAAAGTTGGTGCCAAATGATCCTGTGCAAGAGGTACCTAGATGTGACCATACTGGTGGCAATTTTTAGGTCAGAAGGAGAATGTAAGGTAGAGTATTTATGGTTTGCGATGGCTGTAGGGTTTAGCATACTGTTGTAAGCACAGCTTAGCCTAAAAGGAGTTCAGCTGATGACATTGTGTATTGTGCTACTGTAAAGTTCAGTTAATTATAATCATTAGGGATTAAAATACTTTATGGCTAATGGCCAAGATCAATAATAGTTGATCCTCGGTATATAATTTGAGGGGGAGGTTGACCATGATAAATAATAACAACTCTGCTCCAGAGCATCTGTTGCTGTTTGATGTCTCTTTAACAACTGTCCCAATTGCTTTCAAAGAAAGGTAGAAAGGTATAGAGGAGCTGGGAGGAAGAGGAACTGATGAATGGCCCCTGAGAGCTCCTTGCTAGACCTGGATGAAAACGAAGGGATGAGAGAAAATGCCAGGCATTGATTGACTCCATTCCTCGGCTGGGCAGGTGGCCACCTCTGCTGCTCTCATCACCTTTTCATTGTGAAGCACAGGCTGTTATATTTGATCTTTCTCTACGGAGTTGAAGTAGTCTCTCATTGGTGCCTCTGCAGATCAAAGGGGTTAGGGAAGGATGAGCAGTTGTGTTACCAGCAGCCGTGAGTTCATTCTGGAGGGGGCACCTTCCAAAATCATATAGTTTTTATTCCTGTATCACTGTTCGACACTTTTCTTTTTTTTTTTTTTTTTTTGCTGTTCCTTTAAGCATCCTAGTTTTGGAAGTCGTGGGATTACAGATGGTCTCTTTTTTTTTTTAATTATTTTATTCATTTAAATGCAGCTTCTGTACTCTAGCTCTCTAGTTCAAAGGAAAAAAACTTGAAGATATGCAACAAATAGGCCCCAAAGGCCCAGAAGTTACTGTGTAAATAAAACCAGCCCCAATATATCGCTTCTGCTTCAGAATCATACTGTTGCTTTAGCCTTAATTGTTTGGGATCTGCTTGATTTAGGACTTCTAAGCACAGTCCCGGGATCCTGTTTAGACACCAGTGCATTTGGCAACTGTATTCTTATTCCAAAGAGTTTCCAATCCAGTAGATGGTTGGAGAACGGGACAGAAAGAGAAGCCTGGGCAGGCTGAAGGATGATGGCTGGTAATAGCAGAGAGGAGTGAACGGTCCAGCCTTTGCAGTGCTGGTCAGAGGACAGAGTGAAAAGGACAGTAATAGAGACTCAGTGTGAGGTGAGAATAATCCTACTCCCTGCAGCGCCCTCTGAGATAAGATTAGGACCCCATCTCTTCTGGAAGTATCCTGTTTACAGCTGAATCTGCAGTGCTGTGGCCTTGAATACCTGGAAGTGGAAGCTCTCTCATATGTCCTCATAACTCAGGGTGTTTGTAGGCCACCCCCTGTGCCCACTGACCAACATGATCCACTTCATGCCTGCACGGTGTGGGCAGGCTGATCAGCCCTTGGGAGGCAGAGCTAACGGTGTCCATTGTGCCTCCACACTGTGAGGTTTGTAGGACAGCCTCTTCAGAAGCTTGCAGTGGAGAGTGTGGGCAGTGTATTGTAAGTGAAAATCCTGGCTTGAGGTTTGTGGCTTCTGTTGTGTATGTGGAGAAGGGTTTGTGTGCTACAGAACTGGCCACCTTTGGCAGGTGTTTCAGTTGTTTGTTCCTTTCCTGGGGTACCCGGTCTTGAGTTTGTGACTGAGGTGCCTTTGGGCAAAGTGCTGCTGTAGCAGAGTGCATCAGTACATCGTTGTTTGTATTCTATTTCTGCTTACGGGCTTGAGTCAGGGTACTGCTTTCTGGAGCACTGGAGCACCCATTATCTCCCTGGCATGTAGCTGGTCATCAGCCAGAGGTGCACTGATTTGTGTGGCTTTGAAAAGCTGCATTCTCCTGTTTGCTTTGGTTTTGGTTTTATTACTATTATTGTTCTTGCTATTGTTTAATCATAGGTGTCTTCATTTGTAGTTTGTTTTTCATCTGCCCTTGACTTGAGAATACAGCTGGGTGCATGTTCATCTTTAGCTTTTCCAGACAGATCTGGTGTGGCTAAGATCAAACTGAAAATATTGCCTGTAGAACTTTTTCGTTATTTTAAATTCCTGTTTATAATTCATTGTCAAGTCTGCTTTTTCTCAGTCCTAAAGTTTCATTTCTTTTTTTTATTTTAAACAATAGAAAAGCTTGAAAAAATAAAGAACTAAAGGGTTGGGGGGTTTTTTCCCCTCAATTACTTTTTCATGGTATGTTTTATCAGCATTTGAAATACAAATACTCCTACATGCCAGGGAGCCTTCAGTAGAAACTGACTGGAAACAAAGGGGCAAATGAGCAAGTATCCCCTTCAACAGGGAGCAAAGGCAGGAAAGCAAATAATCAGGAGAAGAGACACGATTTAAAATCAGAAAGCAAGGCTAGTTTTGAATGATTGCACAGCTCAGGTGGAGAATATGAACTTTTAACTACATATTTCTGAGCCAGATTTCCTTCTAAAAGATGTCCCCCCTCTCTGGTGTGCTATGGAATCGGGTGAGCGGGTCCCAGTGTGTTTATTGCGGGCTGGCTGGGTGCCACCGCGGCTTTATTGCGCGTGGCTGGAGGGCTCGCAGCCATTGCATAACGCTCTGCAGCAGAGAGAGCACCGGCTGCCTGCCTGCCTCACCATCCCTGATCCAGGGCCTTGGCAAAACCTCTTCCTCCGCTGAAGGCAAAGCATTTGGTAAAGCAGGGGGAGATGCTGTTGCAGAGAGGGTTGGGCTGGGGTTTAAAGACACGAATAAGGAAAAAACATCAAGTCATATGATGGCTGTTAGAGATAAGCACACCTCTGACCTATGAATTGCTTTTAAAAAGAAACCATATTTTTCCCCCATTCTCCCTGCCCTGTGGTTTTGCATCTGTTTCTTATTACTTTTATCTCAAAATCGTTCTCGTCCAGTGAATTATTGATGTGGGGTCGCTTGCGTTTCTCCAGGAATTGCTTTCTTTAACCAGTGATCCCTCCTGAATTTTTTAAGCAATCTATTAGCTCTGGAATCCAAACAAAGTTGGTGGTTTCTAATTTCAGGGTCAAATTAGATTCAGCTTTGAAAAGGTGTAGAGGGAAGAGGAGGAGGGCAGAGGGGAAGGATGGTAATGTCCTTTTCATGTTACGAACTTCCTTCTGCTGGTTCTTTTGGCTTTTTGTTTGGTTTGGTTCTGTTTTGTTAACATCTCTTGGAGATCAAGTGTCTGATTTAGCCTCAGTGGGGCTTGAGCGTATTCCTAATGTTGAGCACATGCTTAAATCTACTGTTGAATTCAAGCCCTACAGACCTGCAGGCAGAGTACAAAAATATCTGGGAAATGCTTTTCTTTTTCCTCAGATGCTCCCTTCTTTCAACATACAAAAATCAGAATTCAGCGTTTTGAAATGCTACTGGAGGCGAGTTGGTCATTTCCTGCTGGGAGGGAGGCTTGATCTTTTAAAGATAGGAAGAGAGAGAGCGTGTGTCTGCGCGCGTGTGTGTTTTGCAGATGTTCGGGCCTTGATTCAGCAAAGTCTGTTGGCAGCATCTGACTTGGGGATAGTGCTGAATCTAGTAAACCTGCTGCTTCAGAGCCGAGCACACACGTGTGTTTGACTGACTTCTCAGCAGAGAAAGTTTCTGGTCTCAGTTTCCATCACTTCCCTGCTTCGGGGGGGGGGGGAGGGGGACAACAAACTAAAAAAACCCCAAAACAAACAAACAAAAAAAACCTCCCTGACCAAAACAAACACAAACCCAAAACCTGTCGTAGCAGAGAAGCTGCAGTCCCTGCAGGATGTTTACATGCAGGGCAGGCTCCCTGGCAGTGGTACCTGCAGCCATTGCAGCAACATTCACAAGAGGAGGATGGAGCCAAGAGAGGGGGGTCACCCACTCCACAGAGAGGGCACCTGGGTGTGGTGGAGCCCACCAGGGTCCAGGGAGGGAAACTGCTGGTGGCCCTTCAGCACTGGGCTGGCCCTGGCAGGGGGTTTCTTGGATGTTGGAGGTAGGTGGGTTTCTAGCCCCTGTGTAGCTGCTTTGTGACCAGCAGATGCAAGTCTTGGAGCTGCCACCACGGACCCCTCAGTTCTCTGGGGACTTCCCGGGCAGGGAACAGACTGGTGGCTTTGTGCCCAGCTTGCTGTGGTGTGGAGTGGTGGGATAGGTTGGTACCCGAACCCCTCAAAAATGTCCTTGGAAAAGTGAGAGGAAGGGAAATGGGGAATTGTTTTTGCACCCATACCTGTTTCTATACCGCAGTTTTGATCCAGGCAAAAGGGAGCCCATTTCCTGCAGTGGAATTTGGATGCATGTTGTACAGTGAGACAGCTGAAGCTGTGAGCAAAAAGCACGCATAAATAAAGGCTTCCTCCCCGTGCTTTATATAATCAGAGTGGATGATGTCATTGGGAGCCAGAGAGGAGAGCAGGCTGTGAAATTGCAGCCCTCTGCAGCCAGGCAGAGACAAGTGCAAGGAGGGGCTGCATGGAGCAAGGGCCAGGCTGTGCTCTGAGTCTCGGGACAGAGGGCCTTGGGCTTCAGGCTTGAAAGGAAGCTGGATGGTAGAAGTAGGTAATCCAAATACAGTCAGAAGTTCTTGAATAGGCACAGAGGGAGAGGAGGGAGAACAGCACGTGCCCAAGTGTGCAGCAGTGGAGCTGCCATTTCAGGGGCCAGCACTCCCTCCTTTCACGTGCAGTCACCTACAGCTTGTTGTGGCTCAGCTGGCGGGCTATGGGACTGCTGAGCTTCCTTGTGCTGCTTCTGCTTCAGTCTCCTGGACTGTCTGTTTAGGAGCTGACCTACCTTTTCCCACAGCAGCTCCTGGCAGAGAAGAGGGCATCCTTGCTTGGCTTGCCCTCCACGTCTCAGAGGAGCTTGCTTCTAGGCTCCTCCTGATCCTGCACAGGGGAGGAAGCAGAAGGGGCAGAGGGGCTCTGTCCTAGCCAAAGTTTCCAGGTGGAACGAGACAAAAGGTTATCCTCAGCTCTGAGGCAGAGAGGTGCATGTTAGGCTCTGGTTTTCTGGAGCCTCTCAGGTGCTTTGCTCCTTTTCAGGCCACCCTGCTGCCCCACATGGGAATTTCAAATGGGAGTCTTCTCCCACATCAGGCTGAGTAGGAGGGGGGCACCAAGATGAGCTCTTGGGCAGGAGGAGGGCCCTCTCATTTTAAATCCTTCATGGATTCCTTCTTGAGCACATTCTGCACCGTGCTCAGGATGATACTGTGAGATCCTGATTGTTTTTCAAGGCCACGTAGGCAGGAGAAAGAGCTCTGGCTTCTCCCATCTGCCCTGCAGCTAACGTGCGAAGGCTTCAGCTTTGGCTAACGCTGGAATTCTCCTCCTGTCATCCTCTGTCTTCCCCGGGATCAAGACAGTGAGAGGCAGCAGCTCTTCGTGCCAAGCCAGAGCTGTTTCTCTGTTATGTAACAATATGGGCATTTAGAGTTGTTTTTCCAGATATTGGCAGATGCGTCAAATATTGGCATAATCCAGTGGTTTACATGGAAAGCCGTCTGGCTCTGTCTGGAGCCTGCACAATGCTGGTATTTTTGTTGAATACAAGGGCCCGCAGAACTGGCAAAGCCACCTTGCGACAGAGCCCACGTAAACAAGGGGAAAAGGCATTTGTATCGTGGCCTGACCTGTGGGATTACAGCTGTCCAGGTACAGCTCCAGGACTTGATAAGGAAGATTAATAGTTGGTGATTGCTTTCTCTCTGAAATGGTCTTTTAGCTAGGTCTGCTCTGGTGTTCCTGAGCTCTGGAGGTTTATTTCTGGGTTTTACCAAAGCCACCTATCCATGCATCAGGCCTGCCTGTGCGCTCTCTGGTTTAAGAACCCACCGTGGTCCACTCAGGCTGTTGGAAGTTGAGGGAGGTCAGGGACAGTAACTGCTTTAGAAGTTAAAAATAAAAAGGCAAGATCTTGAACACTGGAGAGGAAAGAGGCCTGGGGAAGCTGTTTGATCTGATGTCTCTGAAGGAAAGCAACGCGCTCGTGTGGCAGGAGGATTTGTGGGCTTGTTGCTCTTTGCTATCCCAGGCGCACCAGGCTAGGGATCTCCTCAGAGGCTCCACCAGTCTGGTCCCCAGCAGCAGGAGGCAACTGCTGGGGCTGAAGGGCCTGGCTGTCCCTGGTCTACCCCAGCCTGTGCACCATGGCTGGCCCACTGCTGGGAGGCCCTGGGCATTTCCCTCCGTTAGGCTGTGGCTGGAAACACAAACGCACTTGGGTTTGCAGTGGCATCGTCACTGAGTGTGGCTCAGCTCCGAGTGCAGAGTACCGGGAAAACCCAACAGCAGCACCAAAGTGATTGCTTTGCTCAAACCTCTTCCAAACCTGCCTTGGCTCAGCCAACTCCACCTACGCCTGCAGCGTGTTCGTTGCCTGAGCAACGTGTGCCATCATGTGCTTATCAGCTCATGCTCACACCCTCGGCTACAGGCAGGTGTCCCCTCCTGATGCCTGGTGTGCTGGCAGAGGCCATCACCCCTGCTGTGGGCCGTGGCCTATGGCAACTGGCCAGCAGAGCTGCTGGCAGAAGTGGCTTCTCTGAAAACCATCTTTGGGAGCGTGGGCCAATCTTCTGGGCTTAGAGGACCAATGTGGGGATCCAGAATCAGGGGAATGTCCCCTTTGGGGTCACACATGCTGGGGAAGTAACTTTCTGTCAGCTTTTCCAGTGTCCTCCTCAGGACAGACCCTGTGACTGCTTTGTCCTGCCTGTGTCAGGGCCTGCAGAGCACGGGAACCTTCTTCGATCCACTGTGGTCCTGGGGCACAACAGGACGTGTTTCAGTGTGCAGGGTCTTATTACTACGTGGCTGGATCTTTGCACATAGCTTTCAGGTGCTGAGCACAGTTGATCTCATCAAGTCAGCACATAACCTAGCTTTTGACGTGGCAGATCAGTGCCATCCATTCAACTGCTGTCTCAGCAATCCAGCCGGTGCTCGCTCCTGCCCCAAAGCTGATTGCTGGTTCCAGGAATTGCAGTTCCTGGTGCAGCGCCTTCCCAAGTTCCTGGTAAAACCTCCAGTGCTGAGACTCAACCCATAGTTCAGGCTGTAGATGCATTGCCCATTTCTCTGTGCATTCGGGAGTGGACTGTGATGTGTTTGACACTGGTTAGACGTTGAATCCAAAGTTTTTGTTTTCCGTGGCACGAATAATTCAGTTTTCACCGTGGGCTGGGAGCTGCTCTTGCCCAGCAGAACGGGGGAGTCTGCAGTCCCTACCTGTAGCAGGTTCTGTGTAGCAAGTCCCCTGTTAGGTGGAACTTGCCCTGCTCCTCAGCCCTCAGATCTGTGCACATATCCTCAGCTCTGCTCAAGCTGCATTTTTAACTTGTGCTGATGCCGTAGGTGAAGTGTATGGCTGGTGCTTGTACTCGTGCTGCTCAGCGCTGCAGCTTGAAGGCTGTGCTCTGGCTGCTCTGGCTTGCTGACTTGCCTCTGTGGCATTCTAGTTCAAAACCCAGAATGCCATTAACAGCAAGATCATCCTGCTCTTCCTTTCTCTAGCTACAAGAAGTCAGTGTCTGGTCTTCCGTGGGATGACATGGACTATAGTGCCAGTGTGAACGAGGAGTGCTTTTTCATTTCTGGCTGTACAGGTCATTATGGGAGACTGGGCAAACACGTGTAGTGTGTGCACACAACTCCAGTTGATAAATCTCTGTTAAAAATGGTCTTACAGGTAGGAAAAAATTCCCCCCATCCAGCCATGCAACCCAGAATGTCAGTGGGATTTGCTGTAGAGCAAGCTCAGAAGTAAAAGATGAGACTGATGCGATTACTGTTTTTTTCAGTTTGGTTTTTGGATTACGATTTCCCTTTCCCCACCCCTCTAGCTGTTAATATTTAATGAAAAACACGTGCTCTTCAAGGCCCTTACCGGCCATATGCAGCCCCGTGGCTGTTCTTGAGACGGAACGATGGACCCTTTGTAAGGAGATTTATAACGGGAACCGTGAGGCGCTCCCAGCTACAGCACCGCTCATGAACACTCCCCTGCCCTGACAGTTCATCAGCAAAACCCCTGACCCTTCCACCCTTAATCATCCTTGCTTGTCACTGACATAATTGCCTGATTACAGACTCCTCTCCCCCCACCCCTTTCAAAGTAGGCGCAATAGTGAATTTGAAAAACAAATGGAAATGAACTGTCTATGCTTCCCCCCCACACTTTTTTTTTCTCACTTTTTTTTTTTTTTTTTTTTTGTTTTCTTCCCCTCCATTGAGATGGATCAGGCTAAGATTCAGTTTCTTTGTGCATGAGCAGGGCCTAGGATAGGCTTTCAGGACCCTTTTGCACCGGTGTTTCTTGCATGTGAATGGTGAAGCTGATGTCATTGTGTTATTGATTGGGATGACAAGTTTGGACATAAATCATTAATGTCTGGGAAAGAGAGAGGGAGGGGGGAAAAAGGCAACCCACACTTGATAGTTTTCCATAAATCTGCTGTTCATTCCTGCATAAGGGATACAGAGATGGAGACAGTGGGAACAGTTTTCCTGTGCAGCCCGAGGACAATCTGAACCATTTTCCTGGAATATGTTTCCCTGTTCTGCAGAAAATGTCTCGTACCATCGCCCAACACTGTTGTGCTTGAGCCTGTCTTTGTAGACATGAGCCAAGGTCAGGAGACTGCCCAGGGGAAGGTCTCGGGTTCTCCTGTTCCCACAGGCCTCACACCCCCGGCAGCATTTCAGACTTGGGCCCAGGAAGGATTGAGAGAGCAGTTCTTTGGAACTACCATCCCTCTAGCTCCTTTAATGACAGTCAGGATTGTTTGGGTGTTGTGGGCTGACCATATTTTCCTCACTGGTCTTCTTAATTTTGTGCAAAAATACAGTGCTTAGATCGGCTCGGCTCGTAGCGAACGTCCCCGAGCCAGCAATGCACGAGCGTGCGGAGGGTAGCGGCCCTTCCACGCTGCTCGCACAAAAGTTGTCCTCAGCAAAACAGCAAATAGCTGAGAGGGAGGAAACCCACGAGGTACTTGTAGCGTTTGCCTGTGTGCCTTACCCCTGCACAAAGATCATCCCCATGAGTCAGATTATCAGTTCAGACTGCAAGAAAACAAACAGTGCCTGTCAGAGGTTAGCAATAATGCGAGTACTGGTGAGCAGATGATGTTTGCAATAGAAATAGTTTAGTGTCAGTCTGTCCTGGTACCTGTGGGGGAATCTTGTGGTATGTGGAGAGAGGAGAACATGAAAACTGCCTTGTAGGAGGGAAGTAGAGAAGGAAATCATGTTCCCTTTACGAAAACATATCTCTGATCCTCCTCTTCTCCCCTTGCAGCCGAGCTCACCTCCGCCTGTGTCTAGAACGCTTAAAAGTTCTGATACCGCTAGGACCAGACTGCACCAGGCACACAACGCTTGGGCTGCTCAACAAAGCCAAAGCACATATCAAGGTAAGAGCTGCTTTTTCCCAGCTGCTCTCGGTCTGGGCTGTTGGGAAGAGCAATTCGATCGCTCACTCTTGCTGCCTAGAGGTAGCTCTGTTGAATGAGACTTAACACCTTTTAAGAAAAAAACCAACAAAAGCAAGCCAGCCTTGCCCCCTTGGTTAATCATTTATCATTGCTACAAGCCACATTGTTAGAGAGTCCATAATGAACTCCGTTAACTACAGAAATGATTGATTTGGAGAGCAGGGGTCTTGTTCTGCATTGTGACTGTTCGCTGGCAGCTGCATCTCTTTAAAGAAAAACATACCTACTGTTGACTGACTGTGTTTTGATGGGAAATGCAGCATTTTTTCTGATGTGCTAGTGAGTTTCCACTGCCGAAGCATTAGCACAAACCCCAAGCGGGTGAGAGATGGGGTTGGCTTGCTGAGGATTGGTGTGTGAACCTGCCAGCTAGCCCAGTGCTCTTCTAGGGCCACTTCTGGCAAAGGGAAGCATGAAAAGAAAATGCAGCATTGTCAGAATCTGGAAGAGACTGAAAATACTTTGTTGCAGGTCAGGATAGCAGGCTGGACGATGGGTGGTGAAGGAGAAAAAGCATTGCTGAAGGGACGGTTAGCCTGAAATGACTCCTCCTTATGCAATGTGCTTGTCGTAGGAAACAAAGAACAGTGCCCTGTTAGATTTCCCAGCTGTGATCAAAGAAATCTGTAGTAGGTTATGTAAATCGCTTGCTGAATAGAAAACTGTTTCTGAGAAATCCTG
Organism: Todiramphus chloris collaris; assembly: GCA_025345505.1. Lineage (NCBI taxonomy): Eukaryota > Metazoa > Chordata > Aves > Coraciiformes > Alcedinidae > Todiramphus > Todiramphus chloris. The sequence continues at coordinate 4,695,302 of JANVCC010000077.1, forward strand.
CTAAACCATGCAGCAAGGAACACAGAACTCCCAAGGCACGTTTTTATGTTACAGTGGATCATAACAAACCCTGGTTTGGTTAAGGGATTGAGGCCCCTTCGTGGACAGGTTTGGTAATGCAAGTGGCTGAACCCATGTGGAATGACCCACAAACTGCTGCAGTCCAAATGGTTTCCCCTGGAAGGGCTCTGTCCACAGAGACTTTTTATACTCGTGTATGATTTATCAGGACTTGGGAGGTAGAAAAGGTGTAAGGAGATGCGATTGTTCATGGGGACTTCAAGGCAGCTTGGTTCAGGGCTCCTTTGCAGTTTTAATCCTTCTGGGACTTGGAAGGGTCTAAGTAAAGCAGGTGGCTTGGCAGTGGAGGTGGGAGGGAAGGAGAGAAGAGTGGAACTAATTATTGAGTCATATTTGATCATGTCAGAAACTTGAAGAGGCTGATAGGAGAAGCCAGCACCAGCTTGAGAACCTGGAACGAGAACAAAGATTCCTAAAGAGAAGACTGGAACAACTACAGGGTCCTCAGGAGATAGAGCGAATACGAATGGACAGCATTGGGTCTACCATTTCCTCGGATCGCTCGGACTCGGAGCGAGGTGGGTACGCTGAACTAGCACTGAATCCCCAAGACCCTGTGAAGGGAGGGCATGATGAGACTCATCCATTTCCCGTCTCTCAGCTACCCCCTTCTCATGGCCATTGGTGCTTAGGCAACTGATTTCAGTCACATGCACATACACAGACAGAAACATTTTTATATATATATATAATGAAGAGTTTATATTTTGCATGAGTTCTAATTAAGTCTGGAAGAAGTGTTGTTATTGTCAGCTGATTTCTGTGTTATTTAAAGTGACCTGTTTCTCTGAAAAGCTCTCTAAAATACCAAAGCATTAGTTAGGAAAAATAATCACAAGATGATAGCTAAATACCTGATGATAAAGGTGAGAGACGCTGTGCTCTTTGGTGTACTGAATCTCTCGGTAACACAAAATGGAGAATCTAAGAAGATATTAGTGGGACTGGAACAGACGTGGTAAAGCAGCATCCAGCTTCTCATTCTGTATTTGTGCCATTGTATGACCAGAGTACCATGATATAACCAAGCAAATTGCCTCTTAAAATTCCTGGAGTCATTCTACACACTCACACACTTTTATTTCCCAAGCACCCCATGGAGCTCCTCACCTCATTTAAAATTGGATAGGGATGTGATCTGAATGGCTAACTGAACTCGGGTAATTTTCTAAGTATCTCTGCTGTGGAGAGATACTTACACATGATAGATGGCTTGATATTTACTGACAGACCCAAAGATGCTTTATAGTTTGAATGTGAGTCTGTAGTTTTAAAAAATAATAAAAAAAATCCTTTTGGAAAATTCCTAACCAATATGGGAACCAAGATACTTGGTTAACTAGGCCTCTGCTTTCTAAGTCTTTCTTGAAAATAAGATTTATCTTCTAAAGTCCACTGAGCATCTCTGAGAGTAACTCGGATCCCCATAGTAATGCCCTATATGAGTGGTCCTGGCTTTGGCAACATAGTGTCAAGCAAGCACCATGTTTTGGCATAATTTCATGCTCCATTTTCTCTGTTGCCCTCTGTTTTATCTGTTTTTCTGGTTTCTGACACGGGGGTAGCAGATCTCCAAAGACAGAGGTCTCAGAACAAGTTTAGTGTGTGAAGTGGCCTACCTACACTGATAGTGTGGCCTGCATGCTGGAGGAGTCAAACCCCTTTACCAAATCCCTAAGAAAAACTCCAAGCTGGTATCTAGTCTGGTTTTTTATAAATCATATCTGCAGCTCATCCCATTCCAGAGGGAACACTGAAAGTCTTGCCACACTGCTGCCCCATCCCTGACTGGGGGAGCCCTGGCAGCTCTGTATGTGGAAGGGAGCAGTTGGATCTGGGGTGCTAACCTGTGTGCTTTTCTCTCCTTTTCCTTTTTAGAAGAGATTGAAGTGGACGTTGAAAGCACAGAGTTCTCCCATGGAGAAGTGGACAATATCAGCACAACCAGCATCAGTGACATTGATGATCACAGCAGCTTGCAGAGTATTGGGAGTGACGAGGGTTACTCCAGCGCCAGTGTCAAGCTCTCGTTTGCTTCCTAGAACCAAGTGAGACAACAGTGCAGGGCGAATGATTTCACTGGGGTGATCAAACTGAGTCCTAGATGCCGGTATCCTCTTTCAGAAATGACATCTTGACAGCCAGTCCTGGAGTGACCTGTATATAAAGCTTTGTGGGTAAAGGAAGCCTCCAGAGAAACCCACACGTGTTCATTTGGTCATGTTACCGATCCCAATCCCTGCTGGCAAAAAGTTAGACCAAACGCTAGTCCCCTTGAAGTCAGTGAAATCCGTTTGTTTCTGTGGGACCTGGATCTAGACCTTAGTGATGAAACACTTTGTTTTGAATTTCTTTGTCTGAAAGAGGATACTAGAGACTCATCCCTCTCTTTGCCATGAGATTTGAGAAATGTCGGAATTTCTTATATTGCATTCAGGTTGAACAACCTAGTTTAGGCCCTTCTGAAGAGCTTTTGTGGTCCTAAAAGGACCGTGTCCTACAGTTTATCACAATCCAATGCTGTTGTAATGTACTAGGAAATCTAAGAAGGCTTACGTAGCCTAGGAGTAACAGTGACAATAATTATTAAGGTCTCATTCTGTGCCCAGAGAGAGAGCAGGGCAGCAAAGAGACGTTCAGGAGAGAATACCATTCAGCTCAGCTTTTTCTTGGCTATCATTTAAAAAGCAAGTACCTCTGATGTGTGGCTAAAGCCAGAGGTACACACCTGTAATCTACCAGCACACCGTGGGCTGTGTCATGCCTCAGGCTGTGACACTGGCAGCAGATCTCCCAGTAGATGCGTGCTCATACGCAGACACACAACCAGCTGAGGACAGAAAGAAACCAGCACATACGAGAGGTGATATGACAGAGTCATGCCCAGATACTGAGCCACTATGACCTTTTTATTTGAAGAGATTTTTTGATAAACATTTGTAAATGTGTTGGGAGGGCAAACACCCCAAGTCTGATGCGTCTTTTTAGAGCTTGTCCATATGAAACCTTAGATGTCTTTTATATGAATTTATGCCATGAAAAGATCTCTGTTTTGATGAAGCACTTGACCCAATGAAACGCAAAAATGCTTTTTGCAATGCACACAATGAATGAAGGCTGTGCTAGCTGGAAGAGGCCAGGTTTGGTGGGGGTTTCTTCAGTTTTCTTTTTAGAATCATTCCCTTTGCTGACTTTTGAAGTTCCAGTCCAGTAGTTAACCTAGTTAGGCTCAGCACGTCTCTCATGTTAATGTAACATTTTGACTGCACGTCCTGTTCCCAAGGGCCTTGCCATCTTATCTGTGCAGGTGCTGTTAAGAGCTATTATAGCCAATGTTTTCTACTTTTCTTGGAGACGAGCATTCTAACCTGCACTTTGAGGGCTTTGCTTTTTTTTTATTTTTGTCTTTTTAATGGCCAGGATTATTTTGTTTTCCAAATTTTAAAAACCTTAATAGAGTCCTCACCTATGGCATTGTTTGAAACTTTGTATATCCTTGAGTAATTTAACTACCCCTCATTACTAAGATAAAAAAAAAAAAAAAAAAAAAAAAAAGGAAAAAATGCTTTATAAAATTCATAACTTATTGCTGATTTGAATGGGTTGTTAATTTCAGTCCTTTAGATTTTATTTTATTGTTTTAGGTAGGGCTGGGCAAAAAGAGGTAAATAAAATAAAAAAATAAAGACAACCATATTTAGCAGTGCAGTGGAATTGTGTTTAAATGTTAGCATATGGTCCCCATTAAAGTAGCACTTTAACGCCATTAAACATTTCTGTATCTGAAATGAGTTGTGTTCTTCCATCTCGGTCATTCGTATCACTTTAGCGACTCTCTGTTCTCCTGCACTCTGATCCTGCCACGAGAAGATCCTGGGTGAGTCTGATGGAGGCTTTTGTGTTACAAGAAGTTGCCTGTGTTTAAATGTTCTGATGTTTCCCCCCCTTTCCTCCAAGATGCGTCATCCCCTGTAAGAGGCACAACACACATGCTTGAGCAGAGAAACAATCTTTCCGTGGCTGTAATGAACAATTTCAATTTGGTTTGGGTTTTTTAAATTAATTTGCTTACTAAGACTGGACCAGGTTGCTGTTGTGAAATCTGTTTTCGCTTGGGTGTGTGTAATCTAGCGGCTCAGTACATCTGTTCTTCTTCCTTCTGGGAGGTGACCTGGCAGGAGCTACAGACTCAGCTGAGCTCTAGTTTAACAAATGGGACCAGGGGGGTTTTAAAGAAGAAATGCTGCTTGGGTTTATGTTTGGGGTCTGTATAATCTGGATGATACAAGGTTTGGGACAGTCTTCCAAGTGATGAAAAAGTGGGAAATTTTAGCTCTACCAAGGGATTATTTATTTATTCATTTGTTATTGCTCTCCTTGAAAGTGACCCCTGGCAGCCCAGATGCTGAGCAGCTGAATACCAGTGAGATTTATTAATTTAGAACCCTTTCTCTGTAGCTGTCCCAGCACCTCCTCTTTCCTGTTATCCGTGTTGTTTTAAATGGCCACTTGGGAAAGAAATACCACAGCTGAGAAATACTGATGGTCCAGGGGTGGGGAATGGCTTTGCTCTCCTAGTTGGTATATAACAGTGACATACCTGTGGTTGGAATAAACGTGGCTGAAATACTTGCTTATATGCTCCAGGGACAGTTTGGTATCTCCTACCTTTTCCAGCGTTGTGGACTTGAATGGGTCTTGATACCAAATGCAAATTCAGTGGGGAAAATGTAGCAGGAGACAAGCTTCCATCACTAGCCACCCACCTGACCACTTGGCTAGCAGCAGTGGTCCAGCCAGGAAGAGGACTAGGGATAAAATTAAATTAAGAGCCTTTGTAATAACTGCTAAAGACGTGGGGTTGGTTGTGCTGGTGCTGCAGAGTTCTTTGTGGCAGGCCTTAGCGGGCTTCAGGAAGAGTTTGGATGGTTTCTTATGGGATGGAAACACTTCTCTGGCTTTTCAAGGTTGTCCTACCCCGTGTTATTGCTGCGCTGGGGACTCTGGCCTTTTCTGTATGCTTGCACCTCACACTGCCTGTCATGACCCTCACATCTCCCTTTGCTGGTCTGGTCTGGTGTGTCAGAATGCTCAAGATGACAAGTTGCTGCAAGTTACTTTGAGATGATTGCACGGGCCACTTTGGTTATGCAGGGCATCAGTTAGATGATCATAATAGTGCCTTCTGCTTAAAACGCATGGATCTCCTGAACTGTCCCTGTTGGGGTAGGCCAGAAGAGTCCCGTGTGCCAGATCTGCCTTAAGGTCACATTACTTCTCAAAGTACTGTCAAAGTTTCTGCTAGCCACCCTGAAATCTTGTAAAACAGAGTTAAGTATCCAGATCCAGACCCTTGAGAGCCGAGTCTCTCTTACCCCATGGAAGCCAAGGTGGTCCCCCACACTACTGGACTCTAAGAGATCCAGTTAGAGAAGTGACATTTACTTGTTTTCCACAGAAAAGTGCTCACGGAAGCTTACAGTCTGTGTTGTCCAGAGTCTGCCCTTAAAATAAGACAAGAGAGTTACTTTTATTCACCCCAAAAGGTAAGGTCACTGAAAGCACATTGCCGTTTGGGTTCTCAGCTCTAGTGTTTTTTAATCCACAACTGTGAGGGATTTGTGCTGCATTTGAGACCTCACTTTACTCCTCTGTAAGTAAGAAGTGAAATGCTTCTCTCTGGCTCTAGGTTCTCCCTGCCATATTCACACTGGTTTCATCCTGAACACTTTCTCTTACCACATGGTAATTTGGGCATGGAATCACATTTTCCTTTCATCTGTGAAAAATTTTCTGAGGTATTTTTTTTTATGATTTGCTTTATGGATGCTGTTGTTTTCCTGCTTTATTTTTGTGCCTGTAGAGTAATAGAAGTCCTAAATCTAATCTGTACTTATTTCTACAAGAATATGGTGACTTCTCCTATAAAAACAGAATTGGATATACTTTCCTTATCCAGCTTTCCCACATGGTAGAGACACACACACACACACACACACACACACACACACACACACAGAGACAGCTCCCTTGTAAGCTCCTTCTGTCAAGTCCCCCCTCTGTAAATTAGATCCCCGGCGGGTCCTTTTGCTACGGACAAACCCATTAAAAAGACCATCCAGCATTTTCCTCCTTGTGACACCAGAGTATTACAGTATGTCATCTCGTGTCTGCAGACAAGGTGGAGATGACTATCTGCCTGCATTTGTCATGGTTATCCTGTGGCGAGTTGTCACTTGAAGGTCATTTTAATGTCCGTTCCATTAGAGGCATGTCAGTGATGAAGGTGGCCTCAAATCCGTCTGTCTCAAGAAAGCTGTAGGTCAGTCGAAATGGGGTTAATGATACAGACCCACTTGCTTCCAGGTTTTCCGTTTGTGATTCGCTTTTGTTTGGTTTTTAGTTTGCTACCGTCTGTTTCTGGCCCGTGAGCTCAAGCCTCCTGCTTTTCTGCTCTTTGTTCTCTTCTACTTGGTGCTCCCTGTTTGTGGTCTGTGTTGCCCTCTTGAAATGCATGAAACATTTGGTTTCAGTGGCAGTGGGATCTGTTCAGTGTGCACTAAATGGAGGTAGTATTTCCCACCCCCCCATGATTGTAAGCTCTTTTTGTTGCATATTTTTTGGCACCAGCCATGCATCGCTGGAAAAAGAAACTGGGGTCACTTCCTGGAAGAGAACGGTAAAAACCAGGCCTTCGTTGTGAGGCTAGGAGGGTGATAATATTAATAAGGGTGGGGATCTGTAAATAACAGAATAAAGTTTAATGTTTTTTCCTAAGGGACAGATTTTCTGGTGAGTGATAAATTCTGTGACCTGGTGCTGATTGAAACTCCTCTGCATCCATGATAGTCTGTGAAGTGTCCTGTGGGACCCTTGGGCAAGAGGAGCGTGTACTCCTTCCCCTGTGTTCACCAGTCTGCACAAAATACCTGGACAGTACTGGTCTGCTGGCAGATTTGCTTCCAGTCGGCCAGCAGACCCGAGTGATGTTTGAGAGGATGAACAGAGGAGGGTGGTTGTCGGTATACACAGTGTTTTCCTTTGGAGTGACCTGCTGGCAGGTGGTTTAACTGGGGGCAATGTATCAGCACTGCCCCCTGGTTCTCTGCTCCCTCCCTCCTGAGCAGAGGCCTCGTCCTGTAAATTATTAGGCAAAGGCAGAAATAAGGAGCCATTAGAACTATGGCTGTGGTGCTAAAAGTAGTATTTAGAGTTTCTGTTTGGGGTGTTGCTGTGTTTGACTAAAGAGATGTCTCACGAGGAGACTGCTGCAAAAATATCAAGGATCAGGAATTGCTGAGCCGCCTCTAGGAGGGGTGGACGTGTCCAGCTCGTACGGAGCTAACAATTGAGTCACGCTGTGCTGCTGGCCTGAGTGCTGCAGGTTCAAAGGTGGGAAATGTCTTTTTCTTATGGAAAGATTGTCAGTGTTAATTAGCCTGCTGTAAGGGCTACGGGTAACGTTTTAATTTGTTTTCTTCACACTGGAAAAATCAGCCCCTTTAGTTTGTAGGACCCTCATGAGGCCTAGAGCAGGCTGGTGGGGGAGCTGGTTAATTTGGCCTTTAACGAGTTGTTCAGCATCTTGGCTCGGAGGCTGCCATGCTACAGTCGTACACTGAAGCTTTATTTTAATACAGCATTTACTCAGAGAAGACAAAGCACTGCAGAGGACTGATGCTGGTCTTCAGCCTCTAAGGGAAGGCAGCCAGCTTCTGTACATTCCTGGGGAGCGCAGGATGGCCCTGGCCAGTGCTTTCAAGGCTGTGAAGGGCATTCTCATACTGGAAATATGGCGATTCAAAGAAATCGGGCAGAGAGGAATGATGAGTAAGTGGCTCCAAGCACTAGTAATAATGCTCATCTTGCCTCAGAGGCTGCTCCCAGGTCAGGATTTTCTGCAGTAAGGTCCTCCAGGATGTTTTCATCATACAGATCGGGCTGGAGGACACTGGCATTTCTTGTTGCCTTCCAGCAAGCAGCAGGTCTCTAGGGTGCCTCCTCCTGGTGAAGGTTACAGGGGTGGTTTGAGAGAAGACAGCTCTGGCGTTCATCTGTTCTTCCCGCTTGCGATTCTCCCTGGAAGAAACGCTAGTGAGCCAGAGCCACTCAGTGCATGTGCAGTCAGCTTTGGGCCAAATTCACCCCTTCTGTAAGGTCTCATCAAGGCTGTGACTGGTGTAGCAGGGCTGCCTTTCAGCAAGGATTAATTTTGAGCTTGAGGGATGCTGCAGCCAAACGGGGTAAACCATCCAGGGATTTCAAGCACTCTGTGGTGGTTTGACGGTTGTGGTCACTAGGCAGAATGTACGTGGGCCCAGTTCATGACTTGGGCTACCAGTGCTCCATCTCGTGCTCTGCGTTGCCAAGGCTAGAGTACTCTTGCCACTTAACCCCTTTTCGAAAATACTTGTCTCAAAACAAAGAATTGTTTTGGATCTCCTCCTGGAAGGCTTGATGAGGAAATATGGAAACTCTTCCCTCTCCTGGAGCGGTGGAATAGCACTTACTGCCCCAGGGAATAACCAGGTTCAGTGGGTAAACTGAAAATGTAAGGTTTACAATTTCGCATTATTTGTATTCCTGACAGAGAACTTCTCTTTGGGAAGTGACAGCACCTTTCAGTCTAGGTGAGAGCAAGACATCTGCTGGCAGCAGCCGTGGTGGGAAAGCTTTGCACTTCCGCACGGACCAAAGACTCACTGCCAGGTGAGTTCGGTGTAGAAGGAAATGGCGCGAGTGCTTTTGTGTAGCAGAGCCTTCAGCCCAAGGCCGGAGTTGCGGTATGTCACTGAAATTGTGTACTCGGGTGCTACAGGAACAGGGTACTAGCTTGGGTATGGAGCATGGATGTTCACTGTAGTCCTGCTGCAAATGTCCCTCCTTATTTTGTAATCTAAGTGAAGGTCTGTAGAGCTCACGTAAAGCCTGGACAGTGTGCAAGAGAGAGAGAGCAGCAGCAGCTGTAGGGTAGGGATCCTGCTCTTGGGCCTGGCCCAGGCACAGTCCCCATAATCCTAGGCCTAGTGTAACTGTGGGGAGGCATGCAGGAGGTGGTTGTTCCAAAGAGTACTGCTACAGAGCCCACTGAGGCAAGGGGCAGTAGAGAAGTTTGCTATTGGTTTTGCCTTCGCCAGTATTGAATTGCTGTCTTCTAAGTTACAGTCCTTTTTTGTATTGACAAACCTCCGAGAGCAAGCACTTGGGGAAGGGAGTGACACAACGCTGGCAGAGGGGAAAGCAAATGAGAAAGGGGTTGCTGTGACAATTTAAAGTTGCTACTCCTAAGACTGTTCTAAATACTTAAACTGACTGGAGCAATCCCAGACAAGTCAGGTTTGTGCTGGTTGAATTTCCACCATAGCCTACAGTTTATACAAGAGTGAGGCTGTACTGGATAACTAGGGGAAGGGGGGTTAACTTGTTTGTAGGAAACATGTAGCCCATACCGGTCGTTTTCCACAGTATTCTTAGCTGAAAGGAAGAAATGTGCATTCTACAAGTCTCTGTTCCATAATGGCTCTAGCTTAGTGGTTCTGCACTCTTTATAGTGGTTCTGCACTCTTTACTTTTACACGTAACTTCATCATTTCAGTATTTGCAAGTACTGTCTGCTTTACAGCAGGCTTTGCTAGCACTGGGGTCAGTACTCACTCTGCTTGACAGAAGTCAATGCAGAGTATGAGCTCTGAAAAATCAGGGGTTTTATTGTTTAGAGCAGCTAATAAAACTGGAAAATGAATTATTAAAAAAAACCCACAAACCAATGCCAATCCACCCAGAGTGTTCCACTGACTTCCTCTACCTCAAGTTCTCTTCAGGACTAGTGAACAAAGAGCCCCATGATAGACCATTTATCATATTTGTTACAGCAAAAGCTGAGCACATGTAGTAAACATCAGGTAGGGATTAAGTCTCTTTCTTCAAAGAATTTCTTTTTAAAAAAAGAAAGAACAGGGAGTTAAGGAAAAGCTCACACAGCTTCCCGAAAACTCCAGTTCTGTCTACTTCAGTGAGTTTCAGCTCTCATTTCAGGAAGATGCTCCTTTGGCATAGTGGAAGGGATAGGGTAGTGCTGTATCACAGCCGTTGGAGAAGGACAACAGGTGCCCTTCCTCCCCCCTGAGCTGTCAGCATTGCAGGACTATCACCTATTTAATGTCACTGCACCCTCTATAGGGTACAGGCTGTAGTACAAATTCCCTTCCTAGAAGCAGTAGGGTCAAATTATTTTACTCTTAAGAACTTTTCTATGCTAAAGAAAATGTAACTCCCCTGCTATCCATAGATAAAATTTGCTTCCTCTTGCAGTGCCTGAGTTTGTTCATGTACACCATTCTGTGCAGCAGGTTCTATACTTGCTGCTTCCCCCCCACATACACTTTCACTTTGTCAAGTATATCCAGCAGATTTTAAACACTTTATTTAATAAAAGTTAAACATACAAAACTGAAATTAACACACTTTGTTTTCATAAAAATCACCTTCTCCCATTATAGGGAGAACCTTTTCCTATGTATGGATTCTAAACTACCAGTTGTAGAGTTTAGCTTGAGCTGTGCCTCAGGTAACTGATGGACATTTCCACCAATCAGTGCATCAACAAATGCTGACGTGACCTGATCTAGTTAACAAATTACAAAATGAGCTACATTAACATAATATACAGGGAAATAATGGTCAGGGTTAATGGACCAGAAACAGCTGCTGTACTCTCGTCCATTAACTCAGCCCTAGATTTTACAAAAATAATATCTACATTGTATACAGGGCTACCCATTAACTTCTTTAAACACATTACGGGTTCAGAGATGGCACCACTACCGTAAGTGAGAGACAAGTAACAGAGGAAAGCAAATCACATATAAAATACAAGAAAGCAAGAGCTTTTACACATGGTTTCCTGAATAAAACTGAAAGGGCTCAGCAGCACTGTAATACAGCTGAAGTTACACTGAACACTAGGGCTGGTCTGTTATTTAAGGAGGGAAACTTCAGACTATAACCTTTACTCACAACTAAGTGGGATCTAGTCCTCTGCATCTGCTCTGCTGCAGATCTGTTCAGCTGGAGGGAGGGGGCCCAGACACAGATGGGTGCAGTGTATGCCAGGCCTGTGACCGTACCATCAAACCTACACGATCTGCAAGAGGGGAGATGATGGCTCCTCTCCAAAGCACAACCATTTGTGTTCTTCATCTCTGAGTCTTTTAAGTATTTTTAAGTACAGTTCTCTACTTTGAAATTGTCCTATAGTTTTCTGGTTCCATTTCAAAAACCTCCTACGAAGATCTGATGAGTATTTAAAAGGGAAAAGTATCTCCTCTGCTTCCCCTATAGCACAGGAAATTCAGAATCAATTCTGGAATCAAAGTCAGATTTATTGTTTCTAGCACATAAAGCAACATTAGTAGTAGAGATCCTATTGGCCCTTTCTGCCCTCATTCACAGCTGTGTAAATCAAACTTCAGGGGACTTGTAAGGGAGTGATTTAGAACTTCCTTAGCAATTCCACATGACACATGAGCTACGATGGAGTCTAGCTCTCTCCCCCAGAGCTGCAGCAGCTCTGTAATGCTGAGCTTGTTGCTGAGACAGCAGACAGCACTATGACTACAGGAAAGAGGGAGGCTGTTAACAGTGCCATTTTTATACCACCACTTTAGGAAAAAAAAAAACAACTTCACTACTAGTATGAATGGAAGATTCTGGAGATGACAGCTGCAGATAACTATTGCTTTCACAGTAACAGGTAACAGCAGTTCAGGAAAGCATTTACCTGCAGATGTATTTTAATGCAACTACAGAAAGTGTAATGATTAGGGAGGGTCAAATCAAAAACTGAAGATTTAAGGCTTGTATCAGCTGAAGCCAAAGTGATGGTGACAAAATGGACTACTTGCTATGTGCCAACAAATAATTTACTTTTAGAAAAATATAATGATAAAAAGATAAGTGTAAAGCCCTGCAGAGATGAAGTTCCACCTTTTTCCCCTGTTACTGAGGCATCAAATGCCTGACATTATATTTAGAGGTATCTTGATACTGTGTCATAGGTTTGTCTGCAATTCCGCATGTTCCAACTCCAACCTTGCCAGTTACGCTCTCAGGGGAAGCAAAAATACTCCTCTTTACCTGCAAAGGAAGCAGAAAACACCATTTCTGAATAATTACAAACAAAGAAAAAAAACCCAGCAATCACTTGAAGTGTTTCAATATCCTTACCTTCTTAATCTATAGCCAGGCATGCTTTCTAAAGCTGGCTCATCCATAATGTGTTATCAGTAAGTGAGATAAGCTGGGAACCTCCTGGCACCTAAGCACTGGATGTGTCTGTGGGACTCAGGACCTTTGGTCTGGCCAATAATGAATAAAGTTCACCTAGGATGATCTCTAATAATTGTTGATAAGGAAGACTGAAGTTTTACCACTCCATCCAGCAGGTTTTAGTCATACCATTATAAGTGAAATAAGGCTTTAAAACATCCTTGCTGCCCGTTTTTCCACTATGCTGCTTATGCCAGGGTGACTGCTTTGCACAGTGTCTGCCAGGTCACAGACACAGCAAGCAGTCAGGCCTGGAGGTTTAGCCAAGCCCCCAGGTTCTAAGCTTTAAGAAACACTACCTGGCAATGTGACAGTGAGCACAGCTCTCCAAGTGCAAGCTCAGCCTCTTAAAGAGGCCAAAATCATGCAGTACAAAACCAGGTCTTTTAAGTGTACAAAATACCAAACCACACACTTCAGAATCCCAAGGATGAACACCCTTTAAATTAAATCCCTTTAAAAACCACTTCCTCCTCTCTCCCCAAGTACTGCACAGAAGACTACGCCCTGTTGGTATTCATATACTGGCAAAACCAAACAAACCTGGCCTTTTTTGTTTTTAGAATAGGCTCTGTTGTTGAACTGTTGCCACTTGACTTTCTGGTCCTCTCGTTCCTGTTCAAGTTCTTTAATTCTCTGAGCTTTTTTCAAAGCTTTCTTCTTTTTATACTCTCGTTGCTGGGCTATCATCTCTTTTCTGGAGAGAAGGGGGGAAAAAAAAAAGACATTTTATGTTTGTGCCTTTTTTTATAAGAAACTAAAACCTCTGCAAGACAGACATGCATGATAACTTTACGTAAGTAAATGACAGAAAATAAAGCTTGTAAATATTCTCCACTTCTGAAAAAAAAGTCTCTCCGTGCTTAAACATTACATTGCTTATATATTTGGGCATAAAAACCAATGACCTCCACCTGACTGAGACCACACCAAACTCTGCGACCTATGGGATTGGTGCAAATCATTTCTGAAACTGAAAATGTACCCATCAGCACTTGGACACTTCAGAAACATCTAGGGCTTTGAGAATGTAAGTAGCCCATTCAAGGGAAAAGCCCAAACTTCTCTGGAAGTCTGCAGGACTCACATGCTACCAAATACTGGACAGTGATGGGAGGAAGAGAACAAAGGTAAGTTACTCGAGTGAAGACAAAGAAGCTCAAGGAGTTGATCTGTGCCCCAATGCAGCACCCCTCAGAATGTTCTCTGAGGGCAGGGATCATTTGCCTCCAACAAGTTCTGAAATTGTACTGCCATTTTTTTTCCACGTGAAAAAACCCAATGTTTTCAGCCGTTTAAAAATACCTTTCTGTGTTAGACACAGCAGGGTAGTGGGTGAGGCACATCTCCCCAACACAGGGTCAATGCAGCTGGCCTAACACAGGGCTGGGGCAGAAGCAGAAGGCCTTCATTCTGGTGAGCATACCTGGTGTTAGCCAAATCACTGCTCTGAGCAAAGCCTGCACTAGATCTGGGCTGAAACTTGCAGGCTCTCTGCTGTCAATAAGAGAGTACTAACGTTTTTTAATCTACCACTTACATTCTTGGTATCTTGAGATAGTGTAATCTGAGGAAAAACAAAGTCTATCCTGTTATCTTGCCAGGGTACATACTACACATGATACCACCCACAATAATCTAACAAATGTTATGTGTTAGATTGATTTAAGGTCCTTTTTGAAGCAAACATGAAGATGTTAGAGATTGAATTTGGTTTTTTTTTTTAAAAGAGCAATTTATTAACCAATTGTTATTGCTCAGGGGAGAAAAAAAACCAAACTCCACAACTCAAAGCATCTTTCAGACTTCTGCCTGTGAATTGCTTACTTGGACATGGGTTTGTTGCCACTGTCCTCTTTTGCTTTTCTTCCCTCTTCCACAGGCTTGAGGTTGAACAGGGGTGTAACTTCAGCGTTGCCATACCCAGCAAATGTGACCGCAGCTGTTCCATTTTCCTCATCTATTTCTTCAATCTCAGCTTCATAACACCTGTAAAGATATCATGGCTGTAAGCATGTGAGTAAAGCTTTAATACTCAGCCCTTCAACACCTACACTCTGTCAGACAGCTAATAGCATTAAGCAAAAAAATTTGCAAATAGCAGCCTTCATTTTCAGGAACAATACAGAAATCAAGACAAGAGATTATTTTCTTAAGGTCAAAGGGACACAAGTACAAAGATCAGAATCCTCTACTGTATCTGACCTTTAGCATCAAGAAGCAATGGCCCCACAATTACCAATTATTACTGATTAATGCTGGTGCCAGTCTAATCAGATACCCTGATTTGGTTCTAGTTCTGGCAGGTCATGGAATTAAGAAGAAAAAAAACAAAGACCCACCAAAATGCTGCATTCACAGAACAGCTTTCAGGGAATCCACTCAGAAATCCATTTGGGAAAAATTTTTAAAGAGCTGAAACAGATACACATTTTGCAGTATGCAAAGTAATTTCAGACTGTTTATTTCAAATATTATGAAGTTGGAATGAATTGCTTGGGTTCCTGGAATTTCACAAGCTGTTACAGAGACTAAATCTAAAAGGCTGACTAATTCTATAGTTACACAGCTCATTTCATTGCCAAAACCAGCACTGCCCATTAGGCACCAACTGAGACGCGGCAGGGATTTCACTTGATAGTAATCGATAACATATATATGAATGCAATGACAAACTATGAATTATATATCCTGAAACCTTTACAAAAAGACTGCTCTGACAGATCAATGCATGAAAGTCTGCCATTTATTACATTAGCAAATGGTAATTTACCAAAGCCACCTTACTTTGATAAGGTTAGTGACAAACAGGGCCTTTCCAGAATATGTCCTGCTATCTCTTTGCTTTTTATCTAAAATACTGACCTTTAATAAGAAGAGTGAAATAACAGCTAATATTGTAGTTATTTCCTAATTTCTTTTTGGTTTTAGTCACCCTAGGGGCAGTTCAAACTGAAGGAAAGTCTCTTACCATTGAACTATTGCATGTAACTGTTAGAGAAGTTTTCTACACTTACTGTCCATCCTCACTCCATATCGCCATACACCTATCCCCAACCTTCCAGGAGTGACTGGGCAGAGCAGAAGCAGAACTGTCAGAACTTGTAAGAGTTTCCGAAGGTTGCGTTGAAAGGAGATCTTTGGTTAATTCTATGACTTCCTAGAGAAGACAAAAAAACCCCACAAAAATAATTTTTCAAAATCTTTTACCATGCACACTTTACCCCAAACTTACTGGTTTGGATTTTTTGATGTTACTGTATTAAATTCATAGCTGATGTACAGTGGACTAAGCTTGGTTTGGGTTAATACAATCCTAGAATGCCTTGTGTTGGAAGGGACCTCTGAAGGTCAGCTAGTCCAACCCCCCTGCAGTGAGAAGAGACATCCTCAACTAGATCAGGCTGCTCAGAGCCTAGTCAAGCCTGACCTGGAATGTTTCCAGGGATGGGGCCTCCACCACCTCCCTGGGCAACCCGTTCCAGTGTTCCACTACCCTCGCAGTAGAGAACTTCTTCCTAACATCCAATCTACCCTTCTCTAGTTTAAAACCATTGTCCCACTACAAACCCTTGTAAACACCCCCTCTCCAGCTTTCCTGCAGGCCCCCTTCAGGTACTGCAGGTACTATAAGGTCCCCACAGAGACGCCTTTTCTCCAGGCTGAAGAACCCCATCTCCTTCAGCCTCTCCTCATAGGAGGGGGGTTCCAGCCCTCTGGCCATGTTCCTGTCCCTCCTCCAGACCCATTCCATCAGGTCCATGTCCCTCCTGTCTCAAGGGCTCCACAGGTGGACGCAGTGCTCATCTAACTGAGCTCACTCATTGCTGATGCAGACAAAAAGATGTATGGTGCTCACTGTATTGCACTAAAGCTTGCCCAGGCCCTCCTCAAAACTTCAAAAAGTAGCCTATTATTTTTGTAGCATTTCTTTCTGGATGAGTTTTTTATCCATAGGCAAGGACACAGCCAGACAGTCTCAATTAAAAAAATTAAAATCAACAGTGTGAGTGTACACGTGGCTGCACGTGGTACTGGTTCCCGACCAAAAATCCCACAGCGTGTGGCAGAGCAGGTATTCAGCAGGAGAGTGCTCTCCACAGCAAAACGTAAAAGGACATAACTGCTGCTCTGCTCTCTGTAGCTGGCACTTTCTTCCATCCCTTCCCTTTGGGACCAGCTGGCTGTATCATACACAGTAATCTCTAAAATACACAAGTGCAGTATTTCTGCGCGACGAAACGTTCTTGCATTTACTCAAGAGTATGTGGATTGGCTGAACTGCTGCACCCAGAGCCAGGCTGGAAAAGCACCTTCCCCAGTGGCTGCTCTGTAGAGCCCTCTAATTTATAGAAAGCATTCAGGTGCCTACTAAAGAGACTGATTTCTGTAAGTCATTTTGATACAAGTGTGTGTTTTTCTCTAAATTCTCTGACCTTAAGATTTCAGGTCAGGCCTTCCCTTGCTAATCCAAGAAGAAAAATAATAGAAGAACATATACGTTCCAGTTCCTTTAAATAATATTTACAAGAGCATGCAAAAACCCCTCAACTTCCTGTCAGTATTATAGTCTTACTTCTATGCAATCAAGAGCACTGGTTTTCACTAGTGTTAAAAGTCAAAGGGGCCAGCACCTAAAAGACCGTTTAAACTTTCCATATAAGACAAAGCAACTCTGTGGTACTTGAAGAAAAATTCTTCAGTTCCAAGTATCTCAGCATGAACCTCTGTCCTAACAGTAAATATTTCAATTAGGAAATAATTTAACAGACAACTGAGGTTCAGTGGAGCCTGAACTTTCCTCTCAGTTTCACATGCTAGTTCAGCTATGGACACACACAACTAGCTTAGGAAAAAGCAGTAAGGAACCTAAAGGATCATATGGAGTTCCCAAAAAATAAGTTAATATAATATAAACTTACATGCATTTTTATCTGATAAACTACACAACTGTCAAGAGTGGAACTGTTTGTTACTGTTGAAGCAGTTCATGTTTGAATTTCCAACACCTTCCCAACAAAAGATCTGCTCTTTGTTTTAGAGGAGCTGCTAATTAGTAGGTGCTACAGCAAGCACAATTGGTAGAAACCATTAACACAGAAATGTTCTTGCAGTTACTTCTACTACTTTGGTCTCCATTTTCCATAATACTAGAGCTGACCCAGAAGATTTTGATTAGCAAGTAAAGTAATTTGAGAGTGCTCCACGGAACACACAGTATTAGCCTAATCTGCCCTCCCAGATGCAAAATCCCAAACTACTCCAATATATAGATCACTGCATTCTGCAAATCCAAGGGGCACTAAGGTTTGACGCAGGGATCTTGCTTTCAGGTAGAGTGTGCCTGATGTATGGTATTTCACCTGCCAAGACAAGTGCTTCAGCTATACAGGCTACAAGTAATACGAGACTGTTGACTTATTCTTCCCACATTCATAGCTGGCTTATTGTAGAACTCAAATGTGAGTAGTTTCAGGTAAGTCTACCAAGGATTCTTTCAATTTGATAAAGCCACTTGCACACCAGTCTAGAAATAGAAAACCTCTGGTAAAAACCTTCATCTGATATCCACATATCAGAGTGCTAAGCACATCAGGTAGAAACATTAATTTTCTTGCAGCCCATGCAATCGTTCTGAAGTCTTTCACAGAACAGCTCAAACAAAATTTATGAGGACAAGTTAGACTGTGACAGCAGCTCAGTAGAGCCAGATGGGTTGAGCAGCATGGCTTGCTGCCATGTCCCTGTGACACGAAGGTGTAACCCACAGAGAATACTAGTTAGAGTTTGCCAAGACTTTTCCTGACCAACTGGTCAAAGCCAGTCAGAGCTCTACACTCCAGAACACAACACCCACAAATATCATCTCCAGTTACAGAAGATGACAGCTGCCATCAATTCTACTTGATACGAAAGGTAAGTTTGGTTCTTCAGTGCAAGGACACTGTCCTGGAAGTGTTTCACTGAAACAAAAATAGTGAAAAGCTAAGTATTTATAAAATTGTCTTCTAATAGTTATTTTAATCTTGTTAGTCTGGAGTAAGCCAAGTATCCAAAATGCACTAGTGCATCACTACTCTGACAGAAAAAAAGTTTCAACGCCATGGTAATCTTTTTGAACACCCAAAAAGCCATTTAGTTGGGACACTGAAGCACGCAACCCATTTTTACAACTGTTTGCTTGGCATATAGTAAGTCTGCAAAACATTACGTCATTTTCAAGGTGGAACATATGGATAGCAAACCTTTTGGGGACGAAAGTGTAAAGATCTTCCCCATTCTGTGCAGAAAGCTTTTATAAAAAAGTTTGC
This sequence comes from Todiramphus chloris collaris, assembly GCA_025345505.1. NCBI lineage: Eukaryota > Metazoa > Chordata > Aves > Coraciiformes > Alcedinidae > Todiramphus > Todiramphus chloris. Next base: position 4,714,021 of record JANVCC010000077.1, read on the forward strand.
AAGTTGTCCTTTCACATCAATGATCTCTGCATATCAAAGCCGAGGTCGTGTTGGTATCGGAAATATCATCCCATATGGGTTTGGCTGTGCATTTTAAAAATATAAACATATACACATGCTTTTAACAGTGTACAACGAAGGACATCAAGATGATCTATAAAGTGCCTTGTGGGCACAAAGCCTTTGTAATTTAAAAGGAATCCTACAGATCGCCGATTTGAGGCACTACTCGTATTTTGGCTGAAGCGTCATTGTTACTGTGGTGGTTTTATTTCCCTGCAGAACACTGGGGACTGAATCTGGTACGGGGTACGTTGACATATTTTTATGTCTGATGGCTAAAGCAATCCACAACAGAAATGTACCAGCATCTCGCTCTCTCATGACAAATTTTAACAGCACTGCTGATTTTTTTATATGCCAATGTGTCTTTATATGCACAAGAATATAAAAGACCACTTTTCAACTTGAAATTAGGCTGGTGGTCTTCCTGTCATTGAACAACACCACCAGAAATGATATTTATCTCTTCAGAATGCCGTAGACTATCAAGTGTTTAAAAAACTGCAGGTGGCAAATGAAGAAGACAACTCTTTTCTTATATAAAAGCCTTAACACAATCAAGGCTTAGATGTACCAGCAAAACAAAACTACACTCTGAAGCTTTTATCCTTGCAAATGTGCGCGATTAATAAACTGATTCTGGATCAAATGATTTGACAACTCAAAAATAAGCACAAAGGCATCATGTTAAGCCCAACCATCAGGCTTTGTCATAGTGAAAGCAACAAAAAATAATTACTTTCTGAGGAATACTTAAAAAAAAAAAAAATACAGAAAAGACAGCACTGGCATATCTTTCATCACGCTGGCTAAAATTTTTAGCAGAAGAGTTTGCTATATAAATTAATCCATCTTTTTTACTAATCTACAAGACAGGGTTAAAATAGGCCACACTTTGGGTTTTTTTAAACAAACCCTACCATAAAAGAAAGTAATAAACCCATCAAGTATATATTTCTGTGGCAATGGAAATATTTAAGAAAGATAAAACTCTTGGTAAAGATCCTAAAGTTTTAGCTACTCACACCCTCAAGCTCTCACCTGTAAGTCTTTCTTCAGTTTTAGTAAATCTTCATTTTCTGCATTTCCAGATAAGGCTGCCTCAACTTGCTGAAGCTGAGCTTTGTAGCTCGCCAACTGCTTGGCAAGGTCTTCTGCCATCTGCAAGAAACATACACACACCACGCATCAAACCAACAAGCTTGCAACTCTTTAATCACGGCTTGTGGTGCAAGTAAAGTGAAATTGAGAAATAACACGAAAAGCTATTGCTAAGATATTGAAAAGACAGCTCACTAAGTTGTGATGATGCCCTGACCACAGACAGCAGCTCATCTTAATTTTTATACTATTCAACCGCTCCCAGTCAGTTTCTAAAAGACTAAAGCCTGAACACGTGCCTGTGTGCGTGCACAGGGAAAACGCGAGACACACAGCGTGAGCAGCGGGGTCTGTACCCAGCCTCCCGATTACCCACGTTTTTAGAGAAGTGCCGCGCGCTAGTTCTTCCCCTCGGGCTGCAAACAAACCTTCACGTTTACAGCAGCGCAATCCTCTGCGGCACCCGGAACCGGCCCCGCTCCCGGCAGCCAATCGCCCGGCGGCGGCGAGACAGGCCCAGGGTCGCCCGCTCCTTGTCGGACCGAGCCGGGCGACTCGGGGCGCGGCGCAACGGCGAGGAAGGGAAGCCGGCCCGCGCCGGCGGACAGGCCCAGGCGCAAGCCGAGGCCTAGGCCTAGGCCCAGGATCCCTCAGAGCGGGAAAGACGAGGCCGTCGGGCGGCAGAGAAGGAGGCGCGGGGAGGGCGAGTAGCCGCCGGTTCTCACCTCGGCGGGCTTGCTGGGCCCGGGCCGGGGGGAAGAGCGGGGGTAGCTCCGCTCTGGGTCCCGTCGGGCCGCGGCCGCTTCCGTCTCCTTCGCCGCAGGCCGGGGCTAGGGGCGGGGCAAAGGCCCAGCGAGCGCCGGAGCTCGCGAGAGCGCCCTGGCGGTCACGTGCTGCCGGCGCGCGGCGCTGGTCGGCCCAGCGCCTCGGCCTCCGGGTCACGTGCAGGGCGGGAAGCGGGGGCGGGGGGAGAAAGGCCCCGCACCGCCTCGCGAGGCTGCGCGGGCTCGCGCTGCGGCGGCACCCGGCCCGAGTGGGCTGGGGTGTCTGCCCCCGCTGCCCCCGCTGCCCCCGCGCCGGCGTGCGCTGCGCGGAGCCCGCACCCGTGGGTTCTCGCCCCGCCTGGGCGGTGGGGCAGGACGGGGCGGGAGGCAGCCGGTGGTTTCCCGGCCGTTTCCAGGGCTGTGCCAGGGGCTCCCTGAAGGGTCCCTTGGAGCCCGGCGAGTCCCGGGCAATCAGAGACCGGCAGCGCCTCCTGAGCGAGCGGCCGCGGCTCTCCCCCCGGGAGGGACCCGCTCCGTCCCGCCGCTGGGCTGGCCTGAGGAGGTTGAGAGCAGCACCGAACCGTCCTCTGCTGGGCGAGGCGCGGCTCGTTGCCCTCAGAGGGGCGATGCCACATTTATAGTGTGTCATCGGTCGCTGCTGTAGGGACCCGAGGCTGTAGACCGCGTGGGTCCGCTGCTGGCTCACATCTTTGTTCTTCACCGTATCAAGCATGATACTCGCTGTCTGCTTAGGTGGTGACTGGAACCGTGCAAAACTTGCTACCAAACCATGTAGAAGACCTTAAGTTTCTGTATTTGGTCCTACATCGGGAGAGCAAAGGCAGAGGAAAGGCTCAGTGGCTTCTTCAGTCCTGTCACAGGAGGAAAAAATATTTCCTGGTGGAAACCCGGTAATTAATTTGGCCTTGATCCTGTGAGCTAGGCAAATTCAGCAGGCACCCAGAGTTTCTTAGTATTGCCAGGAGGATTGGTGTCTCCTGCAAACATCCTGTCTCTCGTGATCGTCAGCATGCAGGCGTCACAGGAAGATGACTTCACTGGGGCTCTCTGTGTTTGTTTACATCTGGAGTGTTCCGCAACACTTGGTTTATGTCCTCAGAGGATATCCTGACCAAGGATAACACACGTTTCTGTATCTTGGGGTATGACTTGATAATTAAAAGACAGAACTTCTTGGATGCTAAAAATGGAGGAAACATTTTCTCATAAGATTTTGTGGACAGATCAGCGACTTTGAAAAGATGTAAAAATTTATCAGTACAGAGCAATCCTAACGACTTTGTGAGTGTACCTATGAGTTAACATGCTCGTAACATGCATATTAGTACAATCAATTTCAGCTTCATAGGACAAGAAACCCTATCTACAAGGTTGAAGTGCCAGAGGGGGACTGAGGAGGCACCCACCGTCCAGGTATCTCCAAAGGCAACAACAGCAAAAAGGAGAACATTTGTGTGGTTGCATCAACAGGTATTAGATTTCTATAGTGCTGAGGATTAATACTGGGAGAGTACATATGGTTCTAGAATCTGGAGTTTTATGGGGTCTGCAGACTTGTAAAAAGAGCCACCAAGATTATTGGATGGCAGGAGGAACCGCCGTTCTCTCAGTGAAAGGCTGAAGTGCCCAATCTCTTTAGCTCATAAAGAAGGTGACTTGATTACAACATGTAGCTAATTTGAAAGGAAAATACTGTTAAGTACTTTAAACATAAAAACATTGCAACACCCATTTGACTGAAAGCTAAAGGTACAATGACCTTTAAGAGAGGGTTTTTTCTTTTGTTTTCTTCAGATCAGGACAGTGCCTGTCAAGCCAGAGCTTGAAATCACTTATCTTTAGCTCATAAATTCTCATTAATTACATCCTTAAACTGGATTTCTCTTAAACCAAAAGTACTTTCTGTGTTTGACTAAAGAAGCTCTTTTATATTATATTAAAGGAAACCACAATATAAGCAGGATGTCTTCTTGCTATCTTACAGATAATTTTTAAACAATATGGTTCATGTTCATGAAATGCCCAGAGGGATATAGGATCCTAGAATGCCTTGTGTTGGAAGGGACCTCTGAAGGTCAGCTAGTCCAACCCCCTGCAGTGAGAAGGGACATCCTCAACTAGACCAGGCTGCTCAGAGCCTAGTCAAGCCTGATCTGGAATGTCTCCAGGGATGGGGCCTCCACCACCTCCCTGGGAAACCCGTTCCAGTGTTCCACTACCCTCATAGTAGAGAACTTCCTCCTAACGTCCAGTCTACCCTTCTCTAGTTTAAAACCTTTGTCCCTCATCCTGTCACTATGTGCCCTTGTAAACAGCCCCTCTCCAGCTTTCTTGTAGGCCCCCTTCAGGTACTGCAAGGCTGCTATAAGGTCTCCCTGGAGTCTTCTTCAGGCTGAACAACCCCAACTGCCTCAGTCTGTCCTCACAGGAGAGGTGTTCCAGCCCTCTGATCATGTTTATGGCCCTCCTCTGGACCCACTCCATCAGGTCCATGTCCTTCCCATCTTGAGGCCTCCAGAGCTGGACACAGTACTTCAGGTGAGGTCTCACCAGAGCAGAGGGGCGGAATCACTTCTCTGCATCAGCTGACCACACTTCTTTTGATGCAGCCCAGAATGCAACTGGCATTTTGGGCTGCAAGTGCACATAGTTGGCTCATGTTCATCTTCTTGTCCACCAGAACCCCAAGTCCCTTTCTTCGGGGCTGCTCTCTTATCACCTCACCCCCAGCCCATATTGATAACACAGATTGTTCCAACTCAGGTGCAGGGCTCTGCACTTGTTCTTGTTGAATCTCATGAGGTTCCCCTGGGCCCTGAGCCAGGGCAGGATCTGCATAGGAGCAGGACAGCACTATTTGAAGCAGCACAGACCCGCTTGGGCAGGTTATGTATCCAGTAGTTGGTGTTGGGTTCTTTGTGCAGTTGTTAGCAGGCCAGAGCAGGTGCAGGCATGTTTGTGCTCTAGCTGAGTGTTGCTGTCTGTGGCGAGCACTTTCCTCTTATCCATGGGCAGCAGAGTGGCTCCCAGAACTGTATCTCTTCATAACTCCTCACTCTTTAGGAGGTATTTATACATTGCAGTGCAGTATGACAGTGTAGTTGTAGGATTGAGCCATATCACAGGCTATAAAGTTACAGTGCAGTAATGTCTTTATTACCAAGTAACTGATACCATGTTACTGGCATTTATGTATCTCGTTTTACTATACATGACACAGAGAATTTTAGTGTACTTTATTGCCAACTGAGAGCATGTAAATTTAAGACAATACCTCGTCACAAATGCCATAGAATTTGTTTCCCTTACTTAGTCACAAAGAAAATGCAGCTTTCACCTAAGCCGAACTCCATCAGATCGAGGCTTCGAGCTGTCATTCCGAGGGGGAAGCCGTCTGAGGGATGTGACTGTACTTGGGGAGCAACTGGGGGAAACTGGTGGAACTGGAGAGTTTCTCGCCGTGCCGGTGCCCTGGGGCAGCGGTCAGGGTGGCGGTAGCAGGGCTGCCCTGGAGTGAAGGGCACAGACGGGTGGGAAGGGGAGGTTTCTCGTAGCCGGTGTAGCTGGGCTTCCCTCGGGGCTCAGAGGGGCTGCCCGTCTGCGAGGCGAACCGATTGGGAGGTGGAAGAGGCAGTGGCGCATCCTGCAGTGCTTGCCGTGCCCAGCAGGTGGTAGTGGTGCTGCACCAGCCGGGTTTAGCTACCAACGCAGGAAACCTGCTCTGCTGTAGATTTACAGTTACGCCTCTTTTTTACAACCTGCTGCGTTATTTTTATAGGTGAGGCTAACGGGAACATAGATCTGAAGTTATTTGTTAAGATGGCTGGGACTATACACTCTTTTGAAAGAGTTATGATGAATAAGTAGACTTAGATCAGCAATATTCTGCATTCCTTAATGTTAAATCTTGAAGCAGCTAAGGGTCAGAGATGGGAGAGCTCAGCAGCAACTAATGCTGTAAAGACATTATTATATCCAAATGGTTTAATACCCTTGTTTTTCAGCTTTGTCTGGATGGATGGATTCTTCTGCTTAGCACAGAGACTTAGTCACTAGCAAAAATTGGCTTCTGCAAACAAGTCTGTCCTCATAAGAGAAACTACAATCCAAGTGTAGGCCAAAAGGGAAACATGGGATTTCTGTAGCTTTTCTGGGGGGCTGCCTGCCTGGCAGGCACTGCCCTGTTAGCAGGGCAGTATGTCAGGCTGAAAAGTCATTGGTATATTCATTTGGATCAAACCATCAAGAAAATAGCACATTAATATTTCATGTTTGAGGGGTTTTTCCCTGAATATGTGGAGTTGTTTTGTCTTTCAATTGACCTGCAAAAATTGTTTCTATAGGCTGCATTTTTTCTTTCTGCCCTGGCTGAACTTTGGAAAGCTTCAGCAGTTTGACACTTCTAAAATCAAGTTATATAAAGAAATGCTGATTGTCCAGGGACATGAGTAAAATATACAGCTGTTGTCTTGAGAGCTTCAAGCGCCCCTTCATTTTAAAGCATAGGCTCAAAATGTCTTAGGGAACTTCTGCGTGTCTTAAGGCTTTGCTTTTTGCTGTTCTGCTCTCCTGAAATCTGGCCTGATTGTGAGGCTTTGAAAGAGCTGTTTACGCAGAAGTTTGTGTGGAAGAGAAGTCAGTTAGGTGCATGTGTGCACGTTTCAGAATATAGTTGAGCTCTCTACAGCCCTGGTAGCCAGCTCGGATTGTGGTGCTAAGCAAAGAAACTGAGAGCTGAGACGTGTTCCGTGCTCCAAATGATTGCAGTAATGGTGCCCCATCAGTGAAAAGGGCACAGTGACTAAAACTGAGGAGGAAAAGTGAATCAGAACTAGATGAGGAGTAAGAGCCAGGGTGGGGCAGCATGGAGATAAGGAGAAAATGTCAGAATTAGGAAGAATTCCAAAAGCTTGCGTCCATTAGGACGTCATCTGCTTCAGAAGGGTCTGAGGCTCTTGTATTTCCATTCCCCTGCAACTGATGGCATGTCAGAGCTGATAAAATGCTGGCTTACGGGGGAAATGACAATCTGCCACTGCGGTCATTAACTTTCCTGGCATAAGCAGCGGTCTATTTGCTGGGTCATAACCAGGCCTACAAACATGCAGTTTGTCAGATGGTATTTTCAGCTTAACATGAGTCTTTGGTTGGGAGCAATATGCCAAGTCAAGGTGCAGCTTCCTTCTCTGAGGCATTCTGCCATCTGCGTCAGGGAGCGTGTCAGTGCTGGAGGCCGGGGCACTTCAGAAGAAGGCATCTGGAAACATTGGTTCATTTTCTTAGGGTGCCAGGAAGTCTGTTGCTGACGGCCCTTACGTCCAGAGGGGGGTTTGAACAGCAGGGAAGTTGAGAAGATGAGGGGAGTTTGGAAAATAGGCAGTAAGGGCCATTGCAGTGGGCAGAGGAGCCTGGGAGGATTAGGAGAGGAGCCTGAAGCAGCGAGCCGGCAGTGTGGGAGGTTTGGGAAGCAGGAACTTGAGGTTAATATGGGAACAGCGTGGGGGTATTTTGTGTTTGTGTGTGGGGAGGGACCGCTGTGATGGATTGAGGGCTTGCTGGGGGGAGAGGAGACCTAAGTCCTGTGGCAGTGAGGGTAGACAGGAGGAAGGGTATTGTGTGTGTAAGGAGAGGGACACTTGTAACGTGTACGTGAATGGAGTGGGAAAGGGATGTTAGGTGCAGCTGACAGCAGTGGTGACGTGTGCGTTTTCCCCAGGACAGGGTTGCTGCCAGCCGTGTGCCACACGCTGCCTGGGCTTTGTGGCAGCCAGTTAGCAGACACCCACAAACTGCTGGGGAGCTGCTCTGCCGTGTCCTGCAGCTGCAGCTTGGGGCTGGCAGTTACTCGGGTGGTCCACCCACACAAAAGCTGCACACTCCTGGTCTAAGCGCTCCGTTCGGAACACAGGACTTACAGTAATTGGGAATGTGTAGTTAAAAATAGGCTGTTACTTGTAGGTCCTGTATCTCTGCTGAATTTTAAAGAAAAGTGAGCTGACAGAAGAGGAAGGGAGCTTTGCAAGAGGGCTACTGAATACCCCTAAGAAGGTCTGGGTTTACTCTCCTGTGTATGAATATCCATAGCGTGAGTGAGGTAGACATGTGTATAGAAAACAAAAAAGCTCAGAGTGGAAACTTAGAGCAAATCTCCTGGTGGGACTTGTCATTGAAAACTGACCAAAGAAGCTCTGATTCAGCTGGAGGTAATTTTTCTGCAGCTGGGGCAGGGTTAGTTTGCTTTAGGAACTGTCATACATTCCTAGGTTTTGAAAAATCATAGCATCTTGACTTGGGGCAGCTACCGCTCCTGATCACTGTTACTTAGGCTATATGAGTAGTTTTTTGGGGGCAGTTAAAAATAGGAAGCAGCAATTTGAGACAGTGATACTTATTTATAAAGAGGGTTCTGATTATTTGCTGCCTGTACTGAAGGTAATGCCATCGGAACTTTAGTCACTCAGACAGCTGTGGACTTCGGTATCTCAGTTTCTTTGCCCTCCTGTAGAATAATAGGGATTATATTAGGGATATATAGGGACAAGGATAATAAAGCTACCTTATGTTGGAGAAATGAGTACTTGAAAAAGGGTGTAATACAGTACTGATGAATATCAAATGAAAGCTGGTAAAAAAATCATAAATCTTTCTTTAAAAGAGAATTTGAGGAGTCCATGGCAAATAGTGAGTTCCACTGACATGGAAACAGATTGTGAATGTCTCACATCAGAGCAGAATCAAAGACTATTCAAGTCGGACTTTGTCATGCCATGTTCTGCTTCCATCCCGTGAACCACTTCACATTTTTAATGCTGAACTGTAATAAGTTGTTTTTGCTAACTAGACTGTACATGAACCTTTAAAAACGTTAGCTGTGCTATAGTAGCTGCAGGATTCATGTGCACCCAAGTGCTCTCTTTACCAGTGTAAACAGCATGTACCATTTGCATAAAATGCAAAACATGCCTATTGCTGTTCCAAACTTTTCCCTCATTTTACTGACAGACTTTCAGACACATTTTCCTGAAGTGAGACAATTTCTGGAGTATGCCCGTAGTGGTAAGAGGTGGCAACCACCCATCCTGCTGCGTGAACAAACTTGTTAGATGTTCCCTTCTACATCATGTTAGTCACTGCCTGAGCAGCGAGACTGCTTTCATGGGGCTTAGCATCCTGTTCCTGGTAACTGGAGTCTTGTCTCGCGTCCTACAGCTCATCCAACGCTGAGAGAAACTGAAAGTCCTTCTGCAGATGTTTCCTCTGAAAATGAAACTGAAATGTCTCTTACACTAACTGTCTTGCACATCCTTGCAGTGTCTCCAGATGAAGTCAGTTTGGATCCTTGGCCAGCAAATGGTGCTTTGCAGAGGCTACTAATAGCAGTGTATCAGGTGGCCACTTAGAACACTCCTTACTAATGTTTCTGTTTATATGTCATTTGAAGGAAAAAAAATGCAAAGTTAGTGGTTGATATTTCAATAAATGCTAAATTTCATATAAAAATATTGTGATACCCATCTTAATGTGAAGGAGGAACCAAGATGATAGGTTACTAAGAGTGTGCTAAGATATAGGAGATCTGGAAACCTGACTGCATGATTCTTGTTCAGACTTGGGCTCTGCGATCATTTTTACTCACTGTGTTTGACTAAAAATCTATGGGCGGTGTTTGTTTGTTTGATTTATTATTTTTCTTTCAAGGTTTTAGCAATTACATCTTACTCTTCCTAAGTGCAGTGCTATCTACATCCCTTATTTACAAAGGAAAAAAGGTACAGTTGACATACTGTGCTGTTTCTTATCATGCTAGATTTCTTACATGAAGCTTTTGATTCCCCATGCTACGCTTCCTTTGCAAGAAGGTTTCAGTTCTTTAATGTAGTTATAGGTCCAAAGTCTTTCCAAAGCTTTAGAGATGCAGATGGATTTGCAACTTGGCTTGGTACTTCATTGACTCAGGGATAGGTGATGGATTCTGCTTAGGTCCCCTGAAGTTATGGGGGTGTTTGTCCTTACCTTGGTCAACCCTATTGATGTAGTTTGGTGAGAGAGTAAAATAAGCTGTTTATTGGCGTTTGACACCTGCACTGTTGCCAGCACAGAGAACTTCAAACGAAGAGCAACCAATACCCGAGGGAAGAAGATGATGGTTATTGTCAGTGACCATGATAACGGGTATTATTGGATACTATTGCAGTATCTTTTTAATGAAGCAACCGAGCCTGTAATCACACAAATTATTGAGATGCAGCCTGCTTTTCTCTGAGTTTTTCGTTTCATGCCAGCTCAGTCATATACTGAACTTTTCCAGGAGAGGTTCAGGCAAGAGTATATGTAGAAAAACACCTGCTCTTCCTGTGTTTGGCAGGAGGATCTGAGCTGTAGTTTTTAACTGAATATGGAAAGGCATGGAGTTTTACGTCATAAGTAAGGATGGAGAGCTAATCAGCTAAAGTGCAACTGAGAGGTGAACCTTCTGAGTCTGAATGAAGGCTTGGTGGGGTTTTATGTTTGCATTTTTTTAAGCACCGGTCTCAGAATGTCCTTGGGATTTGCCAGTCAAGCAAATAAACCTGAAAAGCTAAATATGGATACAAACTGCTGCAAGCAGTGCTGATCCATAGATTTTATCTACAGCCACAAAGCAGATGTCTTTTATGTACCTAATTTTTTTTTTTCCTTTTTCTATTCTTCCTCCCACACTTGATGAAACTATCCATTTATCTTTGAAATGTTGGAAGACCACATACCTGAAGCAGTAGTGGGCTTGTTTAAACATCATTTTCTGGTATTAGTTTTATAGATTCAGATATGACTAATAAGGAAGTTTCTTCATTCAGTGTTTGTGGATGACCAATTTGTACTAGGATGAGGAACAAAGCTGGTATGAGGAGGTCATGTCACCCAGGGAGCAATTCAAGCCCTGGGGTGAGTCATGACACTGATATCTTAAGCCACAGGGAGAAAACGTGGTAGCAAAACTCAAACATAAGGGTTTTTTCTTCTGCCTTTTTTTTGGAGGTATTTCCAAGCAGGCTTATTTTACTAATGCTTATGGTATTGCTAGATTTAGGGCATTCATTTGGTTCCTCACCTCCCTTGTATTGTAATAGAATGAAGAGGGCAAGCGCATCATAAATCAGAATAATGAGCATAGGAATTACCATTTGTATGTCTCCACATGAGTTTTCACAGCACATTTCTCCTTTTTTCAGTCGCTTTGGGGATTTGAATATACATTGAAGCAGTGGAGAAGGTAGAGGATGTTGTGGTGTCGTATTAAGTTTTTCTTTCGGAGATGCTGTTTCCCTTGGCCCTAGAGATCAGGCACAATAGAGCACAATTATCATATCAAATTATTGCACATCCAAAAATCATGTTGATAACGATAGTGTGTTTAAAGGGAGTAAATGCACCCTGAGCTCTGACGTACATAGGCAGGCCCATTCTATATCACAGACTTCTCCATGGTACAGTTGCTGTGTGCACAGAGGGTAGTTTGCTCCACACTCTCCTCCCAGGATCACCGGTGAAATTGGAAAGTCAGGATATTTGCAGCTGACAAAGCTTTTAGTGGCGTCTTCAATTAAGTTGTTAGATCTTCCCTAATTCTATTTCCTACTGCACTAAAAACTCCCTACCAGTAGGTGATGATGCTTTTCAAACCATGAAACCATCTTAAAAATTTATTCTGGGTAGTATGTAAAACCAGTAACAGAATCAGAGTTCAATAATATATAGACTTGGTTTCAGACTAATGTAAAACAAGGCCACATTAGGCTGTGATCTCATTTTAAGGCTAACCTTGAGGGAGCTGTTGTCAGGAACTGTGGTGCAGAGTGGTTGCAATATTAGAACCTCTTGGGAAATAATCTTTCTGGATTTCTTTGGAGCATCTGTATAGATCTGATCAGGGAAACACTGTTGTTTTGGAAACTGTAAATCATTGGATAAGTCTCTGTGGACATGTCCTATCATCAGCAGTATTAATAATCTAAGTGATTTTAGTACAGGGTGTTCAGTAGATATTGATTCACTTCTCTTTTGGAGCTAGAGAAGCTTTCAGGTAGTGTATTTGCATTTCCATGGTATTAAAGGACTCTGTGTGTCTAATAAGACTAGTTAAGAACCTTCTGCAATTTGTTGATTAGACGAATTGTTGAAAGCGAGGAGGAAAATTTTGTCATAAGTAGATTTCAGTATCCTTAGCACAGAAACAGGAAGAGAGGAAGGAGAATATAGAATAATAGAAGGAAGGAAATTAGGCATGGTTTAACCTACAGATGAGAGTTAACAGTTTGGGTTCTGCTGCAGGAGGAAATGCAAAATTGAATCAATGTGTAGTGTGTGCCACACGAACATGCTAAACTGAATAAAGCACATATCCACCTCACAAGAAACAGAACAGTCTTGTGGAGCTTTTTGTTTTCATTAGGCAAACTGGCCTCTGTGTTTGTCTTCGAAGCTGCGAACGGTGTAAACCAGCATAAACAGCTAAGTGCCATCATTTAAACTTCACTATCTGCTTCACCATGATTTGCTTTTGTGTAAAAATGTAACAGAGCTTTTAAGTTTATGTAGCGTCTGTTCCTGTAATAACATACCCTCTAAGTGCAGTTTCAACATCTTTTACTTGACAATTTTTGCTTTTTGAATGTTTTTCCATTAAGATAGACTTCCATCTGAAGGAACTGCAAGGGTGTCTGTAGTTCACTTGGGAATAAGTCTCTGAAACGTCCCTGGGACAGAAATGAGCTTCCCATTGAGAAATAACGTCATTCACACAGGTAGCGTAAGGACGCGGGCACCCGTGGAAGGGCTCTCCATGTCTACATAGTGCCACGTTTAAGGTACATGTAAAAGCTAGATATAAGGTGCAGAAAAGCTGGATGCCTTAAGGTTTCAAATGCATTTAGGCCATTTAGGAATCCTGTGTTTCTGGTTTCAGACTGTCACACACATGGTCAGGTTTGATTTTCCTTTTGCTTCATGCAAGCCTCCCAAAAGAGAGGATGTGCGGCTAACTGGTGGGCACACCCATGCACAGACTTTGCTCAGGCTTGTGAGGAAAGGTAATTGAGAGAAGGTGCCTGGTGTTCGACTGAGGTATTGACAGGGCTTTTATTCTGCCAGGAATTTGCAGTTTAACTCTGAGAAAAGTGACTTACCCCTTGTCCTTGCTCCCCATTCCCACTTGCAGAGCGGGAATACCAGAGGGTAGAAGCTGACATGCACACCAGTACTGCCAGACGTTCAAACTTCTCCTCTGGAGCATATAATGAAAGGAGGGTGCCTGGGCGCTCGTCTAAGTCATTTAGTTTACCATTGCTGCTTAAAATAGCATCAAGTCAGCATGACGCATGCTCTGCTGCCTCCTGGCCCACATAACATATGTTGATGTGCAAGCTCTGAGCCCTCCATCCCTCTTCCCTAACATGGCTGGCAGACATCACCTTCCTTCTTGTGTGCTATCACAGCCTGACCCTTGTCTTCAAAAGGTGCAGGTGGAGTGTGTGGTGACGTGGAGGAGATGACGGGGCCAGGAGCTTCTGAGGCACACAGCTTCAGAGAGTTTCAACTTACAGAAGAAATGAATATACATCAGGTAAATCTGTGGCTGTAAATGAAACCTTGGGACACTTCTACAGCCGTGACTAATCCTGCATGCGCTGTGACTCAGCTAGTGAAGCATTTCTCAGGAGAGGTCCCAGAGCACTCAGTTATAAACCAATAAATAAAAACATTTTGTTTGCTGTAGCAAACAGAATCACTGAATCTCATTTTGTCATCTGTTCCTTAATCCTTCAAAAATAACCCACCCAAATGTTTATAGCTGTGCAAGTAAGGGAACATCATTTATAATAAGCATGCTCTTTGCCTTAAATTCACATTTGCCTCCCGATTTTGCTCTTTTTCCAGGTCCAAAAATCTTAAAACTCTTACACCTGATTGACTCCAAATTATTTTGTAAAAACCTGCTTTTGGTCTACTTTGTGATTTATGAGAATGGTGATGAAACCAGATGTCACTAGTTGGGTTTATCTCATCGGTAAGCGGTGCGTGTTGGCTGAGGGTAGTTTGAAGAGACTGTACACACACGGTTTTTTGATGGACCTGGTAACAGAATTTAAAATAAGTACATTATTCACAATTTTGTTACCCCATAATAAAAAACCCCTGTCTGACTTCAAACTTGACATCTTATATATTCTAAAACGTGAATCAAGGCGTGCAGGTCCTATCTCAAATTTCTGCAAGGCTGTTAGGTTAATTAATCTTTTTTATATTTTATTTGTTCCATTTTTTTAATTGGTTTTCGAAAATAACATTTATAAGACAAAAATTAATTATTAGAAAAAAATTAACAAAGATCAGTTTTGAGGTGTTTTTGTTGGCTCTTTGCTCGAGTCAACCCCTAAAATAGCAAGACCAAATTTTCTTTCTCCCTCCTTTCAGCTCAGGTTTACTGCAAATTATTATTTAAGGCTGCATCTTGTACTTTGGAGTTGTTTTGTGGTTTATAAACTGCACCAAGATCTTTGTGCAGAAAATGTAGCAGCTTGTGCTCCACATGAACATCCAGGGAGTATTGCTGTCGGTGCAGGGGCTCTGATCTAAATGAAGATGCTTTTCTACAACTCTGAAACCATTGTGGAACTGCCACCTCTCATGTTAACTGATACTGCCAAACTGGTTTTGTGTATTACTTTGGATCCTGCTTGAATCCAGTACCTTTTCTTCTTATTCATTCACTCGTGGCAAACTTTTCTTCTTTGAATACAATCAGTGTCTTCGGAAATAGAACACGTCCAACATTTTAACCTGTATGTTTTGTTCTCTATCCTGTGACTGGCTTTGCAAAGTCTAGTTAAGAGAACTTTTAAACCAAATATGGCCCAAATATCCCATTTTTCTTGACACTTTATATCAGGAATAGAAAAATATCATCTGAGTCTGAAGGTTTTGTTAAGCCTTTAATGGCTGCTCTAAAAACAGTATTTCACATGTTCTGTATTTTTCCTGTTTCTTTAGTTATGGGTAGTGTGAATGGATAGAAATATCTTAATTTTTCTACAGTGATAAATTTGGTTGCTGTGAAAATGTAATTACTTGAAGATGTCTCAGTTGTGCTTCTCACTTTCATTGTAGACACTGAATTAAGCTATCAGGTGGAGTGTGATTAGTTGATCCTGGAAAATGAAATGCCTCAGGGTGTCTATTCATTATTTAGAATATTTATTCTTGGGTCATCTGGATGACTCCAGCTGGAATATGTAATAGGTAAAATTCTACATTGGGAGCCTTTTGCTAAACCTGAAACAGGCAGGCAAATGCCAGCCTGCATCTTAGTGGTCAGGAATTTGTTTATTTAGAAACTGCATCAGTTTTGATGGACCCCCTTATGGGGCAACTATAATTCAGGGGCCAAAGCACTGGCAGATGGAGTTACCCCAAGGCTGTTCCTATGTAGTGCATGGGTGTAACACACCTCTCTGTACTTACTCATAACATCCAGCCTGAAATCAGCCTAGTGCTGTCTAGCAAAACTACTTCAGTTCTTAACTAAGATGATGCAGACTTATTCTTGCTGTAGATTTGTGTTTTAATGTGAGTGCCCCCATGCTTGGCATGAGAACATCCTGGGAAATTAGAAATACACTTGCAAATATATTTTAACATTGCTGAAACATCTTTCTGCATAAAGTTGACACATATTCAGACAATTTCATACGTTTTCAAAGCCAACAAAATGTAATTGCAAGTACTTTCTTCTTTTTGAGGTGTTCCTCCTGAGGAACACAGCTGGGTGGGTTTTGGAAGGCAGTTCTTTTGACACCTCAGGGACCTACCTGGAGTGTGCCAGTCATGCAGATGCTTGCTGGTTCTTCTGCCCCCACCCCTCAACAGCAGCTGCTGTATTCATAGCTACCCATTTTTCAGCTATGGTTTGTTACAAGACAGGTAAGCTAGCACATTTGGATCAAAGTAAAATTCCTTTGGATAATGAAGAGATTAAGTGGATACTTGAAAATTAACTGTTTTACCAGCATGAGAGGAAGAAAATGCCCTGGTTTTCCTTTAGAATGCCATGTCGTTCTTGCTCTTTGCTTTTTAAATAGTGTGTCATATGCAAATGGCATCTGACAAATACCATGTAGGCATTTTAGCTATTTGTGTCATCGTGCTCTATAGAATAAATGGAAGGGGCTTGAGTGAGAGCATACAAGGCAGTCTTCATCCAGCAGCCTGTCACTTTGCAAAGCAGCTGTGAATTTAATGGGAATATAAGTGAAAAGCGGCTGATAATTAGGCTGCTGGGTGTTTTAGCATTGTTATTGTTAATTTCTAAAAACCAATTAGGTAATCAAGAGGGTGCTATTGAGAGACTTTTTTTTTTGGTTTTCATATCTTAAGCAAGGTTCCAGCTGGGTGACATGGTAAGTTACAGCTCCTGGTAAGACTTGGGTATCAGAAGGGACTCAGGAGTCCCACTGAGCTGAAAGAGAGAGGAATGTGATGGGCAAGATAGTATAGGGAAACTTGATGTTTATTTGTAAGAAATGGACTGTGAAGCTTAGTTAAGCAGTTTGGGTTTTTTTAACTGTACATTGGTTTAGAGGAGCTTCTCTACCAGCTGGCAAGTACAAATGTCTAGATACAGATTTCTGCCCTCTATGGATCTTATAGTGACCTAAGCTATCTTAGATTTAGGCAGAAAATTCAGTCCTTATTAAGAAGTCTCATGCTAGCTAAATAGAAGATTAGTTTCAGAAATGAGTGGGCCTTCAGACAATTGTGAAGGGGAACCAGTAGAAGAACTTAGTTCTTAGAAGAGCTTCTTACACAGGGAGGTACTGGGGCTTTTGAAACTTCTGTGTTTGATCTACCTCTCCAATGGTTGTATTATTATTGTAGAGCACTTATCAAAGCATATAAGCATATGAGAGGGAGCAGATGAGGAATACAGATATTCCTCCATTCCTGCAGTTACGGGCATACTAGATACAGCATTTATCAGTGATTTTGACTTAAGAGTTGTAAGACACCATGACAGAAGGCATGATGAAGTCTGTTCTTTCAATGTGTGAGCAATTATTCAACTCTCAAAGCTCCTCGCTTAGAGGAGATGAGGCCTCTTGGTATAAATCAAACTGTAAGACACATCTATATCTGAATTGAAAATCTTATGTCAATAAGAGAGTCTGAACTTAACACAATTGACAACACATTAGCAGTTCTTTACACTCTGCTTCTGCATCAGTATGTGAGTTTTCTGCAATTCTAGTCAGAATTCAATTCATATTTGATTTACATGCTTGTATTGAATCACGTGACTTGCACATCTCCATGTTAGTAATCAAAGTGAGCACTTATGAAAACATGGGCTCCTTCAGCTCCAAAGCCCCCCCTTTATAGTCAGGGACTTCAACCTCCTCTTGCAAACACCATGCTGAATTTTCCTTTTGCTTCCCCCAAATCCACTCATGCAATACTTGCATGATTTGTTACTCTTTTATTACTGATGTTATTTATATAACTTTTTATGGTGGGCATGAGAGCAGCTATGAAACTTGATTTCTGTGATGATCCATTCTTATTTCTGCTTGGAGACAGACTGTTGCATGGTGCTAGTTTCTCCCAGCCTCCCCCGTTTATCCAGGCAGCCTCTGCTGTCTTCCCAGATCACTCTTTGGACTGCTGAACAGCGTTCCATGTCATGCTCTGCTTCCTATAAGCTCCCTCCGAATCCCTTGGCCTTTCTACAGTGTTTGCAATTAAACGCTAACAATGAGTTGCATGGGAAAGTAGTTCTGCATTACAGCTGAATGCTGTGCCAGGTCAGCAAGTTTGTGTGGGCTGCCTGCATATCCTTCCTGTGCCAACACAACAGGCATTCTTGCTTCTTCTAGACCGTGAAATACAGAGGTGGTTAAGTGCACTTACTGCTGGGGGTTTTCGATTAGGAGAGGGAGATAGCAGTTTGCTGCAGCTAAACTGAAATTGTTTAAGGGGAACAGAAGCCTTAATGGTAGGAAAGAATCTCCTCTCACAGTGTGCTTGTGAGGAGCAATCCCTTCTTGCCTTTAATTCTTGTTTTGCTCTTTAGGATGCAGCAGTACCATCTTGAAGTGCCAGATCAGGGACACTGCTTCTTCAGCATTGCCTGAGATGAAAGAAAGTGTGTAAAAATGGAGATTACTTCTCTGATATTTTCCCTGCTTCAGCTGTGAGTATAGCCCATGCATACAGGCTTCTCTCTAATGATAGATCTGATTTGGCATGTGAATGTGGCACTGAGTGACAGCTCTATACCAAGCACTGCCCAGATGGCGAGCTCCTGTAAAGCTTTGCTCTGGTTCCACTCACACCTAGTTATTAGCATCTTTTGTATCCTCACTTGATCGGGTGCGAGAGCAAGTGTGTGCTGACAGCAAGGTGAGGGGCAGGTGAAGCAAGGGAAGCTCCACAAACGGAAGAAAAATAGGATGAGTCTTACTGTCTTTCTCAGGCACCTGCCAGTAGTCACTGTCGAAAGCAGGATTCCGGTGTGGTTGCTCTTGGTCTGCTGTGGCTGCAGCAGAGGTGCTGGCACAAAGAGGGGTATCACGTCATGGGTGGGAGAAAGAGAGAGAGTGGAATGGCAGAGTGCTGTGGATGGGCAAAATGGAGGATGTAGTGGGAAGTGAGAAGGAAATGAATCTGGGAGAGGCATTACTGGAGTAATACAGAGGTTAGGAGAAGAATGAAGGGATGGTGAATCCAAGGAAGTGACAAATCTATCTAAAGCTAGTTCTGTCAGCAGCCTGTTATGGCCGGGTAGTAGCAGCACGTTCATTTGGAGCTGAATATTGCCTCAATCATTGTTTTCATAATCCTCTTCCTACTCTAAAACTGCACATTATGCAAATGTGCCAGGTGCATGCTGGGTGCAGGATGCTATGCAGAATCTCTTATGAGCATGCAAGGCTAATAGGCAGCTTTCATCCAAAGCACATCTCTTCCATATGACTCAGAGTACTGGATGCTGTTGTAAAACCCAGTAGAGTCTGGCACCTGCCAGACTGTTTTATTTCCCCAATAGTTACCTAACAGCTAAAGTAATCTAGCAGGTTCTTCACACTCCAGAACTCGTATGGAAATGTGCCCAGCAGAAGAGCCAGGACCTTATTTTCCTTTAATCGTCCTCCAGATCTTGTGCTGCCTGGCTTGATGTGGTGGGGAAGAGTGCTAGTGCTGGTGCAAGAACGGTGATCCAGGAGGATAACACCTTAGCTGTGCCATGGATTCTGTTTGGCAAGTCATGGCAACTTGTTCAACTAGTTGTACAGTGGGATCCTCCTTTCCATCAATGGTTAATTATTATCCCTAGAGCATAACAAAACCATAACACCTCAGATGTTGCTTGCTGGTAGCATGACAGATGCTGTTGCTGTTGTGGTAATCTGCATGACATGTAGGGGTGGTGCTAGCTCACTAAAATTAGAAAGTACTGAAGTTCAGCCTAAAGTACAAACATTGCTATTATGGGACTTGCTTGGTTTTGGCTTTTAGCTAACAATTGTCCCATCAGAGTGAGGATAATGCATAGCAGATGAAGAGCAGTGATGTTAGTGAACTCTCCACGCATGTGACTCATGTGTTGTTCTATTTGCTTTTTTCTCAGTTTAATTAATTGTAAAAGACCAGCTGCTGTCCCAAAATATACGCGAGGGAAAGAAACATGAGAGCGCAACGGTACAAAGATCTTCCTTTTGGATTGTTTCAGAATGTTTGCTCACACACAGGTATTCCTGCTGCTCTGATTTATAGAGCTGGCTTTACCTCCGAACTGATTCGCTGTCACCTATGATGAGAGGCATTCAGCTCTTCCACTTTTCTGTTTCTCTGTCCTCAGTGAGTAACTCCAGTGTTTCTTTGGTTAATTAAAGTTTACTGCAGGAGGAGCAGGAGTGGGCTTAGAGCACTGATGAAGAGATGACTAACAAAGCAATCGGCATGTGATTAAAGTGTGGGCTGCCAGGCACAGATTAGCCCTCCCTGGACTGCTTTTATCTTAGCTTCATGTTTTGAAATAATTCTGTGTAATAATGTATAGAATTTCTATCCCATCTACCTTATCGCATTAGAGCAAACTAGACAGAATGACTCAATTTCAAAAGGCTCTGATTCAGCTCTGGCTGCAGCTACTCATTGCAAATGTGAAGTTAGGTGACTGACTTCTCTTTTGTTTCTTTCCAATTCTTGCCTTGTGGGAAGTGTAAGGGGGAGAGAGTTGGTCAGAGTGAAAAATTAAGGCGGCATTAAAGCTTCGTGAGATGCATCGGTGACAATCATACCACAAAGCTCTGCGTGAACTGGCAGGAGGGTGGGAAGGACATGGAGGTTTGAGTGATGGATAAATCACAAAGAGAAACTAAAACTTTTCCCAGAGGGAGACTCACCACATACACTTGTGCAGAAAGTCATTTGTTTGCTCCATGCAGTAGTTGTTACAGTTCACTGGGGGGTTTTGCGCGCGCGTGTGTGGTTTGGTTTGTTTCTTTGTTTTTGTGGGGGTGTTGTTCGGTTTGGGGGTTTTTTAATTTTTTTTCTTTTTTTTTCTTTTTAAATGACAAATCTTGTTGGGTTACTGACACTGAGGACAGAAACATAGTATTTCCTCTTGCTGCTCATATTCTTTCCCCCTCTGTAACTCTGATATCCCGTGAGTCTAATACGGAGGCATTAGCTCAGCGTCTGTGCAGTTAACCAAACAGTGATTTGGGGAAAACATTGACATGCATAGACAAGTGAGACGTCAGCTCACCACCACAGATTCCTCTAGCTGCTCTTATGGCCTCACTGAGGGGAGTGTTTGAAAACTAGAAGAGCAAGCACAGAAGCTGAAAGTAATTGAGGGTACAGCAGGGAAAAAACAGAAATCCTGCAAGAAGGTGATGTCCATGGCACACCAATGACAAGAGAGACTTCTTCAGTGGTGACTGCCACAAAGTACAGTGCTGAGGTACTCACCCTATCAGAGAGCACAAACAGCATCATCTAAGTTGCCTGTGCAGGTGCTGCTGGCAGCACTCTTCATGAAACATGGAAGTGGTGATCAAGAAAGGGAACTTCAATCACTGCATAAGTGAATTGTGGATTATTTGTGGAATCTCAGAATAATGAACTATAAAGAGGAAAAAAAAAAAAAGGGGGAAACCCCAAGTTCCTGGAGAGTTCAGTAAAGTTTCGGTCCATAGGGTTTTTTGGAGCATAGCTCTCAGTAGCCCTGTGCTTCTTGCTCTCAGGAGCTTTCTGTCAGAAAGTGCAAAGTTGCTACTTCCAGCTGCTGGGGACATTGGGGAACCACCAGGAGACTGTCAGGGCACTGTTGTCATACTTGATAGTAGTAAAATAACTTGGATAACTCTAATCAAGGACTGGATAGTGCTTCTGAAGAACTCATTTATAATCACTGCTTAAGACAGCCATGACAATCTGCATTTTTTTGTTAAGTGCATGTATATCAAACTAGACTTAATGAACCCGTGATTTTTTCTTCTTCTTGCAGGGTAGAATAGGTTTACCTCTTTGATTTTAAAATGTTCTTTTTAAGGAGTTCATCTGTCATCTACTTAAACTGTCAATCAAATGTTTGTTTTAGAAGAACATACAAGTTAAAATAGTGTCTTAATCTGCTTTCTTGTCACAGCACTTAATGAAGCTCTCTTTAAAGCCACAATAAAAAAAAAACCCAAACCATGGATGCATTCTTTATAATGTAAACTGACAAAGAGATTACAAGCTTCACGCTGTCATGAAGCATGGGTAAGCTTGCATGTTAGCTAAACAATATCTACAATTTACTAAGTTAGTTGTCTCTATACAGAAAAAAATGCAAGTCCCAAAAACACAAGGTCTGCGAAAATCATTCTTGAGAGAGAAACAATCCTTGGGGTGCACGAGGCAGCTAACAACCTGTTGTGTTCAGTTCAGTGTTAGGCACTGTGATGCTTTTCTCTTAGAATCATAGAATAGTTTTGGGTTGGAAGGGACCTTGAAATGTCACATAATCCAATGCCCATATCCTCTTTATCTTGATAGAAATCAGAGCCTGAATATGAATGGGACAGCGTTTGGACTGGCTCCATCCCCTCTTTTTCTTGACCAGACGTGGAGGGAGCAGCCCTAGGTTTTAGAGATCTGTGGGCTGGTGTTTGTAAGTCTGAAAAAGTCTCTCTAAATGACTGTGAAATCGGTTAGACTGTCTGAATTGGTGTGTTGGTGTTTGGGGTTTTTTTCCCCTAAGCTGATTTCAAGACCATTAGTGGCACTCTCCTTTTGATCTGGAAGCCAGAAGAGTGTTTTAAAAAGAATGGTGAGGGAGGATACTGGCTACAAGTGCAGAGTTTGAAATGCAGCTTTAAATATTTTGAAAATTAGTTAAAAACAAGACAAAACAAACAAACAAAAAACCCAACAAAACAACAAAAGACAAAAACCACACAAAAATCCAAAACCAACCTCCTTGCTAGCAGATCATTTGGTTATGGTTTTGCTCTTTACAGCAGTGTTCCTGAAGTCATGTTAACCAGCTTTCATGCCAAGGTTCCCTATGAGGCTACCACAACAAAAAATAAAGGGTGTTTTGCATCTGGATCAGTTATCCTATCTGTCTGCCCATGTGGGTGTCCAAACAGCCATGCCAGCTCTAGTGGGAGCAATGTGGGATGTGCACTGCTACTAAGGAAATTCTTGTGGAACCATGTTCACAGTAAGTTTTGAAACAGTAACTCATTACTGTAACAGTCCTGGGTCTGGCCATCCTGACAAGTATCTTATTGGTGTCCGTGGAACAAATAAGAGAAGCAGTTCCTGGCATGTGGTTGTCAACTGGAAGTTTGAGATAGACAGGTGACGTGAGTTCCTTCTTTGTCTAGGTTTTTGTATGGCATCAGAGCACCAAACCAGCAAGTCAAACTTGTGTCGCAGGCACTGACCTGCAAACAAAACTGCTCTCCTTTGCACCTGGTCTGACAGAAAATTCCTGTGGTCTCTCAGAATTGCAAGATGACTCAGCAGGTAGCTAGATCCAGTTTCATTTGTTAGTCTCCCAACTTCATGCTGTGTGGTAATATTTTGTACTTCTTCAGTCCTGCATCTTGAATGATGCTTTTCTTAATGACAACGAATGTGAAACCATCTATTTGTCTGTGAATCTGTCTTCAGAGGTTTCAATTTTGGTTATCATTTTGAATGCTGGTGTATATGCAGCTTGGAAACCTGTTGGTCTCTGCATGTTACATGACACTGTAGTAATACCTTGTTGAGAGAGAACTGGAGATATCACCAGTGATACCACCAAGGGACACAATGAAACTACTCATAAAGGCAAATTAAAAGAGCTGAAAGTTGTTTTCAAGTTTCCCCTTTACTTGTCCTGAGCGAGGCAGGGAGGAGGGGGTGGGGAAGGACCTGCTTCTTGCAGATGGTAGAATGATTCACCAGTTAATGGGATCTTAATGCCTGGCAAGAAAAGATGTCATTAGCTGTGCTGAATCTCTGTGTGATACACACATTTGGTCCAGCGTGTAGCACGCTTCTGTGCGCTCGTTCAACCTGCTGCTTGCTCGCTGAGTCCCTCTCCTACTCCTCTGCTTGCGCACATCAAATGCTGCTTCTGATAAGCTCTGATTTATGGGCAAGTGACTTTTTAATGGAAAAGCACTTTCCATTCTCATCTGCTGGGATGACGAAGAGCTGCTCTTTGCTTATTAATAGTGGCTTAAGAGACAAACTGCTGGTTAATCAGTGGTGAGATACGCAATTGGGCTGCTTTCTTCATTTAAATCTTTATTTGAAATGCACAATAACAGACATCATTACGGCAACTCCTGCGGTCAGAACTTCTTGAAGTGAGTTACAAAATACTGGTTGTGTTAGTATCTTCAATACTCATTCACAGCTAATTAACTTTCAGGCTTCAAGAGTTCAAGGAATACTTGCACAACGGGGATTATTTCTTAACCTTTTGCACAAAAACTGATACGCAGTGGTCAGGCATCACAGTACTTTAGCAGTGGCTTTTCCCATGACCACAGTTCATGGGGTAGGCTTCTACTTTACTCATGGGAAGTTGCACAAAGGGGTGAAATAGGTTTTAAACTTTAAATGAACCAGGCTGTCACAGAAGGTAACATTTGTTGTCAGGTTGCAGGTTTGTTATTGTCCAAGAAGAGAATTTAGTTTCTATGTTACAACACTTAGGCTACACCATTTTTAAGCTATTGATATTTCTAAGAGGAGCAATATGTTTAAAAAAAAAGAAAAGGGGGGGGGAGGGTGGGGAGGAGGAAGGAAGACTGCTTCTGTTTTTAATAGGGAAAGGTTTAAATTCTTCAGCTGGAGAATTCAGTATGTCTGCGTCAATCAGCCGAGTGACTCAGTGTTGTGATGCTAATGTAGGTCTGACTCTGGATTGGAAGCCTACATTTATATAACAGTGAAAAACTCAGCATAGTTTAGGTTGAGAGAAGTGAGTAATTTTTGTTTTCTTAGCCAAATTTAAAAGCTTTTCTCCTTCTCCATTATATTTCCCTCCTCTTCTCCTACTCTTGCTTATTTGTTCTGACACACTACCTCAGAAATAACTGCTTCTCTCTTTTTCATAGTAAAGAGTTGTGGGTTTTTTCTGAAAATCTGAGGATTTATCTGCACAATATTCCATGATAATGTAATGTTTTAATACTTAATAATAAATTAATATTTTAGAGAAATGATACCTTCTTCAGTTTAATTTATTTTACTTGGAAGGCAAATCTTTGAAGAAGGTAAATCACAGCAGTCCGGCCTTTATTCTGGATTAAGTTTGAACACCAAATTGTTAAAAGATTACTATTGTTTTTAAGTCTCATCTCTCTTAATCCAAATAAACTTTCAGTGGTTGGTAGGTCCTACCTTTCTTCTGCATTGTTTTAAATGAGAAGAGCAAGGATGTGACTAATTACCTTCATTGTGGGATTATACAGAGCTAAGATTTGCTTTCTTTGGGCAGCTTCCTTACCTGCTTGGTGTGTGTGTTACATCAGGGAAAACCAGTATGATTCAAAATGGGGGAGAAATAAAGGGGTAGAAACAATAACATGTGTTGAACAACACCCATTTGCAAGGTGCTGCTGTAGTATCTCAGAGGGTTTTATAGCTGCTCTTTGACTTCCAGCTGTCTACTGCTATTGATAATGTATTTGAAGACTATACTATATATACCATAGGGGAAATTTGCTGACAAAGTTTCCCCGTAGTGAATGCTGAGACTCGGATGTGCTACTGTAATTGTTTGCTTGTATGCAGTCGGTGCACAGCAGGCAACATTATGCTGGCAAAGAACAACTTTTTTGCAAGAGATACTCCATACTAAAGAACTCAACCCTGTTACACTGCAGGCTCTCATGCTGTAGCTCCCTGCCAGGAGCAGCCCCTGAAAACATCTCTGCCCAGATGCCACAGACATCCCCACTTACCAGCTGTCTACCAGAGATAATCCGCAATGAGATTCCCTCATACTGCTGTTCAATGATCTGAGGTAAATACTTCAGTTCTGCTCTGGAGACCATGCACTCAAAAGTAGAAGGAAGGGAAACCTTTGGTTTAAACAAAAATAGGCCTGGTAAATTATCTGCCAGGAAAGCATCTTTGTGCCATCTAGGCTATGAGCCTGACAGTGATAACACGGCATAAGTGATTACATGGCATAAGTGACCTACTGTGCTTAACAGGGGAGCACTTTATTAGGGAATAATGTTTGAATATTTCCCTTTTACTTCTTTTCCCAGATGGTACTAACAAGACTGCAGAAAGAACTTAACAGTAAATAAGTTACTTTGGAGAATACTAGTATTTCTAACAAAAAAGCTTTTTACCAACACCAACAATTTTTTCAAGATGGTAAAGATACAGCATCACTTTGCAATGACAGTTTAATGGACCTGGCAGAGAGTAATGGGTTTGAGGTAGCTGGAAGTGTAAAAGGGGGCTCTAGGTGTTGGCTGTCTTTTGGAACAAGGTGACTGTACCAGCAGTATGCCTGGAATGTGCCTGGAACAGTTCTCAGCGTGCCAGCACAGGCTTTCTCTTGACTCACTTTGACAAGTGAAAGGGACCAGAAATATAGATGCTGGCTTCACAAAATGGGGAGAAATTAGTATGTGCCCAGACATGCTGTAAGCCTAGGATATTGACTTGGAGGGCCTGTCCAGAGATGTCAGCCTGAAGTCAGAGATCAGTTCTTTTCCTGTCCTCGTTTGGGGTAACTGGTCACCAGCCTGGTACCTTTTGAGACCAGCTGTGAAAAGGTGAGAACAAGCTGTGGCCAGATCTTTCTGTAAAAGGGTAGCATCTGATTTCTTTGTTTATGGCATTCCACCTTGCTAAATTGTGTGATCTGGGGAGTGGTGGGGGGTAAAATGTGGGTTTGGTGCCATGCAGGGTAATATACATGTTGTATACGAAATGAAATAAAAATAAAGTGGGGGGAAAAAAAAGAAAGAAGAAGAGAAAGAAGAGAAAGAAGAGAAAGAAGAGAAAGAAGAGAAAGAAGAGAAAGAAGAGAAAGAAGAGAAAGAAGAGAAAGAAGAGAAAGAAGAGAAAGAAGAGAAAGAA